>CM046849.1:18064579-18234579 GCA_025618425.1 Heliocidaris tuberculata
TTTTTCTCTATATCTCACATCTCTCCCGCTCTCTCTCTCTCTCTCTCTCCCGAATACGCTGTCTATATTTCATTCTCTTTCCTCTCCTTCTTCATTTCCCTTTCTGCTTTTCCTTAACGTAATTTTGTAAATGTAAACAGTTTCCTTGAAATCTTATAAGAAATACTTTCAACAAAAGAATAATAAGCATAGACAACCAATGCTCTGTCTCAGCTCTTAAGGCAATCTGGCCTTTCTTGTCTAATTTCAGAGGCTGTGACATACACTTACATTAAATCCCAAACATGATCATATTAACATCTAAATTTAGACTAGACGACATGCCTTGATGACAGCATCGTGTGTGCAACATCATGATAGAGAGAGAGAGAGAGAAAAAAAAAATGGAATTAACATTTCAGAGCAATTGAAACTCCTTAGAGTATCAGATCACTTTAGATTTTTACAAGAAAGTTAAAAACATATACCAACATGATATTGACTAAGATATATTTAGCTTTTTATACTTAGCATCATCGAAGCCCAATACATAAACAATGGCAGGCTTCGCTAATACTTCATTTCTTAATTATAGAAATAACAGGCTTACTCAATCCGTAAGGAGTGTATATTAATACGAAAACTTAGAATATTTCTGGTTTTGTGTCTTCTCTTCGCAAACTTATGCAGAGAAAGAAGTAGTCTAGTTCTGGACGTTTGTATTTATTTTGTCCGTAAAAACCTGTGTGCGTGCACCCAACGTAGGAGCAGGGAGGTAGAAGAGAGACGATGCGAAGTCCTCTGATTCACTCTCCCTGGTTTTACGGACAAAATAATTGCAAACGTCCAGAACTAGACTAAGTAAGAAGGTGAAAGTGATTATTATACATTTGCTGTGGGTGGGGGGGGGGGGGGGGAGGAGAGATAGTCACACCTATTTTATGGCGGAACCAGGGGGCATTTGCCCCTCAGTCAAGGCCTCTGCCCCCTATGCCTGTCTGGTCTCCCCAGTCAGCTATGCAGATATTTTATTAACTTTGCCCTCAACTTTATTCCTTTCCCTCAGCTTGCCCCCACTACCCCCTGACACCGCCACTGAACTGCTAGATTTATGGACGGGTCTTTGAACTATGAATATAGATTAGTTGACTCTCGCAATTTAGTTTCTTTTCTTAACAATAACGTTGAGAATATGAGACGCAGCCTTGTATGAAATATATGAAAATAATGTATTTTTCGGGAAGGAAACTCTACAGGAAGTATCAAGAACATTAAGAATCATCCACGTGATTTGAACAAATATCCAGTTACTTCCTTAAGCAACAATATTAACAACTGTATTTAACTGCATTTTATCAGAGTAATCTTTAACACAGCTCTTTACTAATTCATCTACTGTTTGGACTTGCATATGCATGCATAGGCATAGCCCAATTCATCCTTCTGTTGTGTGCATGCCCGACCAAGCAACATGAGCCATATTGCTACCCAGTGAAACTGTGTTATCCACATTGTTTTTTGGGTTTTTTTGTGTGTGTGTGTGTGTGTGCATGGAAGAAGACGCGGCATTTAACTTAAACGCTCAAGCTATATTTCAGTATGTGTGTCCTGTCCGGACTTTCTGCACAATAAATAGGACATGTTGGATGTAAAAGTTGCTCCAGAGGGGATTTCTTACAGACAGGACCGACTCGGGAGAAACTGCAGGTAAGCGAGGGCTTCCAGTGGTGTGGGGTGGGTGGAGGGTATGTCATGTGAGGGGGTACTGATGATCTTTGATCTGAGGGGAGGGTGAGGAAGGTTTTTTTTTTCTCTCTTTCTTTTTCTTGTTTCTTTTGATTCTTTTCTGCTACAGATATTATTATGTTACGATTTTGGTGGCCCCAGTCCACTAAAAAAAGAAAAAAAATGTGGAAATAATCTTAACATCAATGAATGAATGCCGATGATATTATACAACATTACAGTGTTGTAGTCGAGTCCATCCCATCCGAGTCCGAGTCCGAGTCCGAGTCCCTGGAGTCCGAGTCCGAGTCCAAGTCCGAGTCCTGGCATCCGAGTCCCGAGTCCTAGACATCCGAGTCCGAGTCCGAGTCCCGATGGGAACATCTTAAATTGCTTTTTTGTTTTACGTCACATTATTTATATTATGATACATGCCTTACTGTGAACTCTCTGTAACATAAATAGTTTCTTGTTCATTGAATCTTCCATTTGTCAGAGAATTTAGTTTATTTGTAACTTTTCTTAGTTCGAATGCGGACAACTATTTTTAAATAGTTGTAAAAAGGCTTACTCACAAATGAGTGATTTGTCGCCGTGACATGTTGTTTGTTGTTTAAGAATATTAAGTTCAGTAAGATTTCCAGCTATTAACACTAAAAATTCTGACAGGAGGTAAGAAAATTGAATTGGAAATGTTGAGATAAATGTCTATGGTTAGATTGTCGGTGATGGTTTGGTGTACTGGTGGAATTAAAGAAGTTTTATTGACCAAAGTGAACATGCACTCTTTGGTGTCAAGGTACATGTCTGGTTGACAAATGGCTCATATGTGAAGAAGCCTTATCAGGCCAAGTATTTTGCTTGTATCCACAGTTATTATAGAGAGTTGACTGTATTGTATCTGTGATACCATACCAAGGAAAGATAAACAAAATTCTATCAACATATCAATTATAAGTCAACAGAACACAAAAATAATAGGTTTAATGCCATTAAAACCAGATTATAGAAAAGAAAGTTTCCAACTGAAATGGAAAAAAAAAGAGGGGAAAAAATATATAACCTAGAACACCAATCATGCAATAGGTCAATCTTATCAATAAAATAACGGATTAAAGTAATAATTATAAAGGTGAATCGTCAAACCCTAATAAAACCCTTGTAGATATATCAGCTCATTAAACTGGCTTAATGACTTGTAATACAAGTGCAACATTAAAATTCATTTTGGAAACTGACTACATGACTAAGTGACTCAAGTAAAACGAAAGTAATTGTTAAACCGTAATTAAACCGTCTGACACTGCCAAAAATTATAAATTGCTTTCTTTGACTTTTTGCCACAGGAACATAGGTTGCAAGTAAAAAGATAGAAGATCAAAACTGTACAGTTCATAATACTGGCTTGAAATGCTGGAATAGTAATCTGTTTGAGACTGCCCACATGGCAAGATATCCCAGGCTGGGGTCTATGGGGAAACGTGTGTTATAGATTAATCCATCTCCAAATGGCTAATATCAAACTTTGTGCAAAATTCTTACACAATTTTTTTCCTTAAAAGGTTAAAAGCTTGCCATATGCATATACTTGCTTGACATAGTAACAACAAATGTATGCAAGGCAGATTCCATATATAGAGATCCATTATGCATAGCAGGTGAATTATTAGATAGAAACCAGGGAGGTGTTTCATAAAGCTGTTCGTAAAGTTACGAACGACTTTACGCACGACTGGTACCTGTTCTTGGGTGCTAATCAGATTCTCAATCATTTTGATTCCCATCAGCTAAAGTTGAAATCCGATCTTTGTGGATTAAAATTCTTGCTGTTAAACAAGCATCCGAATGCAAAGTTTATTATTTGTCAAAATTGATTAGGGTTATTGGAAATTCAGTCCCACATGTTAAAACACCAGGGAAAATCTGGGATATCTCATTTAGCACAAGAACATATCACCAGTCGTGCGTAAAGTCGTTCGTAACTTACGAACAGCTTTATGAAACACCCCCTGGGCACATATTTATGAAACCCTACTAAGCTAGTTACAAAATAGGCCCTAGTAGACAACTAAATATTTAAAGAAACCACTGGGTCTCTTCTTGTGAAAATATGTGCCCCCGACAAATGTGTAAGGAAGGACTTAAATGCAACATGCAAAAAAGTCATATGATACAGTATTTTATTCTTTAAGAGCGAGGGGGCAAGTTTGAAATATAATTTTTTTAGAATGACAGAAACAAGACGATTTATTTTTTCTTTTGTGTTGATGGTGTTTATGATGTAAATCATAATTTATATAATCATGTTAGATAAAGTCATTTTCCTGGGAAAATCTACAGCACTTTAGCAATTCTGCGTAATATGTACACCTGTAAAAAAAATTGCCGTTTTTTCACGGGAAATTTCCTGGCAGTCAGGATGCCGGGAATGCCCGTTTTTCCTCATTACATGTAAAATAACAGGTTCCCGTTTTTTTTTGGTTAAATAGTAGAAACTTTAATTTCTAACAGGAAAATTTATGTAAATCAAAACGGAACCATGGAAACGATTTGTAATTTAACAGGGTAACTTTTTAAAATATGAGAAAATGTTTTTTTAAACAGTGTTTTATGTCGGGCGATTGTAAATATATGCTGATTTCCGGTAAACCAACAAACGTGCTGTTATTTTACAGGAAAAAAACTGTAAAATTGAAATAACGGCAATAACTTGTAATTTCAAGGGCAAAAAAAAAAAAAAAAAACCCCTGTAGTTTTACAGTTATTTTTTAAAGTGTATGTTTGATCCCTATCTCTCCCGAAATATTCTATCCCTTCATTTCTGCCGCCAATCTCTTCGCTTCTATGAAATTTCTGACCATAATCATTCCTCTGACGATTGGCGATGTATAACTATTAGTTGTCAACTAGTGATTTAGAGGTCCTCGACATCAACTCTAGATTTCGATTAAAATTTAGTTGCCAACTAAGCTTAGTCAGGTTTCGATCATTTCGATCTAGTTGCCAACAAGCGTAGATTTAGTTGACAACTAGGGACGATTTAGTTGCCAAATATATTGGCATTATGAATAGGGCTTATAGTTGCCAACTATAACTTGGCAAGGTTTTACGAATACCTACTAGTTCTAGTTGACAACTAGGGAGCATTTTAGTGACCAACTAGCTTAGTAGGGTTTTATGATTATGGGCCTATTGGGGTGTTGGAGAGAAACAGGCACAAACTGAAATACATTAGATAGATACAGGTCTATTAAAATTTAATAGTAAATGGATCTCTTGCATTTAATAGGTTGTCATGAAATGTTCAGCTAATGGTATGGTATTGATTGTAGACCGATGTCATGGTCATGAATGTGCTTCTTTTTGTAACAGGTGAAAATATGAAACACATTCGCGTAAATGGTTTTCCCATTTATTAGTTACGTTCACACTATGGGAGCTAAACTTTAAGTTTCGCTTGTAGTTTCAAAACTTTAAGTTAACTTGTAGTTATCTTGTAGTTTCAGACCGTATGAACGGACTTGTAGTTTTGAAACTTTAAGTTTACTTGTACTTTTAGAGCCACAAGCAGGCTTGGGTTTAAGGCCGAAATCACGAGCAGTGGGTGGCCCGCCGTCGAAGTTTCAGGCCATGTGAACGGAATAAACTTTAAGTTTCGCAAGCTTGTAGTTAGAAGTGACCTCGCTGTTCATTTTAGGTTTCCGGGTCTTACCCTTCGCGCGAACTGTGTGTGTACTGTACGCGTCGCGTACTGTACACACAATCGGTAGTATCTACTTCCGAGGTTAACCGCGACGATCGCTCAGCTTGTAGTTTCAGCTCGTTGTTTCAAGCTCGTGTGAACCCTCGTTGCGGTTAGGGGGTCGTTGTTTCGTTAACTTAAAGTTTCGCTAACTTCCAGTTTCGAAACCACAGGTCCCGCATGAACGTAGCTATTGTTTGTTTCTTCAGTTAATGTTTGCTTTGCTGGTACTCCAGGGCTCTGTTTCATAAAACTTGTTATCAATAACAACTGCCTCATTTCTATGACATATTCGCTCTCAGCAAATCAGATTCTAGGATTTCAGTAGCTTATTACAATTATTGCAACTTGTTATTGATAACAAGTTTCATGAAAGAGGGCCCAGAGGTAGAATATACATAACGAGGCCTTCAATGATTATTATTCATTATGGTAGACTGCAGTATTGGAAATTCGCAGTCAAGGCGCATGATACAGATTTTAGGTCACTCTGTAAATGTTATTGTTATCTCACGAGGAACGACGTTATGTCAGATTGGTTACAAGCGAAGACTTTCTGTAGCCATCTTGACCAAAGAATTAATCAACAACCTTTTGAAAAGGCTACGGATAGTGTTGCCGATAGAGTCTTCGATAGTGAAATGTATCAAATTGTTGAATTGTCATCATGGTCATGCATGATATCGGTGTTGTCCGCTTTTCTTCAAATGTATATACTTTTTAATTTGTCTTTGGAACATAAGCTTTACCCATCATTCGCTGGAAAATAAACGCCATCTCAACAGCAAAAAGAGATACACAAAACAACATAAAGCACTCCGTAATTAGAAACACACGTTTTCATGTTTAGTTCTATAAAGTGTCTAACGGAGTGCTTTATTCTGTTTTTTTTTTTTTTGGGGGGGGGGGGTCTCTCTCTCTCTATATTTATATGTATATTATATGTCTAAAACAGATAAGTGTTCAAACAACACCAGTATCGAATGAAACTGATTTATTTCATATTTTTGTACATGTTGGTGTTATAACGATGTTTAGTCAATTGAACTGTTTGTGATCTTTTAACACCTATCTATTTTGGACATTTTAGATACCGAAGTGGTGTTAAAAGTAACACCCTGATTTTTGTAGTGTAAAAGCAATTTATGAATGCATTGTCATTACATATGTATATTAACAAAGAAGAGATGTAAATGTACATGCCATGTTCTCTTATAGAAAACCTTGTCTGAAATGACGTACCTTGCTTCGTTCACCTGTGAATTTCAATTTCATCACACTTTTTATCTGCTGCCATAATATCTATTTCTGCTTCGACCCAATTTCAATTTACGAAAATTGGGTCACTTTTTATTTCCCGCGCTATTCTCCGAGCTACTCGCGTTCCCATATTGGTATAATAATAGCGTCAAGTCTTGAAAGCAAATAATAATAACCTATTTTGATTAACCGGGAGCAATTGAGCAGAAAATGTTAGCGAATTCACGTCAAAAGCTTTGGGGCTCCACACGTTTTTATGTTTCGAAAGAAAACATGATTTATTTGTTACGACATGACATGTGTGAGCTGCGTGTTTTTCAAACCTTTACTGCTGGGATCGTGCAAAATTTGTCCTTGAAATATAATGATCGCCCCTTTTTTTCTCGTAACAATAGGATTAATTGGTCCTAGTAATCAATACAGACTTGAAATAGGCATGATATATCGTGAAAATGCATTTTATGACAGAAATAGAAAGTAGGCAAATTTTTAATATAGCGCCTCAAAATAGCAGAAAAAATGTAGCGAATAAACGGTTGAGATATTAATGAGAACGTGTTAATAGGAAATGGGGATATACAAACGTGAGAATTGAATATAAAACAATAATGTAAAGAAAAAAAAGTATGATAAAAAGGAGAGATAGATGACAGACAGCTGAAGAGGGAGAGAGTAAAAGAGATAAAGAGATAAAGAGAGAGAGAGAGAGAGAGAGATGGGGAAAGGGAGCTAAAGAGGGAGAGAGAAAAGAAAAGTGGTTGAGTGGGAGAGAGGGAGAGAGAGAGGAAGGGAGGGACGGATATAGAGGTAGAGAGTAGGAGGGAGGGTGGGAAGAGAAGAGAGAGAGAGAGAGAGAGATGGGATAGGGAGCTAAAGAGGGAGAGAGGAAGGGAGAGAAGAGAAGAGAGAGAAAGAGAGGGAGAGAGAAAGAGAGAAGAGAGAGCAGAGAGGGAGAGAGGGAGAGGGAGAGAGAGAGTTTAAATGGACGGGTGGGGGGGGGGGGGTAGTGATGAAGCAAATACGCAGCCTTTAGTATTGCTTTCTAATTATCAGCTTCTATTTCACTAAATGAAGTGTCATGTGTCACGCGTCAAAATGTTAGATCAGCGCGGGTCCTGCTCTTATGTTGCAAATCGCTCGGCTACCAAAGAAGGGCCTCCACTCAAACGTAATTAATTTAGGAGGGAACTTAGACTCGACGCGATGATGCGTTTCCATAGCAACCCCACATCTCCCTTTGACAACCTGTCTTCTTTATTTCTCTGGAAGTCAATCTCCCCCTATAGACCAACGGTCATGTGTGCCGAGAACTGATTCGTATGCTATTCATGTGAGTTTTCTATTTTTAAAAGCATTATTTTATACAGGGATGTAACGTGAGCGGATTGTTGTTACGTTACCATAGCAACCGAGCGTTTCTGGCTGAAGGAAAACGTAAGGAGGATTGTGTTGGAAGATTGACATTCTGATCATTTTATTTAAAAACTGAATACTAAATGCAATTTTACATTGAAAGGTTGATGTGCAGAAATATAAAGGTAAATGGATACGAGTTCGCCTCTACTCTATTATATTTATGATGGGTAACTATATAGTCATATCGTGTCAACTATATTAAATATAGCAGAGAATGAACTACTTAAAACCATATTATGTCAGTCTCTGAAGGATATTCATATATTCAATCATCAAGTTGAGCATTCTTTTGACAAATCTTTCGGAGAATGAACTATTTTATACTATATGTCAAACTCTGAAGGATATTCATATTCAGTCATCAAATTGAGAATTCTTTTGACAAATTGTTTCAGAGAATGAACTATTTTACACTATATAATAATGTAAATCTCTGAAGGATATTCACACTCAGTCATCAAATTGAACATTCTTTTGACAAATCATTTTGTAATAAGAACGGAACGTCATGCTATTCCATAACCAGCTCGAATTAGGTAGCATATTATCAGACTTCAACATTACACACAAACTGATTTTTGTTCTCAGCGAAATACATGTAGATATAAATGTAAATACAAATGAGACTGTCATTCATCAAAGGAAGATGTCTCTATAAATCAGTTATTTAATGATACGCATTCATTTTTAATGGTAGTTGTGGAGTTTATTTCTTGTAAATCTGAATTTTGTGTGTATTACGGTAATATAATATCAATGACTACAATAGAACAAACTTGTCATAAAACATGTCTGTTAATTACATGTATATACTAATATTTTAAAGAGTTGCGATTGATAAGAAGGCTCATCTCAATTGAAAAGTTACGAGTGGTTATTTCTAATGTTCGGTATAATTATGACTGATGTTAAAGCTCATAGACAGTCTCGGTAGCAAAAATCATACAGGCAAGAAACTTATCTGAAATGGTCACATACTATTCTCCTTTTATCATAAGACACATGTACGAGATTTTTTAACATTCCATTCACGATTTCGAACAAATTTGAGTGTAAATATCTGAAAGAAACGCTTGGTAACGGCTTTTCACTGCCTCACGCTAAGACCATATCCACCCGAAGTTTCCCCGCACAATAAACCCAGCGCTTCGCACTACGTGTAGCGTATTCTACACACACAGCAATCCTCATGTAAGTAGTGTGTGTGGCCGTTGTTTGAATTTACATCCCCTCTTTTTTGGGCCAGGGATTTTTATTACTTTTCACCTCTCATTTGATAAATATTTCACTTGAGGAGGAAAAAACTTCACAGCATCTTAGTTATGTTAGTACCCTGCAGTTTATTAAGTAAAATCAAAGAAATCTCACGAAAAGTTTTTTGAGGGCTTCCCAAAACTATCTGTTACCTTTAAACTCAAGTTGATCAGAATCAAAATCCAACACGACTATTTAGAAAACGAGACCTACGATCTCTTCAAAATCTGACCGTAAACAAAATGGAGATCATCAGAGAGCCATTATCTCTGTATTGAAATACTGCCCAAATCGAGCAAGTACTGCCCGTCTTCATCAAACACTCGGAATGGACAGAATATATAAAAATTCTGGGTGGCGTTTAAAAGTGATAGAATCTAAGGACAGAATAAAAAAAGAGTAAATCTTGTCTGTATGAGGTTCTCGATTTATCTTCATCAAGCACTCGGAATGGATAGAATACATAAAGTCATGGTGGCATTTTAGTGATAGAATCCGAGGCAGTGGCGGAGCGTGGATCCAGCCATTGAGGGGATAGGACTGGCATCATGGGGGAGGGGGGGGGGGCATCATTCTTTACCTGGTGGAAGAAATTGTCAGGCCACAGAATAGAGGGAGGGTGAGGAAAGGGGTCCTATCATCTTCTTTTCACGCTTCCTTCTCCTCTTTCTTTCTTTATCTCTCTTGTTCTTTTCCCCTTTCTCGCCAATCAATGGGGCGGAAAAGAAGGGGGGGGGGGATGGGGGTTGCACTTTCCTCATGTGCACCCTGTAGCTACACAACTGATCTGGGAATAGCATGTAACGAAAAAGGTAAATATGGCTGCCATGGCTTTAGTACACACGCGCCCCGTAATCAAGCATTCGTCTGATCCCCATCAGTCAGGCGATACAAAGCTACGGGCATGCGGCCGCATAATCACTCGAATCACGTCTGTGAGCTGAATCTGGAATATTGGACACTCCTTCATTTTAAGGCTGAAATTTTACCTGGAAATGTGAACTAAAATTTGGGGCAAACCCAGTCGAATTAGATGATGAGAATTAATCCATAGGTGTTATGCACAGACCGAGTAAGGGATAATTTTCTCCATCACACCTTGTAAAAAGGGCGGATTCAGATAGTCAAATAAGAGGAGGAGGGGGAGGGTTGAAATTTCCCCTGACTTGCTTGTTCCCCCTGCTCATCGGGTGGGAGATGGGAGAGTCGACAAACCCCAGTGGATCCGCTTTTGGTGTAAGTTAAATGGAACAAGAATAATAGAAACTTCACATTTCAATCGTCTCAAATTCGAAGGATCGTTTTGATATTTATTTATGATTTAAATGTTCACCCATCGGAAAAACAACAACAAAACAAAACCGCGAGGCAGAATAAAGTATAAAAATTCGAAATCTTATTGAACTTTTTACAAAACAATGCATTTTTACTCGTGGTTGGTTGATTTATGTTTTTTTTTACCTGACTGCTAAAAAAACATGTGTATGCTTGTAAGTAAGCAACCAGGAGACCGACGGCTTTAAGCCCTCTCCGAGGGACTTGGTAATGAGGATTAATGCCTCAACGAAGGGCACAAGCGCATCCACTTGGTTTCGAACATGGGTCCTCCCAGTTACGGAAACACTGCTCTACCAGTGAGCCATCACGCCTGAAAGCATGAAAATTCTTTTCCATCTTTTTATATCCTTTGCAGATTCTTGACTTGTTATCATTTTTTAAATTATTATTCTATTTTGTCTTCTTCATTTAATACTGCAGGGTTGGCCTGTTCAGTTTTACAAAACTAATTTCAAAAGGCGCCCTGAAGTTTAACAAATCGTTCTATACATGAAAATACAAAATACATAACAATTAGGTAACATGGTAAATAAAAAAAAAAGGAGAGTGATTTAATGGTATTACAAAATGTACATATTTGAATAGTAATGTTATCATTCCATTGAGACAGAATTCAAAGCTTTGCATAGATTTGTAAACTTATAAAGGGATGTACACGACTGAACATCACAGGGAGTGCATTAAAGTAGAATTTCATTGATTTTGAATATTGATTTAATTTTTATTATTGCATAGGTGAAGCTTAGATTGAACAAGGTTATCAAAATTCAACGCTTGGAAACATTTGAAGTAATGATTATTATCAATTATAAAATGATATAACACAGCCCCGCTATAGCACCTATATAGAGCTCTTTGAACGCTGCTGAGATATGTGACGTCATACCGGGGAGCAATCCTTCCTAAGCAGACGATGCCCCATAACATCTTATACATTTTCAGTGCCTGTTTTGTCATCTCATCTTCACTTATTTCTCTTACTTCACTAGCGTCAGTATAAATGCTTATTTGTTGCCTCACTCTAAATTTCCTGCATGGTATTATTTTGATGAAAAATGCAGCGTTAAAAAAGATAAAGGAATCAATCGCTTGTAAACAAAAAAAGATGCCATTGTATTTTCAGCTGCATGCACCGCGGCATGTCGGCGTTTCAAGAGGGAAGGAATACCATCCATGCTATAATTCAGCGGGCTTTACAATTCGAAAGTGTGATTTCTTTGATTGATCATTGACCCTTATCATGACTTTTTACAAACAAAAGATTTTAGTTACTAGAAACGGTTTCACTTCCCTTTTAGAATGATGTGAAATACGGTCATGGTGAAACAAACCAAACTCTTTATAATTTAAAAATAATTGCATTGCAGTTACGTTCACTTGAAATAGGACGTCGTCTGCTTAGGCAGGATTGGCACCTGATGTGACGTCACGAAAACATCGGTATATTTCTGGCCAATCGCTCGGACATCCCAGATGCTGAGAAGTGTTTTTATTTGTGTTATTTTTTAATCATCAAACACGCAGTTAACGTAAAACTTATACGATTACCATCTGCAATCTTTCTAGTTTCTAGAGATACATTATTGAGCATATTTGTGATTTGCTTTGAATATCTACTTTAAACAAACTGGCTCCAACATATGCAAAAGAATTTCTTTTCTATTCTGTCCTTGGGCGGGGTAGTTAGAGGCATTTTAAAGAATAAAGTGTCCTATAATTCATTTACAATTCGCTTGCATATCAATGATTCTAGATAAGTCGGTATTTGATTATTGTCCCCGCCGAACGAAGTTCGCGAGGGGACTATGAAACGGGCTCCGTACGTGTGTGAGTGTGTGTGTGTGTGTGTGTGTGTGTGTGTCCGTCCGTCCGTCCGTCCGTCTGTCCGTGTGTGCTCAAATGTTAGAAAATGCTACTTCTCCGTCATTTCTTGGCCGATTTTGATTCCGATTGTTTTATCTGATAGGGCTGGGTGGGGGCTTCCAAACTTCTGCACAGAATTTTGAAATTCATTATTCATGCAAATTTTTGCAAATTTATTCAAAATGGCTGAAGGTTCATAATTTTTTCATGTTTTATATTTCAGTTGTATACGTGCATTGTTGGTATTCTCTTCTTTTGCATGCAGTAACATTATTTTATTCACTAAAGTTTTTCACTGAAGTTTTAGGGTTCAGGCTAGTTAATTTCCACAGATTTGCACTTCCGGCGGGGACATTTATTACGCATTGCGTAATTTACTCATTCACTTGTTTTGTATTTTAAAAACAAGAACACAGTCTTGATATTTTATACGCTGCTCTACTGATTGCCATTCCAGCGTGAGTAACAAAGATTGTTGAGATGTATAATAATCCTTATTCAAAATCATTCTAGCATATTTATTCTGGAGTTTTTGTATCTTATCCCTATGGATTTTTTGCACAGCTTCCCCAAGATCTACTAGAATAATCAATAGGAGGTAAAAATCATAGCAAAATACAGATTCTTCAATATTTTGAATGAAAACAATTGTTTTATCCTCCGTATACAACCTATCGCCCGAGAGATATTACGAACAAAAGTAGAAACAGGTTCACCCCAGGTCAAACCGGAGTCAAGCATAACACCCAAGTATTTGATTTTCTTTACACTAATGTTTCTACAGGCAAGTTTCTTAATTCTGTTAACAAAACATTCTTTCCCATTTTTTTCTTATGACCAAACACCATGACATTTGTCTTTTGTGTGCGTGTAAATGCATGTTATATAAGTCTAACTATTTGTATATTTGTATATTGTAACAAAATCATCTTGCAAGTTCTTCTGTACCTCCTTGATTGATTTACCATGATTTAAAGTAGATGTATCATCAGCATAAAGAGACATTTAATATCATGAAAAATGTAACAAATCGAAGAAGAAAAGGTGATTAAGTTAGCCTTTTAAATCTCAATTATGTCACGAATGAGTTAATAATATATTCATATCTAATAGAGATTTCTTACAGGTGTCTAGAGGACACACAAAAAATGGCATAAGGGAACACGTACTGTATAGTTATCTGAAGTGTCCATTACACAGATCAAATAATATACGAATAAACGATAACATTTGAGAGAGAGAGAGAGAGAGAAAGAGAAAGTATACTTTTGATCTGAAAAGAGGACCTGAACTATATTTCTTTTACCGCATGCAAGATTATCGTTGAGTTGATTTTAGGGAAATCCCTTTAGTGCACTTAAGGTCGGCCAGTATAGAAAATAGAGCGTATTTGTGAAAACGTTGAAAGAATCTTAATTCTTAAATTGTATTTACTGAGTCCACAGTTAAAACAACGTTTATATCTTATTTTAGTTCAGTGGCAGATTTAGAGGGGGTACTCGTTTTTCCGAAGGTTCTTAATTCCGAAACACAAATTTCCCATAGCAGGGGGTTCATAATTCCAAAAATGAAATAGGGCTCATAATTCCGAACATTTGATGCATTACTCCGAAGGTTCATTATTCCGAAGGTTCGTAATTCCGAAAATGAAAAAGGATTAATAATTCCGAATCTTCATAATTCCGAAAAAGCAATAGAGCCCTACATAACTTTTCGGAATTACGAGCCTTCGGAATTATGGACCCTTTTTCATTTCGGAATTATGAACCCTATTTCATACGTAATTACGAACCGTCGGAGTAACGAACCTTCGGAAATACGAATCTTCGGAAAAACGGACCTTCGTAAAAACGACATGTAACCGATTCAGAGGAGCACAACCGGTCGGAACTTCCACTTTTAAAACCTAGTCATAAACTATGCTATGTACACACAGAAAAAATGTGCCCCCTAATTGTGTTTTTTGCCTCCTTGAAATTTTTGGTATTGAAAGGGACTTAAGAAATGCGATAACCCTTTTTCATTGCTTGCTGGTCAGAGATTGTCTTCTATAAAATCCTGGACCCGCCCGTGAATCGATCTTCCGGTATTAATCTTAAAATGGCTAAAAATACAATACTTTCTTTAAAAAAAAAAAGAATAAGATATTGTAAGAAGGTTTCCGCTAAATTCAGGCCAATGACATTCACAGTCAACAAAATAATTTCGGATGACGGGCCGTTACTTTCAAATCCGAAATCGATCCGCGGGTTTCGACCGCAATAACGATCATCACCGCATTCATCGCCTGCTTTCCGAGAAGGTGAAGCGCAGATATGCCCATCGATGTTGCCATGGTGATGAAAATGTAATGTTCTGCGAGATAAGGGGCCAATGGTTACACATTCTGCGTTCATAACAAAACCCTTCATCTCAAGTGAAAATGCAAGGTACTTGAGCCAAAAATTATAAAAATGGGGAACCTTATTCTCGTTTCAAAAACGAAATTGGTGCCAACAAGATCTAAGATTGCTTTCATCGATAAAATAACTAGGACGGCAGTTTCCACGGTTGTTCCAATATAGCAGTCAGGAAGAATTTAATACTTATTTTGAAAGGGAATACATATCCTTTGCAAATATATTGTAAAGGAACCGAATGGAAAATAGCTTTGATAAAGATGCAATTTCACAACCAATTTCCCGTTTGGGAAAAGTCAGCTTCTTTTATCGATAAAATAACCAGGACGACAGCTTCAACGGTTGTACCATGCACGTATCAGTCAGAGAGAATTGCAAACGTATTTTGAAAGGGTGTTCGTATTTTTGCTGATGCATTGAAAAGAAAAAGAAATTAGAAAATATTCTTTTGATGAAGGAGCATCTTTCGTTGTTGTTGTTGTTGTTGTTGGTTTTTACTGCACTGTCATTCAAAATATGAATATTTACGCCATTTTTTATTTCTTTTACTTTTAAAGTCAGCATTCTGAATAAAACTTGATCTAATGGCATGTCTACTATACACATGCGATCAAATGAATACATTAACCCATGAATATGATGTAAAAGAGCTTTGATATTTTCACACGATTATGATTGTGTATCAAAATTAATTAATTCTTTAAGCTACAGTGAAAGTGTTTTTCCCCTTTAAATCTATTCTTAAAGGCTTAAACACTTAAAACCAAACAAGTATGGACTAGGGTGTTGAAATTCAAAATTCATTTGATATCCTATTTTTGAGGTGTCGAAATACACCAAGACAAAAATGGCGGTAATGGTCTCAATCGATGTTTCTTGTTTATGTTGTTAACTACGAGAGTTTCGAGAGATTTTTGAGACATAGCTAAAAAAAAAAACACCTTTAACATAAATCATTTGCAATTCCAAATATTCATAGCTCAGGTCTGATGCTGTGTCTAGCCGACATTTCATACTGTTTTCATTTCTTCCAAAATAAATTAAGCTTACATGTGCGGTTTTTAATCATTCTTACGACATGGTCATTGAGTTTTCAGCTGGAGAGTAACCAGTAAGGTTTGGAGTATGTCACGCCTCTTAGCATGCGAACAGCTGGTGGGTTAGTTAATAGTCAACTATTACTGCTGAGTTATGTCCCAATATATCAACGCAATCAATGAATAGTTAATGGATATTTGATTTCTTTTATATATACAAAAGGACATGTCCAAGTTTTCGGGTCTTTGAGGTTAACAAGAATTGATAAAAAACCGAACAGGAATTGAAATCGAAAGTGTCATTTTCTGTCATATTTTGTCTGATCCAAGCTCTAGTATGGGTATCGTCTTGATATAATTAACCCCCTGTTCAGACTACCTAAATTCATCGTATGACTATACGAGAATCGTATAGATAAGTAATTAAATTTTCATAGTCTGAACATTATGTAAAGAAACGTCGTATAACGAAACGTCGTATAGCGAAACGCATGTTTGAGCATCGTTTCGAACGAAAACTCGATAAAGAATCAGTATCCCCTTGTATTCTGAACATCGTATCGTACGAGAATCGTATAACTGGGCTTATCGTTCGGCGCACCGATGTGATCAATCAGCTGTGATATTGTGTGCTCCATCGCTGTCCTTGACGTAACCTGCAGGGTGTTCAGACACAAAAAATTTATACCAAAATGGTATAGCTATACCGAAACGGTATAGCTATACGATGAATTTTTGTGGATTTATGTGTCTGAACGCTGACTAACGAAACGTCGTATAACGAAACGTCGTATAACGAAACTGGGGTCAGAGCATTGTTTCGAACTAGAACTCGATAACGAATCACCTTTCCGTGTGTGTCTGAACGTATGGCGACCATAGAACGGTATAACTGGGCGGGGCTTAACGTGAGCGCGCGCGAAAGGTGTCCTTACCAGGGGGCAGGGACTGGCGGCGACCATAACAACATGCGCAGTGGAAAACTGTGAATCTATACGATGTTTTTTATAATCGGTCGAGATATGTATCTGAACGGTCCGTAGGCTATACGATGAAAATTTTATACTTCGTTTCTTTATCGAGTTTCGGTATAAACGTTTTGTGTCTGAACAGGGGGCTGATCATACAAAATATATGGTATCAGCTGACTTCCCCAAAACCTGTTTCTTTATACGATGTTGTAGTCTGTACACTCCTTTCGCTAATCATGATTCTTTATACGACGTTTCTTTATACGAGTCTCGTATAACTTTCCTTTAGTCTGCATAGGCTATTAGAGAAGTATGGTACTGGGTAGTGAAATCGAAGATGACGTTGGTAACGTATGGGACTAAATACCTTTCGACTTTCCCAACTATGCCCTTGTGAAAATGACTGAAAGAAAATAAATGTTACTTTAGACTGAATTGAATTGATGAAATGTGTAAACAGTTGACTTGCATATCCCACTTGTGTTCATAGCCTGAAAACTTCTTATAAGGTTTGCATGCATATATGCCTTGTAATATTTGTTAGACCAGTGCCTTGCGCCATATTAGCATTATTACTTTGTGCTGTATACAAGAATTACGTTTTCGATATTTACTTTACTATGTTATCATATCATAGTAATAATAAACGATCTTGAATGAATATGAACATTCTCCTTGAAAAAAAAACACACACTGCATTTGATCCTAAACCATGCAGATGGAATTACTGAATGCAATAGCGGATCAAGATGAGGATTGGTAGCACGTGTGGTTTATATTTCTTCAAACTTACGACTACCTGTAGGTTTAGGTTACAGCATGATGCCCTCATATGTGTCTAACATAACTGTATAACTCTATGTTAACCCGCTGACTACTGAATTCTCTAATTCCCATAGATTTAATATATATGACCCAGTTCCAGTAGGTAATGGGTTAACAATGAAATCTAACACTCCTTTAGTCTGCACGTAGTCTGCACGAGACTATTGAAAAATTCCTAATATACGGTATATGTATATATATATATATAATAATAATAAACAATTGTAAGGAAATAACATATACAACAGCTTTGGCAACTCTCGTGGAAATGATTATAATTGTGAGAAATGAAATGAGAGAATAATGGTTGCGTAGCTTAATTCAAAGATCCCCAGAGCTGTCCTCCCTTTTTGAAATTTTTGCAAAGGTTGAAAAGGACAGCTCTGGGGAACTTTGAATTAAGCTACACAACCATTATTCTCTCATTTCATTTCTCACAATTATATATATATATATATATATATATATATATATATATATATATATATAATGTGATGATCTTGAGTCTACTTTCACCATTCGTTTTTGTTTGGGTGATATAGAACATAGTGGGATGAATTCAAGCCAAAGATGACGCAGGACACTCAGGAAATTTAAGCTTTCGTCTTTCGACTTCATCAGAAATTCATTCTGAAACAGTTATAGAGAAGATACAATCACTCGGAAAGGCATGACAAAAGCTAACAAAGCACTAAGTGTGTGAGAATATTTCACAAAATGCAAAGAGAAGACACAATCATTCAAAAATTGATGGACTAATGTTACTTTCAGTAGAAATATTATGTATAAAATATATAATAATATAATAAATAATATATCATATATAGTACATAATATAATAATCATTATATATTATGATACAAATTACTCTCAGTATTAAAAGGGTCTCATAATTTACGAAATATATATGAATTAAATATGCGTGTCTACTATTATTCATTTTGTTTCTTTCAGTTTCTTTTCCCTTTTTTTTCCTTCTAAAAGAAAAGAGAAAATGTCATCTCTTATCACTGGCACAATAATGTGCGTGTATGCATGTAGTCATAAATGCTATATAAAATGTACCCCCATTATAACCCCCCCCCCGAAAGAATGCAAACGTTTATCAATGCATCCTGTTTTTTGTAACTGTCTTTAAAGATAAAGTTGAGTTCTGGTCATGCGATTACATTGTGAAAGAAACCATCTGCAAGTAAATGGGAAAGGTTGACAATGTCTAAATAAGGATTGATGTATACTGTGAGGTTTTGGAATCATCAAAATGATAAGAAATCAACCCAAGCTCGCTCCAAAGCACATGCACCGCACACAGAAATGGGTATATGGGACTGCACATAGATGTGGCATGAATGTTCGGCCCGAACACTTCAGCTTTGTTTCGTCATATTTCGATTATAAAGGCATTTGAAGAGAAATCCTTTTCAGGGGACATTTCTACTATGATGCTCTTCCAAAATGATCTAAAATGAATGAGAAAGCTCACAAATTATTTTTCACCTTTCCCAGAACTCAAGCTTCCCTTTAAATGCCCTTTATTATGCGTGTGAGATTTTGCGAGTGATTCGCAAGTTATTAAAATCAGTCTCTGTACTTTGCACGTTTGTTCAGGTATTTCCAGGCATTTCGATCAGCTGCAATTCAGTTTACTTCTGGAAATTGATTTTCTTGTGAGTCTAATGGGTTGTTTCCTTAACCTTCTTCAAGTTATTTGGGGGGAAGATAATGAGAGCAAAATGAAATCTGTTGCACTCATGTTTACAGAGCTATTATTATTTTATGAAAGCCATTGCTTATTTTGTTTGATGAATTGGTTTTCTCTCCCTCTTTAATGTTTATTTGCCTTTCTCTATCTGTCTTTATCTTAGCCTTCTTTCTCCTCTCTTTTTGTCCCTCTCTCCTCATCTCTCTGTTTCTCTGCCCCTATCTCTATCTCTGTCTCTGTCTCTCTCGTTCAGATCAATTTGTCTTCACTAGGTCCATGTACTCAAATTGTGTTGAATTATTCTTTGCTTTGGCGGGGCGTAAAGTTTTTTAAAATCTGTCTGTATATATGTTCATGGTTTTACTCGATCGGAAAGTTGATATATATATATAGGAAGGCGTCCGATGCGTTGATTCGAAATGACTGAACGCAGGTATTTCATACCGTAAACTCCAAACCCAGCAAAACAAATTCGGATTATGATATAGCATTTGTTTCGAAATCAAAGGATATATCATACAACGATATTGCATATGATGTTCTCTGTAGGTTTCCATGGTGAGTGAGTATTCACAATTGAAAGAATATATCAACAGCCTTTTCACAGAGGCTCCCACATGGTGTTACCGAAAACCTTCAGTTGTGAAGATATTGCATATGTTCATCAAAAATGTTTGGCTTTCATACTATCTCTCTTTCTGTCTATCTCTCTCTCTCTCTCTCTGCATTATCCCCAAATAGATGTTTGTCTATGAATGTATTGATGTATGTATGTGTCGTGCTCTTTTTCCTTTCTATTAGATGTATGAGCATAATATACTACTTTCACCCCCGGGGGGCGTTTCATCAAGTGTCTTGTCAGTGATTTTTACCGACAAAGTTGCTCTCAGCCAATCAGATGCAAGGATTTCAGTAGCTTATAACAGTTATTGCAACTTGGCATTGATGACAAGTTTTATATAACAGGGCCCAGAACACTAGCGAACCCAAGGGGGGGGGGGGGGAGGCAGGAGGCAGAGAGCCCCCCTGACAACTTTTGACAGAAAAATTTTCTGCCCCCCTTTTAGAACTTTTTTTTTTTTTTTTTTTTGGTTGCTTGTTAGAGAGTTTTGGATCCCATGAAAGCTGATACCCCCCCCCCCCCGAGCAACTTTTGGAGGGCTGGCGAAACGAAAAAAAAAAATACGGATCTTCCTTTTCTAACTGATACCCCCTTTTTTTTTGCTTGTCAGAGAATTATGGAGGAAAACTGGACCCCATAAAATCTGATACCCCCTCCCCCTGCGAGAATTTTGGAGGGCTGGTGAAAAAAAAAGAATCTCCCTCCAAGCAGTTCCTCAAAGTTGACAGCCCTGCATTTAGATTTGCCCCTCCCCCCTTTTACGAAATCCTGGATACGCCAATGGCCCAGAAATACATTTGAAGCTTACCACAACAGGAAAGAAATTGTAATATTTCCAATAGAGCGACAAGGTAATAATTTAAAGAGAAGCAAATGTCTCTAAATGGAGCAGGTTGGATTGAAATGGATACAAAAAAAATTGACGGTAATTTTAGAGGTATACAAATGAGAGTTAGACGAATTGTATCATAGGTATCTATATGACACGGGATTTCAAACGAGTAAATTCAGTTGAATGTAGAGTCACGCAGTGTCAGCCACTTAACTCCCAGAGTCAATACCGTTCGAAACAGAACACCATTTTCTTTTCACTTGCATCTTTTTCATCGGTTTCATAAATATGTACGCATTTCAGACCTTTTCATTACCGAGGATCAACATGTCTGAAAGACGCCTTATGAGCGAAGAAAACCAAATAAAGAAACATGAACGTCACGTCTTTGTAGAGAGTTATATGTGCCTCGAGTTTTTTTTTCCGGAGAAGAGAGAGAGAGAGAGAGAGAGAGAGAGAGAGAGAGAGAGAGAGAAACAAACCCAACAGAAACCGAATCCTTCAGACTAAAAATAGACATCGTTCGGTCTTCCCGCTCTTTTTAAAGAAGACGAACATGTACATAAGGAGCTTTCCTTTTTTTAGTCAGATAGGCTAAATTTAGAAGCATTAAATTGAAGACCTGCTATCGTGTGCCAAACCTTTCGGTCATAGAATACGAAAAGGGCAAGCTAGAAAAGGTATCAACATTAAAGACCATTACATCACATGTCACGTGACCCTTTCCCTAGTCAGTAGTGATGTAGCTTTCCTCCTTTCCAACATGAGTTGCAACATGTTTTTATTTCCTATTTCCAAACGACTTTCAACTTCTTTAGTCCCATAAATCTGTAATTCAAACGTTATTTTGATATATTTCAAGTCAGGGGCGGCGCCAGGGTATTTTGATAGGAGGGGCAAGACGACCTAAAGATGACGTCATATTTTTTCTCCATTAAATAACAGGGGTAATATAGAGTTATATGTTTAAGACCTCTCTTTTTAATACTCCTCTTTCTTCTTTCTTCCCTTTTCTTCCCTTTTCTTCCTCCTTTTCTTCTTCTTTCTTTTTTCTTTTTTCACTACTTGAAAAATCATAGGGGGGGCGGTCGCCCCCTCTGCCCCCCCTGTAGCGCCACCCCTGTTTCAAGTTATAAAACGCATTTTCTCCCGCTGTAACATCCAGGAGCGTCGCAATAGGCGTGTGGAGATGGGTGTGGTGTGTGACATCACAGGCCCCTTTAAAAAATTCTCTGGCGGCAGATTTTATGTCAAAAGGTTCTGATAAGCTCCTTTTTTGTTTTGGGGAAATGTAAATTACCCCGGCCGTCAAATTTCAATCTGACAGGGTCTCTTTTGATCTTGGTCGGCAAAGCATTTAAATCTGGGGAGTGAGGATCACTCTCAAATTGTTATAGCAATGCCCTGGTAAGTACATTACATTTAATGTATTCATGATAACATGTTCCATGACAATAGCAAAAAGGCTTTTACAATATGTACATATAACTAATTTCATGACGACCATGTTCAGTATTTGAATTTCAAATTGATTCCCCAAAAGTATCGTGAATTGACTGTGACGCCACTATATAAATTTAAATGCATGTGGGTGCTTGTGCGCGCGTATGCGTGTGTGTGTGTTTGTGGAGGGGACATTGTAAGATCTAGAATTTCCAATCAATTTACACATATCCACAACTTTGATACCTTAAAACAGAATAGTTACTAAAAATACATTGAGATGATTTGCTGCAAACTCCCTTTGGAGACATCACTTACATATAATTGAATTGAAGCCATAGTTAATCATTACATTGGCGAAGGTTTAATCAGGTAATGAAGACACTAGATAAACCCGCAGGCATTAAAATATTCACGTGATATTCAGCAAGAAGTTTAACCAAAGTGCTTTACATTTCTTTGTGTCCCCTTTTAGTTACTAGGAACCACAAAGCCAAAATGGTACTGCAGGTACCAAATTAGGGCTTAAAGTATGTGTACTTTTAAAAATAACCCACAAGCTGAGCAAAAATGCTTTATATTTTAGTCTTTTGATTAAACGAGTTTTACACCTTTAATTCCACCATTATTTTGATGCATTCTACATTTGAACTGCATCAGTGTGCAAATTGCAAGAAAAAATATTTCTCTCGAAATCAAGTTTTTGCTTCTTATGTATAATACTTGTATGAAAAATATATATATAAAAAAAGGAAATTAACACTTTTATCTTTATCTGTCACGCTATATTATTCCTCTTTCCTGAATACCTATACCAATGTCAAAATCTCACTTCCAACCTATCAAATGTCCTGAAACAAATATGCATTTTTGTAAAACGAGTTGGAAAATACTGTTCTCCTTTGCCTAAGTGAAATGTAATTACTTCTCTCAAAATGACATTTTGTCTGTCTACTGTTTCCCGTGATCGTGTCATCCTCATACACCGTCAAAGAGCAAGCTCTTCCTCTCTTCCTTCCTCCAACCACCCATCTCATCTGGATGATATTCGCACGGTTTCTCTCCTTACTTTCCTTCTTGAGAGTGGAGTAGCATGGGCTAAAGCCATTTGAGGGGGATAATGTGTCGGAGAGGGGGCGGAGGGGGGGGGGGGGGAGGGAACTCGCCTTACTAGGCCGATAAACTTCGAGAGAACAAGGTCATTGAGTGTGGTGTGGTGTGGAATACATTCCCTCTTTCCTTTCTTTTCTTTCTTTTTTTTTTTTTTTTCTTTCTCTCTCTCTTTCTCTTTTTTTTTCTCTTCCAAATTTTGTTTTTCTTTCTCTCAAAAATTATGATCAGGAAAGGGCGGCCCCATGATCCCTCGTAACTAAGCCACTGCTTCTAGCTGCTGTTTTCAGTGGAGCGAATTTTATTTACTCTTCAGCATGTTCAGGAAGCGTGTCAACGTGATTGTCATGCAGATGGTATCAGCGGACTAGCTAGAGGGGGAGCAAGGGGTGTGCGTCCTCCTCCATCGAGAGAGAGAGAGAGATAACGAGAGTGAGAAAGGGAGAAGGGGCGAAGTCTATGTGAAAGAAGTCAGTATTGGTCCTCCACCCCCACCTCACTCGATGACCTTATTATATTCTGGCATTTCATACACCCAGTAGGACCGATGCCCCCCGTGACACTCGTGCCCCTCATTCACTTTGCCTTGAACCACACTACATTACTGGGTGATCTATTTGTTGCTTCAACTGGGCGACTTTGGAGATGAGACGAGGGAGACAAGTGGCCAAAAAGCACCCTTTTTATAAGCTTGTAGACAGGGGCGGCGCTACGGGGGGGGGCAGAGGGGGCGCCTATGATTTTTCAAGTAGTGAAAAAAGAAAAAAAAGAAGAAAAAAGAAGAAAAAGAGGAAGAAAAGGGAAGAAAAGGGAAGAAAGAAGAAAGAGGAGTATTAAAAAGAGAGGTCTTAAACATATAACTCTATATTACCCCTGTTATTTAATGGAGAAAAAATATGACGTCATCTTTAGGTCGTCTTGCCCCTCCTATCAAAATACCCTGGCGCCGCCCCTGCTTGTAGACGATATGACACTGTTGTATCGTGGTTCATCCATTTTACTTTCTGTCGAAACTGTGAGGTTTCGAACTCTTGTGTCCTTAATCAAGACATTTTTTTTCGACACTTTTCTCTCTTTACTGAGGTGTAGTAAAGTGGCACGCAATAATTCAGAAATAGAATACACCGTTGATCAGTAGACAACTGGCTTTATATTTTACGGGGCTTTCTATATGTCACTTCTTCACGAAAAATGAATGTAAATAATATAGAACAATATGGATCAAATAGTAATGGAAGATATTGTGAAGAGCATTTTCATACCACCTTATATGTTTCAATAATAATAGATTAAAATCCACAAAATGTCTATATAATTCGAGTCATTTCTCACCTTTTACAATGTATCATAATCATGTGTACAGAGAACAATGCATCAAAATTATTTGTACAATGTATAATGTATTAAAATCATTTGTACAGTGTGTAATGTATTAAAATCATTTGTACAGTGTGTAATGTATTAAAATCATTTGTACAGTGTGTAATGTATTAAAATCATTTGTACAGTGTGTAATGTATTAAAATTATTTGTGTAGTGTATAATTCAAAAGCATAGAAGGAAGAAGGATCAGGATACCGTGAATCAAGCAGCTTATGTTGGTTACGCCCGGTGCCCCCTTAAAGCCTTTTATTTGGAACCTTATTAAATGAACTCTCATTTGCTTTTTTCGGCTCTATCATAATGCTGAATAGGCCATAGTATAAGTCTGCACAATCCTGCATTTTTTTTTTAAATCTTTCTCTCAGGATTATCGGGTTAGTACACTGAAAGGATTGCTTAATGTGAACGTATAAATTGTCATTATTACTTGTAATATGTCACTATCTATTTTCTTTGAACGCATTTTGTGCTGTTAGCTTGAATTTCAATTTATTACAGCCTTAAGGATTAAGATTAATGATTCTTTTCCCCTCAGTCATTTCAAAATGAGGCACACATGTAATAGAGCTGCTAGGTTAACTGCTATCCGAAAACACAATAATATGAAGATTAAATATCAGTAAGTGCTTCGTACGAAATGCTCAGGCAGATAGACAGATGATATGCTAGCAAAAAAAAAGACAATTATAATGAGATGAAATAGTACTGAAGAGAATGAATCCGATAGAATGAGTCTGATGAATAGATAGTTATGAATCATTAACATTGATAAATACCACTGTTAAATGATAATTTTTAAAAAATATTCAGAGTGATATTGATTATAATGATATCAACAACAATTTCAATGATATTGACAATAATTCTAATGGCATCGATAAATATTCCGAAATATTTTTTGTTGTTCTAGTTATAATGAGGATACGATCTTAATAAGCAATTTCTGTTCCCCTTTCTAGTCTATCGCAATTTATATCTAGGCCGTTTCCACAGAGGGTATAGATTCATATTTGCTCGTATCAGTGATATTTTATATAACCGATATTGTAATCGGTGAAAATTATCTTTTAAGGCAAGCTTTAAAAACAGATTCTAGAAGAAATTGAAAATCCATTGCCCATTTAACGCTCATTATTTCAAATGAATAATAAGAGGCACGTTTTCCTTAAACAATGCAATTACTTTAGGATTTTCGGATAAAAACACGCCTAAGGAAATAGACTTGGATCTACTGCAATTATAACTTATAAAACGAGTAGACAATATGTGGCATAGCTATACAGGGATTTTCAAAAATGTTCATATTTCAGAATTCAGTTTAATCAGGTTGATGATAGTTTAATCACAAGACCTGAAAACCTGAATGAAGGAAATACCGAAATATTCTGCTAAATCTTATTTTCTTTTTTGGCTCAAATGGCACATACACCCCTCATTTTTTATGTCTTAATTCAAATTGTCAGCGTTTATATGTGATGATAATGTACAGTCCTATAGTGCTGAATTGTAATAGAAAAGGAATACTTGATGTTAATTTCTTCTGGTAAATATTGTCTTGGTTGAAATAGGTGGTGTTAATCATAACAGAAACCAACATGGCCATTGCCATATTGGGGAAATAAAGCTGACTAATCCCCCTTCAACATACTCAACATAATTATTACAATTCTTTCTTGATCGTTCTATACGATATATGCCGATCTTATTTTATACCTCATTCACAAACTCTCATACTTTTTCCATTTTGTTTTACTCTTCCTCTATTTTTTTCTCTCTTTCTCTCATTTTCTCATCTAAGTTTTCTTCTCTATCTATCTATCTCTCATTTCCATTTCCTCTCTTTCTCTTATCTTGAGCAAGGCATTTTATCTACATTGCTCCTCTCCACCCAGGTGTTAAATGGGTACCCGGTAGGATGCGAACGTCGTTGTGGTTGGATTAGCATGTGCGCGCTTTGAAACAGGCGACTGGCTGGAATGCTCCCCAGAGGAGTGGAGAATGTGCATTGTAATGTGCAGAATCGAAAGTGAATCCAGTGACCGGGGTAATAATGCTGTAAGCGCTTTGGTCGGTTACATTGTAACTGGTAAGGCGCTTTATAAGAAACAGCTTTTATTAGGTGTTCTGTCACTTGACAGACCACCTCTTCATTTTGTCAGAATTTTCTTTATTTCTTTATTTTTTATTTTTCTTCATTTTTCTTGTGCAGGCGATTACTCAAAATCGGCTCTCTCAATTTTCATCAAATTTCAGGCCGTCATCAGGTCTATCTGGTCATCATGACGTCATCCAGGCGCCATTTTGTGAAATCACATTATCGATCATATCTTCATAACGAGTCATCAAAAATGAACCATATTTGACACACATGAACTTCAGGTCAAGGGTGGACATAAAATGTCAACAAAATCCGCGCGTGCATCATGACGCGCACGTACGCGCGCGTCAAAATTAAAAAGTGCTCAAAATCACTTTTTAATCAAATTAGAGTACATTTCAGGACATTTTAAGCATTTCAAAATTTTCCGTGCGTGCGCGTCCGCGCGCGCACAGAACGTAAAAACGCCGTTTTTTTTTCGCATGGTTTGTCTTCTTGACACTATTCTGAACAACATCCAACTATTTACAGTCATTCTCGACCTTTCATAATGACACACGCGCGCGTCAAACTTTCAAATTCGTGCGCGCGTCAATGGGCAATATCATGTAAAAAGTGGTAAAAACATGCCTATCTTGAATCCGCCATAGCTCGTCAGAAAGGCTAGGGACCCCCCAATTTTTTTTTCTTATTCTGAAAGCCTATGAGTTGTAGATTGGAATTCATGAAAAAAATTGGGGGGTCAATCATATTTGCATATGAACTCAAAAAAATGATTTTGAAAAAATGACGTCATAATTTTTAAGTTCATTTGACAATATTTCACTATAGGTGGTCAATTTACTTCCAAATTTTGATATGTTGTAGCTGAGACAATTCTCTACAAGAACAGTTACCACCATTTTTCATTTTGACAAAGGCATCATGGCGTATTTTTGCGATTAATGGAGGCATGTCAATTTTTCACGTTTTGCGTGTATTCTCTATGGGACATGACCTTTTCTCAAATCTTGATTCTACATTCCAGACTTCTTTGAGCAGTATATCTCTGTTATTTATGCTCGATTTTCTTCCAAATTTTAGTATGTCGTAGCTGAGACTATAATCTTTCGTGAATGTGCCCTCCAACTTTTGATCAAATGTCGGGATCATGCCCATTTTTTAACTACAAAATGTCATTTGAGAATCCCGCTTTTCGTTTACGTGTTATCTCTATTGGAAATATTTTGGTCTATTCGTAAAGCACTTGCCTCCCATCCCGCTGACCCAGGTTCGAACCCCGGTGGGTCAATTTTTTTTCCTCCATTTTTTCTTCTTCTTTTTGCCTTTTATTTTACCATCTGCTTCGACTACTAA
This sequence comes from Heliocidaris tuberculata, assembly GCA_025618425.1. NCBI lineage: Eukaryota > Metazoa > Echinodermata > Echinoidea > Camarodonta > Echinometridae > Heliocidaris > Heliocidaris tuberculata. The sequence continues at coordinate 18,092,935 of CM046849.1, forward strand.
AACATATACCATCACAAACAATGTAATAAACTTTTTAATTTTGCATGTTATGTCTAATAGAATGTAGTGTAAAATAGTTTGTGTACAACCCTATGCGAAATCTGAATGCCTGTCGTGTATTAAACCTATGGGTTAATCTCCCATGTATAATGCAATATGAAATCGTCCAATTTTCTTTGACGCAAGTCTCCATCCATTGTCAACATTATCAGGATTATTATTTTGCACAAATATTATCACATGTTACAAAGCAATTTGCCAACGGGCAGACAGACCACCTAATTCGTCTTCAGTGACGAATTAAAGTTCTAGTCATTATTATTATTATTATTATCATTATTATTATTATTATTATTATTATTATTATTATTATTATTATTATTATTATTATTATTATTATTATTATTATTATTATTTTCTCCTTTTCTCCTCTCTGTTCCCCTCCGCCTCTCTCTCTCTCTCTTCTCTCTTCTCTCCCTCTCTCTCCGTTTCTCTCACAATCTTTCTAGCTCCCTCTCTTTATCATCTGTGCCCCATATTTTCATCTCATCTAGGCCTGTTTTTGCTTCTCATGGCAATATAGATTTTCCATGACAACCACACAATGTTCAACTCCCTCACTATTACCCTCCCTTTATTACAGCATCTCTAACAATAACACCATCCAATAACCGATTCGGCATCTAATTCTTGACTCTCATAACCGCTGCCATGCGAGCATACTGCCGATTCTCTCACTCCAATGTCAACCCATGATAATACCAGTTTTATTTACATAAATATATATGCCATGATTTTGATTGGAGCTATCAAGTAATATACCAGGCCAACAGAACGTGACTTAAAATTGAGCTTCACCTTAAATTTCAATTATAAATTACAATCACAGAATAACCACGATAAGCCTGGTATTAGTTTTTGAAATGACATTTATAGGGCAGCTAGTCGATATCAATAGCAGTCAATATCACATTCTTTGTTTGGTGTCAGGAATCAGATATCGATTTTCAGAGTATGATGCGAATATCAAGATGCGATATTACGCGTTTGCTCTATATTCAACGTGGTACATTAGCGCGTATTAGGTGTTACCCATAGTGTTACTTACGCAAATACAATTACGACGCCTAATAATAAAATATTCGATGAATTGACGCATATTGTTGATACATCCGCTTGGTCATGACTTTTCATCTGGATTTAATATTGTGAATGATACTGTATTTTATCAGACAGAAACCAAATAAAATAAAGCTGCAATTTATAAACTATGATCGGGTCTTAATTTTAAAGAGTTGCAACTGATTTGAATCGATCGCAACTTAGAATTAGTCGCAACTGTGACCATAAGAGATAGGAGTTGCAATTAATTTCAATTTGCGATCGATTCGAATCAATCACAACTCTTTATATGAGACGGGGTCCTGATAACATGTATTTTGAAGATGGCGAGTTAAAAAACATGCATACAGATAAGAGACTTGAGACTTGTGCTTATGACGGTGGGAGGGGGGGGGGGGGAAGGGGGGAAGACGTGTATTACTGCATGAAAGATCAAACCTCCTGGGTTCTTAATTCCAAAACACCTCCCTTGGGTGGACATCCATCCCAGCGAAAATCCAACCTCCCAACCATATTTGATTCAAATCCCGTCCCGTCATTTTGCGGATTATAGCAAAGTGACAGAAAGTGACGGAGATGAAATGATCCCCGACCTTATTTTCTTTTGTTACGTCATCCCACGGGGACGCAGGGGCCCAGTGAGACAGAAGTTGGGATGTACACCTATTTTTTTCCTCCTCCTGCTGTGCCAGAAAGACCATGAAAACAGGCGAGAAAATGATGAGATAGTTCGAGAAAGTAGGCTAGCGACCCGAAGGGAAAGCTTAGTCCAGAAAAAAAGGCAGTTGGACACACGCCGTCGTCGAAATTGATAGATCAGCATTACCCGCCCGTAACATTTCCTAAACCACGTACGATTTGATAAATAAGCTCATATTGAGGAAAGAGAGGAAAATGGAGACTTCTCCAGTCTTTTCTTACTTAAATGCGATGGAATCTGTCAGCATTTGGACAAGTTGATTTGATTAGAAAATCATTTTATGGTTATGTTGTCTGCACATGAACGTGACTATACAAACAACGAAAATGACAATATGCTATCAAATCTAATGAGGACGTTTTGAAGCTGAAACAAATTAGCTCTGTATTAAAAAAAAAATATTTAGGCATCTATGGGCATTATTTACATTTTTCTCTGAGAAGAAAGCAGATAAATAACAAACAAAAGTTGAAGAAATGGAGGAGAAAAAAGACAATTAGGTGAAAATAAATGCAGAAAAGGGATGAAAATAAAGAGGAAACGTTTAGTTCACCAAGATAAATGGAAAGCAATGAATATGTCACATGATCTACTTGCTGAATTGTAACATACCTTTCATTTATATATGATTCATGATTTATTATTCTTTAATGCATGTATTTTGTTTACTGAAATGAAGCAATAAAATCCATAATGATAAAAAAGAAATTAAAGAAGAAAAAGAAGAAGAAGAAGAAGAAGAAATAACGGTTATACAGCTTATATAGGAACAATAAAATAGTCGTTTACAAAAATGGCAAGGAGGAAATGTCAAAACTTGACAACCAGGTCTTTTTGATCAGCAGTAAGGACAGGGGCGGTTCCAGGGTTTTGCCCCCAAAATGGGCAGGGGGAGGTGCACTATTCGGAAAAATCTCTGAGGGGAGAAAAAAAGAGTTATCACATTATAAAGGTGCTTTCTTGGTCTAAAATTTCAAAAGGGCAAAAAAGAAAAAGAAAAAAAAAAATTCTTTGTGTAATTAAAGTATTCAAGATTATGTTTTAATGGGGGGGGGGGGGGGGGGGAATGTGCTGTTTGTGTCACCTAAATTCGCCAGTAATAAGGATACGAAATGAATTTATTGTATCAATGAAGCATGCACTCAATCACACTTTCTTGTCGGGTTTTAGATTGATTTACATGAAAGGCAGCTGTTCTAATTCGCATGCCTGATATTTGCAAATGCTGGCACGCTTTTTGTTTTGTTAGACTGATAAAAATGAAACAGTTTGCAATTTTGTTCGAGTGTAACAACTGTATCATTTAGATCATACAAAAGAAAAGTACCCTGTGTCCAGTAAAAGACAATCGGGTGATTTATTAATATAGAGATATATATATTTAAATAAAACAAGAGTTTAATGATAAATGAAATTTACAAGTCATATACAGCTAAAATGTCCACATTGAAAAGTTTTAAGGCTGTACGAAATCTGAAATAAATAACAATTTACATTATGATGTTCTGAAATTTCCCTAGATTTTCAAAGGTTTTTTGACTTTTGACCTATCGTTTTAAACTGAATACAATTCACATCGCCAAGGTTTCTCTTATCAATACAATTCATTGGTTGTGATTTGGAATTATTGGAGCAGCACTAGTTTATAGGAAATCAATCCTGACCGAGGTAACAAGGTCTCAGCATAAATCAAAGACAGGTTGACAACGAAGGCTAATTTCATAGATTTCCCGCCAAATTACGATCATGATACGTTGTTGCGTACAAGTTACAGAAGTGACAATGATTTTGCGAGCGATGACCAAGAACAGAAACTTCCTGAAAAATTGGCAGAGTATATAAGCAGTATTATAATCATTGGATTGTCCAGTAGTATTTTGGCATTGTCAGCTGGACTTCGTGGAAATGACAGCTTTTACTTTTCCATGATAGGTTAAATAGCACATTGTAAAAGTTAAATTCAAACGAATTTAATTACAAGTGCTACACTTGCTACAATATTAGTATTGTAATATAATAATTGCGCATATGAAATGCTTCAAGACTAAAATGAAGTCGATAGGAGTTATTTTGGGGAATAGCATTATCTTATGTGTATATTCTTCTAAACGTCAGCGAGATATAATCAACCAATGCAGTTTTCCAAATATTGTGCACCCAAATCACACATTTCCTGCGCAAAAGATGTATATTCATAAATGAAAAATAGACAGTACGGAATTGCCATAGTGGTAAACTATGAATGACTTTATGTTATTATATTAATAATGAGAATATGGTAAGTGTCTTTATATTGCGCTTTGCAATATATATATATATATATATATATATATATATATGTATATATAAAAGGGAGGACAGCCCTGGGGAACTTTGATTTAAGTTACGCAACCATAATTCTCTCAATTCCTTTCACATTGTATTTATTTCCACGAGAGTTGCCAAAGCTGTTGTATATGTTATTTCTTATATATATATATATTTATATTTATTTATTTTGTTTTATTTATTTTATACTGCAGGGTTGGCCTGTTCAGTTTTATAAAACTGCTTTACAAAGGCGCCCTGCAGTTTAACAAACATCATTCTACATGAAGATGCAAAATACATAACAATTAGGTAACATTATAAACTACTAACAACAAATATTGAGAGTGGATAAATGGTAATCTAAAAGATAGATACATGGATAGCACTATCACAATTCTATTGCATCAAGATGTAAGGCTTTGCATAGTTTTTTTAAATGTAAACAGGGATGTACAAGTCTGAACATTTACAGGGAGTCCGTTAAACAAACTGGCCCCGACATATGCAAAGGATTTTCTTTTAGATTCTGTCCTAGCGTGGGGAAGTTGGAGGGGGCATTTTAAAGAATAACGTGTCCTATAATTTACGGTTCGTTTACATATCAATGATTCTAGATAAGTCGGTATTAGATTATTTAGTATTTTAAAAACAAGAACACAATATTGATATTTCATACGCTGTTCAACTGATTGCCATTTCAGTGTGTGTAACAAGGAACGTTGCGATGTATAATAATCTTTATTCAAAATCATTCTGGCATATTTATTTTGGAGTTTTTGTATCTTATCCATATGGATTTTTGCACAGCTTCCCCAAGATGTACCACAGTAATCAATATAAGGTAGAATCATAGCAAAATACAGATTCTTCATAATTTTAAATGACAGTAAATGCTTAATCCTCCGTATACAACCTATTGCCCGAGATATTTTACAAACAATAGTAGAAACATGTTCACACCAAGTCAAACCGGAGTCGAGCATAACACCCAAGTATTTGATCTTCTTTACATTTTCTAAAGGTAAGTTTCTGAATTTTATTGACAAAACATCATCTCCCAGTTTTTTCTTATGACCAAATGCCATGACCTTCGTCTTTCGTGGGTGTAAATGCATATTATTAAAGTCTAACCATCTGCATATTGTATCGAAATCATCTTGCAAGTATTTCTGTACATCCTTTATTGTTTCACTATGATTAAAAATGGCTGTATCATCAGCATAAAGAGACATTTTAGAATTGAAATGCAAATTTACATTACACATGTCATTAATAAAAAGACAAAATATCAGCGGACCTAATATAGATCCCTGCGGGACACCTGATTTTATCTTCAAACATTCACTAGAGCAATTATTAACTGTAACAAATTGTCTCCTGTCTGTTAAATATGATTCCATCCAGTTGTATTCTTTCCCTTTAATACCATAGAACTTAAGCTTTGCAAGAATAAAATTGTGTGGAATAACATCAAAAGCTTTGCGTAGATCTAAGAAATTACCTCCAATAACATGTTTTTGGTCCAGTTTATCACACAAATAATCAGTAATTTCAGTTAAACATGTAGCAGTAGAATAAGATGGTCTGAACCCTGATTGACAATTGGCAAGGAGTTTATTACGTATCCGGACAACTACCCCCTGGACAATTACCCCCCGGACAACCACCCCCTGGACGACTACCCCCCTAGGACAACTACCCCCCAGGACAACTACCCCCTAGGACAACTACCCCCCAGGACAACTACCCCCTAGGACAACTACCCCCAGGACAACTACCCCCAGGACAATTACCCCCCAGGACAACTACCCCCCAGGACAATTACCCCCCGGACAACTACCCCCCGAACAACTACCCCCTGGACAGCTACCCCCTGGAAAAATTGTCCTGGGGGTAATTGTCCTGGGGGGTAGTTGTCCTGGGGGGTAATTGTCCTGGGGGGTAGTTGTCCTGGGGGGTAATTGTCCTGGGGGGTAGTTGTCCTGGGGGGTAGATGTCCTGGGGGGTAGATGTCCTAGGGGGGTAGTCGTCCAGGGGGTGGTTTTCCGGGGGGTAGTTGTCCGGGGGGTAGTTGTCTAGGGGGTAGTTGTCCTAGAATCGTTTATTAACGTTTAAGTATGTATACAGTTGATCATGTATTGCTCTCTCCAATATTTTGGACAAGGCAGGGAGCACAGAAATCGGTCTAAAATTATCAATATCAAAAGATCCCCCTTTATGTATTGGAGTAATTCGTGCTGTTTTAAAATCTTTTGGAATAATACAAGTTTGTAAAGTCGCATTAAATAAATGGGTCAAAGGACCAGCTACATACTCTGCAGCCAGTTTAAGAAGCTTAGGGTGAATACCATCTACTCCCACTGCTTTCGAACAGTCAATATGTAACAGTTCTTTTACAACATATTCCTTCTTGATTGCACAAAATTCAAATTCACATGCAGGAATAAACAGAGTCTGCAAACTATTTAATAAATCTTCCGAGGAATTACCCGAGGGAGTTTGCAACCTTGAGCCAACTTCATTAAAGGCTTTGTTTAGAACGTGAGCTATTTCCTCGTTAGGTATCTGATCATTACCAATTGTGAGTATAATATCATGATTCACATTTTTATTTTTCTTTGGTATAAGTTTCGATAAAACGTTCCAATTCTTCTTGATGTCATTTCCACAATCCTGAAATTTATCCTGATAATACTTCTTTTTCAAAATTTTATTCAAGTTATTAGCCCTATTACGGATATACTGGAATTTATTCCACCAAATTATCAATTTTGTTTTTCTAAATTGCTTTCGATAATAATCCCTTTGGCGTGCTAATGCTAAATAATCATCATTTATCCAAGGTACCCCTCTTTGTTTTTGACGCACTGATATCATGGGGGCATGCCTATCACAAATATTCAGCAGGGTGCTTTTAAAGCCGTACCACAATTTTTCAACATCAAAACCATAGGAATAAAATTCATGCCAATCAACTTTACTTACATCCTCTTTAAAGTTATCACTATCAAAGTATTTGAAGGAACGAAATTTGGTTATTTTTGGAGAAAGGGGTAGATATTTCCCTTTAATTGCAGTATATATCACAGTGTGATCACTAAGACCAGCAGTTTGGACTCCTGATTTAATGATATTGTCAACAAGTGGATCAGAAATACAAACCAAGTCAATTAGAGACTGACTATGTGGTGTGATTCTAGTGGGTTGAGATATAACCTGTGTCATCTGCATTGTAGTACATAGAGTTAGAACATATATATATATATATATATATATATATATATATATATATAAAACTCTGTACAGTGTATTCTTATCTTCTTATTCAAGTCGAACATTCTCCGCTTGTAGTGCTCACTCTAGTCTCCACTCTCCACTCACATTATTCTAGCCACTCGTCATATAGGCGCTCCAATCACGTCCTACCGGCTACAGATGACCGCATGAGTGGAGAGAATTTTTGTAAAGTGGGTAAAAAGAGAAAGGTGCCGTTTTTGACGGAAGCATGAAATTGAACATTTATTTCTGGATGATTCTATGCATTCGAAATTAAAAACGATACCAACTTATTGATGGGGAATGCTGTAAAATTTCTGTTACATTCATTCCAAGAAGAACAAGAATAAAGAAACTACGAGCAAACGGAAACTAGGGGAACCACCGCAAGTATAGAAATTATGAAAAGTATTAGTTTGTACCAAAACACATCCAAAAATATTTTCCACGATTTCCATTGTATATCGATATTTTTTCTTACCATTAATGCATGCATTTTTCTATCTTTCCTGTAAGCCGTTTCTTACGTGAAAAGATTTCTTGGCAATGTTTTGCTTGTAAGATCTACTTGATAATGATAAGGAATTCCTTTGATGCTATAATGGAAAGCTAAATCAAGCTTGGGTTATACTGGAACGCCATGAGCGACCATGATGATAAACAATGAGAGGCGGATATCGACAATATACAAGAATACAATATGAGCATAAGATTGTGGTATTAGATAATAACAATTATTTGCCTTAAGAAGGCATCACGACTCTAAGGGCAAATAAGAATATCAGATTGCGTAAAGTATAAAACGATAACGCATTGCAAACTTCCTCGGATTTACGTACATGATTATGTATTGCGAGTACAGGGCAAATTAACGTACTAATCTATTTTTTGCTGTTGCATGTTTTGTTTTAATTTAAGATAAAGCATTCGTGCATTCCTAAAGAAAAATGATGAAAGTTTAGGAAAGAAAAATTAATGTTCATTTTCAATAAGAATGATATCAATTCAACAGAACCACTGGAATAATAAAGTGTCAGATAGTAAGATGGAGAGCCTGCCCACAAATGGCTTTCAATTGAGGAGCATTGCAATAGCGGGTCTGTTATTTTGAAACAAAGAGGATGACTGCAAGACAATGCTATAGTAGTTCGCCGAAATAAGTCAATTTTGATTTGATATGATTTGATGATTTATTTTACCTGGCATCTAACAAAACAAGTATGTGCTTGTAATATCAGTAATTAGTGGGACCTAAGGTTTTAAGTCCTATCCGAGGGACTTGTATTAATGCCTTACCAAAAGGCACTATAGCGCATCGAGGTGGTTTCGAACCCGGGACCTCCTGGTTACGAGATCCCTGCTTTACCACTCAACCATTACCCCTCCTACGCCCCTTCCAGATATGGCACTGTGACCCCGCGTTGAATCAAATCCCACTTGCCACCATGTTAATGAAGGAGAAATAAATCGGATTCATGGTTACGAGGAGAACATTTGAAAGCTTTTGGTAACGCTATGGGGCAGCCATAGTGAAAATGCTGTTGATAATATTATTTCGTCAAAAGTGCCTGCTTATGGGGCGCTTAGAGGAATTAAAAAAGTGAAAGAAAGGAAAGAAAAAGAAAGCGAGGGTGGAAGGAAATTACATTAAAGGAGAATGAAACCCCCAAAATAGATACATTTTAATAGGAGCTGAAAATTTAAAGAAGCATATCAATGAAAAGGTGAGGAAAAACGGACAACTAATACAAAAGTTATGAATATTTGAAATCCTAAAATCACTAAATGAATGGAGATCTTAAATTGGCAATGTCCTCATTATGCTAATGAGATGCTGTGATGTAAATGTGCTATATTTTCCAATTGCCTTATACAAATAATGTTGTAAAAATCCACTTTCCTTGAATATATCTTAGAAAATTTGATTTGTTATAGGTGGTGTTCATAAATTTATGCGTCACAATATATTTCAAGCACGTTGCAACGTTGATAATTCAATTTTCTTTGTTTAAAAGCTGAAATATAATAATTTTCTTATTTATTACCTATAAAGAGAAAACACAAAAACGTCATAGCATCTCATTAGCATAATAAGTATGTTGCCAATTTCATTTAGCGATTTTAGGTTTTTAAAATCTTCATAACTTTTTTATTCTTTATCCGTTTTTCCTCCAACTTTCAGTGATATGCTTCTAAGATTTTTCTGCCTCTGTTAAAGTGCGTACAAGTTTGGGGTTTCATTCTCCTTTAAACACTAACGCGACATTATTTTTGTTTTTTATTTTCGGTGTTCACACACACTAAAAATGGAAAGAGGCAAAGGAAAGAAAGCAGTGATCGAGATTGGAAAAAGTTTGTAAGCAGATCACAGAAGTTTTGAAGATTGTAGATATTAAAATTACCGCTGAAGGCGTTGATATTACTCTGTAGATTAGTTCAGAATTTTAAACGATTGTTTTCTTTCAATGTGAAGGAGTTTATATGAAAACTTTTCTCTTTATTGACATCCAGGCTGAACGTAGCCGACCAAACACGAGCTTAAGGACAAGGAAAATTTCGCCTTGAAAGGGCGACTCTATGCAAAATGATACAGCGGCAGAGAGCAATGTCGTAGTTTTGCTCACGATTGTAATTTTTTTGGTCATGTTTAGCCATGTTTAAAAAAAAAGAATGTATGACCTTAAATCATCTTCCCAGGTACCAGCCGAGAGACTGACAGTACAATTTATGAGACCTACCTATTGACCCTTTTGTACTCGCAAAGGATATTGAGTAGGGGCGTCGCTATACCAATTTGCATTGGGGGGGGGGGGGAAGGGGCGTCAGATTAAATTTGCCCACCAGTTAACCAAAAATGTCCGACAAACCCACCCCCCCCAAAAAATAAATGAAGGAAAAAAAAAAAAAAAGATGGAAGCTTCTAGGATATGCACTGACAAGAAGTGAAAGACAGGTCCTCAAAATTCAGATTTTTAGACAGATTAAATTTGCCCACCAGTTAACCAAAAATGTCCGACAAACCCACCCCCCAAAAAAAATAAATGAAGGAAAAAAAAAAAAAAGATGGAAGCTTCTAGGATATGCACTGACAAGAAGTGAAAGACAGGTCCTCAAAATTCAGATTTTTAGACAGATTTTTCGAAAACAAGAAACATAACATTATAGGGGGAATAAGTCCTAAAAGTTTTTTCTTCTCCAAATTTTCCAAATTGAATTGTTAAAAACCAAATGAGTAGTAACAAAATTGCCGACGACGTTTACTGATTTAATTACAGAAATATAAAAATGGAGGGGAGGGGTCACAGCCCTACCCCTCAAGCACCGCCCCTGACTGTACGTGTGGGTGTATGTATGTATTGAAACGATGCAGTACATAGTAGAAGAAGAGTGTTTACAACTTTCAAAACGCTTAACTTTGAAAAAAGATTTGATTGTGTGCACATCTCCGCTGACATTTACAGGGGCAGGTAATGAAAGAGGTACTACGAAAGAATATTTATTCTCTAGATGTGTAGAAGGATTGTATAGATGGAGCGATGATACAACTCTGAGTTGTTTGCAAATAGGTTACCATCCTTCTGGACTAGAAGAATCTTTAAGATGATTCAATTCTATCAGTACTGAACGGCTGAAGTGGGGGTATTAAAATAAACACAGTTCCTGTAGCTTCTTCAAAAGCATAAAAGCCTTCAAGTTATTATCGAAAATAAAGTTCATGTTATTGTTGCATTAAAGGAATGTACATGGGTGAGGCTAAAAATATATAGGTGGGAGTCGACGGTATTTGGAAGCATCAACATGATCAAGACAAGATGAATTTATACGTGGACAGCCTATTGGCATGTAATCTGTATTCCGTTGCTTAGCAACGGTCATTTCTTTTCGGAGCCTATAAACTGTTAAACTTTGGTCACTCATATGGTTTGGTCTTTGTACCTATCACAAATCATGAATTAAATAACAACCATACTTCACTTTGTATGGTATTAGTCTGTAACATGCAGCTGGTATGGGGGGGGGGGAGGGGGTAGCTCCATCTATATTATAAATGAATTCCACAAAAAAATTATGAGCTGAATAAATCAATACCCTCCTAAAATTATAAAAAAATTTTCTGTCACTGTTAAATTCTTCTAATACGTATTTGAAATGAAAATGTTCGAAAACATATTAATAAACAATGCAGCTCATTAAGAATTTATGCTTTGCCAACTTTAAGTTATAAATTCCCCTTTTCTTGGAAATATTATTCGAGCTGAGAAACCGCATTCCGCACTGCAACAAAAAACGGACTCGAATGGCGTCGTGTTTTTGTCCAGTGCTCACGCATTAAAAAAATGTCATTACACTAAAACCAAATTTTGTTTTTTTACAGTGATGAGTTACAATTTGCCCAGTATCAGAATATTCAGACTGTTTTCTAATAAAAGAGGATAAAGATGTAGTGTGATGTAAATAAAAACATCCCGTCCTGGTACCCCAAATCACTTGCCCGCTTTCTCTCACCTCACATCCTTAAGGGAACTCCTCTTAGACCCGATTCGTTCACCTCTATCGATACTTCCTAAATTCAAACAATCCTTCTTTTTTGTTTGTAAATTATCGAATATCGTCTTGCTCCCTCAGTACCTAAACTTTTTTACATCGTAACTTAAACCGGTATGATAATTTTGTGCTCACCGCCAAGTTAAATTACTAGACGCCTGCCTGCTTGTCCATATTGCATATCGGTGGAATAAGGATACTTCCAATATGCTTGTATAAGGAGGATTTCATATTTCTGATACATCCATGGTGTAACATATCTCGGAAAGGACGTTGCACTCTCCGCGGCTGTCAAAACGTTTCTAAATTTGCTTACAGAATTCTGCGTTTGGACTATTTTTGTTTAGTGAAAGAGTATCGTTTTACTTTGCTTACAGAATTCTGCGTTTGGACTATTTTTGTTTAGAAAAAGAGTATCGTTTTACTAACTATTAATCAAATGTCAGAAAGGGGAATGAATAGTTGATCTATCAACGTAGCATGATAAGTAAAAATAAGTCCTTAAATACATCACTCTGAAAGCAGTATCGTCAAATTGGTTAAATCCCCGAAGCAGGAAAAACTATCATTACTGCGATAGATGGAAAATAATGAAAAATAGACCAAATAGCACATCCCATGCGTTTCAGTGATTGGGAATTGGTAGGAGGGTAGTCAACACCTTTTTGACATGAATAAAGACTTCCTCAACAAAGGGCATCGCGATAACATTTTGAATACATGGATGGGGTTTCAATCTAAATTTGTCGAGCTTCTGTTGAAACATTCCCAACGATCAAACACAGACAAATCAGTAAAAAAAAAAGAAAAAAAAAGGCCCTAAGATTTTACAATTTGCATGCTCACAAGGTTAAACAAGTTTTCCTCAGATAACTTGCCGACGAGCAATTTTTCGACCAGGATTTCAATTTCAATTTGCAGACGACATAAGTTTCGGATTTGCAGAAACATAACATTTGGAATAGGGAGTGACACATCCCTCCCCCAGCGACGCCCTTTCTCCTACCGGGGGTACTCTTTTTCCCGGAAGGTTCATAATTCGGAAGGTTCGTAATTCCGAAACACAAATTTCCCTTAGCAGGGGGTTCATAACTCCAAAAATAAAATAGGGTTCATAATTCCGAACATTTGATGCATTACTCCGAAGTTTGATAATCCCGAAAATGAAATACGAACCCCATTTTAGTTTCGGAAGTATGGACCCTATTTCATTTTCGGAATTACGAACCTTCGGAATCATGAACATTCGGAAAAACGACATGTAACCTTCATACCGACGGCCCTTCTTCAACCGATCCCACTATCCATCTATTCACATATCAAAGAAAGAACTACTGCTGTGTAACATACACGGGACCTGATGAATCGCTTTCTCACTGCCGCAAACCCTTCTGGTATCAAACAAAACTAGGAGAAATCCTAGTTGATCTTTAGCAAAGGTAAAGGACGTGACTGTTAGAATATTCCGCCTTGTTGGCACGCTGCTGTCTCATCTTTCTGCTTTTTATTTGTCTGCAAATGACAAAAATATTGCATGATCCCATGTCCAAATTGTCCTCCGAGCTTTGTATGTTTGCACATGATGTATTTGATGTCGTGAGGTTGCTGCAGTCAGAAGTAAACAACAGAAAGAGAGTTTTGATATCCGTTTCAAAATTTCTTGTACACTGCATGATCTCACAACCTATAAATGCATGGATCCTTTATAGAAGCGACAAATATTATCAGTGAACTGTCCATCATTGTTTTAACGTTGTGAATAAAGTTAAGTAAGGCAGGTGGTTTAAACACTTGACTGGATATGCGAAGGTCGTGGTTCGATCCCCGGCACGGCACTTATGTCCTTGAGCAAGACACTTTATCTACATTGCTCCTCTCCACCCAGGTTTTAAATGGATACCCGGTAGGATTGTGGTTTGATCAGCATTGTGAGCGTCTGTAAAAGGCGCCTGGCTGGAATGCTTCCCAGGGAGTGGAGAAGGTGCATACATTGTGTGCGGGCAAGCCATGAATCCGATGGCCGGAGTAATAATAAATTATGCTTGTAAAGCTCATAGAGACATCCTGGATGTATTAGGCCTATACAAATCCAGAATATTAGTACTATTATTATGTGCTTCAAGTTTGTTTTGCATATATTTAGACCGTCTAATATCCGTAAGGTATCTAGTAAGTGAAAGTTGCAAGTGACTTGGACCCCATTCACACTCCTTGGATGCCACTTTGTCTCCAGAGGGACTAGGAAAACGGATTAGCGAAGAATGAATAAATTTGTCGTGGAAAATTATCATAATTATTCCTACCATATCATAACCCACTAAAGTCGCCTCTACCTGGGAATAATGTGTCCTAGCAGTCGTTATAGATATCTTTTTTTTTTATTATGTACGACTTCATCACCGTGATGAACCCACACTCTATTTGTACATGAACAGAATATTGATGTAAATCAATGATGTTTAATAAGATTCAATTCAATTCATTATAGACTGAGAAGGTATTACTATTAAACGAATATCATTTTCACAATGAATCTTACCTAACAAAGTTAAATAACCTGAAAGCATTGCATGTATACACCACGTTATCATGATGTGTTTTTGTAACTTGCAAAATCGTTCCTAAATGCAATTTCATTTCGTAAGGAAATCGCAAGTCTCCTTTAACTTGTCCCTTGTCTTAATTTTATATAAATGTAATATACTTGAATAATAAAATAATAGCGCATTGTTTTGAAAACGTTATAAGGATTATCATTCTTAATTTTTGTCACAATTACTTGAGAAAGACGTTAAAAAACATCGAAAATTGTGAGCTTTATAAAAGAGCTGTTGGATTACAAAGCACAAAGCTTTTCTTGTTTAATTTTTGTGTCATCATCTTATTATGCCACCACGTGGACTTCATATCGGACATATACATGTACATAGAGAACGCCTACGGCATTCCGTTTCCTTCAGATTTTTCTGTGTTCATCGAAAAGAAAAATCTTTAGTATTGCTTTTGATTTCACAATCTAGGAGTGAGGATTTCATACGGATACTCCGGAATCGCCATCGGCTAGAATTATAGCTGATATTTCCGGGGTTATACGGATTGTCCATTGGGCGGAGTTAAAAAGAAATCATTGACGGAAAAAAAAAGAATCCTTAATTTTTATATTTTTTTTCGCGAACAATCGTTACCTGTCTTTGGCCTGCCATAAGATACGAATATATTCATAGCAGAAATCGTTTCTTCATACTCTCTGCGTCAATATTGGATGGCGAGAAATTATTTGGATAGAGGTTTGGCTTTTCATGTCAGTTGGTTTCGCTTTGATGTGGATGAACAGCGAAGCTTTTATTCAATTAAACTTATCAGTGATGTTTATAGGACAAAATAATGACATCTACAGAGGACGACACGTTATGGAATTAGAAATAAACACAAAATTGATTTCTGTTTTGTAAGCGTTAAAGCAAGATGGAGATGTAAACATGATAATACTTGTGTATATCATTTGCTATATGAGTGAAGGTGTTGTCGCCGAGTGGTTTATTCACTTGACAAGAGGTGAGAAGGTCGTGAGTTCGAGCCCAGGAATGACACTCATTGGGTAATGTCCTTAACCAAGGCATTTAATCCGCATTGACTCTCTTGACCCAGGAGTAGAGTGGGTACCGGTAAGATTTGCCATACGTCGTTAGGGGTTTGTCAGCATAGTGCTCGCCTGTAAAATGCTGACTGGCTGCAACACTCCCCAGGGAGTTGACAATGTGTAAAACCTTAATTTCTTCTTATCAGAATTGTTTTCGTACGTTTTTTTGTCTTTGCAATACAACAAGATATCATAATTGTAGAAATATATGAAAACCTACGGCTCTCATATCAATGCATTGTCTGAACAGTGCCTCTATGGAATGAAATGAAAGTTCTATTTGAATTGGCCGACCGCCTTTCCAACATCAGTGCAGAGAGGAGTGCTTAAAGCATTTACCTCTTATCAAATTTGGAGTCTTTTCGAAGTCTGTTGAATTCAGAGAGAATATTGAAAAATGTCTTGGGGACAGCCCAATATCCAATGGTATATCGAGTCGCGATCAGTGATAAGTGCTTGGGGGTAAGGAAGACAGAAGCCAAGAATCGTTAAGTATTAGTTTGGTACAAACGAATCTTGACGTTCCTTCGGGTGACGAACGGATGCAGCCACAATCAAATATGCCAGTAAAACGAAAACAAATATCTTTTGAGACGTAGCACAGAATGTGGTGATTTGTTGTTATTAATTTACGGTTCTAAATGGTTTCGAGTAATTATTTCATTAACTTATGCTTTCCACAATGACTAGCCCTTAAAAAGGAACAGGAGAGGAGAATCACACAGCCTTGATGAAATCATTTTAGGCTCTTTTGTTCCTTCGAAATTCAAAACATTACTAATTGCCCATCAGTCTACTATTTCGAGGTACTGAGATTTTTCTGTAAAGGAAAGAAAAGAAAATGTTTTGAGGTTACCCTTATATCTTATCTATAAAGAACCAGTGTCTAAAATAACTTTTTTTTTGTTTTGTAGTGTCCCAAAAGTATGGAGACAGAAAGCGAAATAAGTTGTTATTCTTTTGAGTGACCAAGATGACTCTTCCTAAAGGGCAGAGACTGCGATTTTCATCAATAAAAACAGCTTCGTTATGCTTTTCTGTTCCGTCTTTAGTTTTAATCTGATGAGTGCAAGACGAAAAGCTTCAGTATGTCTGTAGGTACAGCTATTCTTCGATATTGACAAAATAATATACTTGACTGATTGAATTTATTGACTGAACTGGTTTATTGTAAAAACACATCAAACATGCAGCTCGAGAGCTGAAACTTTTCGTGCATCAACATAAAAACCACAAAAGTATTTGATGAACAAGACCGAAAAACAAAAACAATTTCATTTAAAATAGAAATGAAACATTCACATTAAAAAAATTAAATTCATATTATTACTATACTTATTGAGACAATATGCTTAAAGGAACGATTAACAATATTAATGTATTTTGGGAGAAATAGTTAGCCTAAGGAATGCATAGTTGTCTATGTTCAATTTGACGCCAGATGTTATGAGGTGTGCCTCTGACCGATGATGATGATGATATTGACTTGCGTCTGCTAAGAGCCAATAGGGCGTTAAATCAATTATTTTTGTACAGACTTAATACCCTTCTGACTCTCAACAGACTGGGGATGAATAAAGCAGTTAACCCGTTGACTACTGAATTCTCTCATTCCCATAGGTTTAATACAGGGACAACTGGTTCCTGTATGCAATGGGTTAAATTTTGAACAGATTTATAAAAATTACAAACCAACAATCAACCCCCCCCAAAAAAAAAAAATAAAAAATAAATAAATAAATAAAATAAATGAAAATAAAGATTGCCCGAAAAGTAACATATGCTTTTTTCTTGTTCCCCCCCCCTGAACTGTGTAATATTTTTAGACTCGTCACCCGATAATGTTCTCCATAAGAAGACGGCGTCAAATTATCGGATTTTTACCAGCTCTGTGTATGATAATTGAACAGATAGTTCAAACATAGCAGCAAGCTCTGTCCGTGTCCGAGTGATGCGTAACCATGGAAACTCGCGGTTTTTCTGTTGACCAAAAGAACACATAATTTACACCTCGAATGGCAAGAGGAGGTTGTTTTGCTTTAAGTATCTGTGGCTGAATTTGGTTGTTAGACACGGACTCTCGTTCCGCTTTTATGCCTAAATCAAATACTATGTCGTTTTGGCTCGTGGTAAGGCATAAGCCCGAAGCAACAGTATTATAGGAAATAATAAAAAAAAAAGAAAAAAAAAAGAGATTCATGTGGTCAGAATTGCAAATTGCCGAAATCGCTAGACGTCTTTTCACAACTACGTCTGAAACGTATGTGAAATCTAGTATGGGCTGTTTGAATAAACGGGGCTATTGGAGAACAGTCGTTAAAATTTTAACCAGAAACACATCTAGCACACCTAGATTTCACATCTGCCCTTTCCCGGTGTAGATCATGAGCTTAAGTTTCACCCATTTGAGGTATTCCAACCCAAAGTGCATTTAAATTGCCACTCCGACTTTAGCTCTGTACTGTACGCCACAAAGCGTTTGAAGGAACAAATCCACTCAGGTGCTTATTTACTACACCGGGGTAGAAAGAGACAGCTGTCAATGAAATGCCTTGTATAAGGAAATACGATGCTGGCAGGTACTCAAGTAAAATAATGTAGGAGCAATGTATATATTGGTGAACTTAATGCCCTTGACTCTCACTCTTAGTGGTCTTATATTAGGTTCGATTCTTGCTCGGTGCTTACATCTTTATAGACAGGTGTTTTAACCACATTTGTCCCTCTCGACCCAGGTGAATTAATAGTAATTACACGGCCCTCAGGAAGAGAAGAGAAGGTTAATACACACGATGCTATGTACCGTGCGTAAATAAGTCTATATCATCATCATCATCATCATCATCATTATTATTATTATTATTATTATTATTATTATTATTATTATTATTATTATTATTATTATTATTATTATTATTATTATTATTATTATTATTATTATAATTCGTATTATCATTAGCATTATTATCATTATTATTATTATTATTATTATTACCATTATTATTCGTTTATTTATCTCTTTGTATAAATTTATTATTTTATTCTACATACATCAAATTATATTTCATATAAATGCACCTTTACTTATTTAAATATTTGTTATGAAAGAGTGGATGAAGGAAATCAATATAAAGTATTGTTTTACAACGTTTTTGCAAGATTAGCTTCATGTAATACCTTTCTTAATGACTCCTGCAGAAAAACTCGGTCAGAGTACGATGAAAGAGTTCGTCATGAATCATTCAAGATGCTCCGAAATTAGACTGAAACACCATATCCTTTAAAAAACCAAAACAATTCCAACCGATGTATCTTAGCTACCCCATGTTGGAGAACTGTAGCAGGAAAAATTATCACAACTATCGTGAACATAAGTATGTCCCTTGTAGCTTTTGAAACGCAATCTTCGTTGTAGGTGCCAGCAGTGCAGTATTACGCTCCGAACGCGCTTGGGTACTTGATTGGGAGTGCCTCTTTTCTTCGTTTTCTCAAATATTATGAAATCCTAGTTACCAAATCGTTGAATAGTTACTACTGGAAAGGAGCTGGATTTCAGACATAATAAGATTAACGCCTTCAGTTCCTGTTGGTGTAACAGAAGAAGGTTGTTGCAGATATAAACAAATCGTGTGCTTTTTTTCCTTCTTGAACCTTTTTTCCAGTAAATTACATCTAACATGTCTAAGGTTAGAGTATTTTATATCTTCCCTTCTGAATTTTCATCCACGTCCTGTTTTGGTCTCACCAATACAATGCTCTCTATAAATAGAAAGGTTACGCTAAAGGGAAAGGGTTGGGGGAAACCCATTCAAATTCTTATCAACAAATTTTGACTGCCCCCCCCCCCGCAAATTGCATTGTATAGGACCTGTTTTGCCTAAACAGAAAAATTATAAATATATAACCGCTGTTGGAGAATCCTGTTTCTAAACCGGAAAAATAAAATTTAGAATCTAAGTACCTTCTGGATTTCATTTTTCAGAGAAATTTTGGTAAATTTTGTCGGAAATTTTGGTCCGACGTCCCCCACGCCATTCGCTTTATATAGAAACGCCCCTGCATGTACATGCATCAGCGTTATAAAGTTGAGGGGAAAATAGTGCACAAACAATCCTTGTAAGTCGGTTTTTATTTGGAGAAATTTCTTAGGTGTATTCGCTTTCTTTAATTGAGTAAGGTTTCTTTTACGTCTGATCCAAAAGCTTTGTGAAACGCCATTTTCAACGGCTACGATACTTTGTTCGCCAAAGGCATACACGCCTTCACACTGCATCGCAATTCCCCGTGGAATACGGCGTCGAGCGTCATGCAAAACACCCTAACAATCGTCTCAATAACGGTGTAAACAATCCGAGCTGATGTATCCCTACTGCCCGTTGCAAAAGAGGCGTCATTTTCGACTGCGTTTTTTTTTTGTACCTGCGCTAATGTAGCCTGTTAGCCAATACGCAAGTGATTCAACTGTTATTTTGCAATCATTTTTTAAACGAGGCCGTCTCTATAGAGTTCCTCAATGACCGCACGAGTCACTGACGCAGTCCTATATATACGTCAGGCGAATAACATTTCGAGTGCAACGGACATACGTCGAATGAATAAAGAGATGTAAAGATTCAATTTCTTCAATGGTTTTATTACATTAATGAAGGAAGGACCTAAAGAGAATCATAATTTCATTCAAAGCAACGCACATAAGATACACAGAATGTAAGGAAGAGCTCTAAAAGTGTTTTCGCTATTGAAAACTTTCAGCAACACAATGTGGTAACTTTGTAAAGAAACAAAAACAAACAAACAACAACAACAACAACAACAAACAAACATGTTGATTTATTCCTTCCTCTGGAACACTTTTGTGGGGCTCATAGAGAAATGATAATGATACAAGTACTTTCTTATGATTTTACTTTTCCAACAAAACACCAAAAAGGAAGAAGTACAGACACTAATTCTGGTATGAAGTAAAAAAGACCTTCAAGTTTGTCAACGTTTCGTCTGATAAATTAAAACTGTAAATACAAATATCAATACACAAGTCAAAACACGAGAGAGGTAACAATTTTCTTCTGAAAAGTTACTGTGAATGAAACGCATTCGTTTTCGTTATTCAGTCTGCTGAATTGTGTTTATGATGGCAGTCATTTCTTTGAGACATGAGACGACATATCAATGATATTCCGGAGATGAAAAGAAGGTCATAGTAATGTTTCGTCGCAGGAACATGAAGGAGAGGAAGAAGAAGTCAGATAAAATCGGAACAATGTCAGGTTACATTATGACATTACT
Organism: Heliocidaris tuberculata; assembly: GCA_025618425.1. Classification (NCBI taxonomy): domain Eukaryota; kingdom Metazoa; phylum Echinodermata; class Echinoidea; order Camarodonta; family Echinometridae; genus Heliocidaris; species Heliocidaris tuberculata. Next base: position 18,113,814 of record CM046849.1, read on the forward strand.
GTAATTACTCTCGCATCTCTGTTCTCTCATATTCCTTCCCGCTCTTTGTCTCTTCATCCGTCTTATCCCTCTCTTTCTCTCTCTTTCTCTCAAGGCCATACGCACTCTGTTTGGATCTTTGAGAAATCAGCACTTTTCTCGACATCGCTACACGATTTAAATAACCTTCATATGCATGTTTGATGTTCATACTTCACTAGATGTGCGAATGTGAGTACCGACCATACATGTAGGTGATTGTAAAGTTCAAAGTTTCTTTATTATAAGGAAATTATACATAGGAACGTAACAAACTTATACATGAAATCGATGTGAGAAGTCATACATAATATTGCATGAAGGAGGACAGAAAATCGGAGCTGATACATTGCGGAGGCTATTCAACAGTTAGGTCCATAGATGTAGAAGACTCTATCTCTATCTATCTCTACGAATGTGTCATATTGATTACAAGTTTAACATTACAAACACCAGTGTAGTGTCTTACGTCTCTCTCTTCCTCTCTATTTCTCTTTCTTACTTTCTTTCTTTTCTTCTTTATTTCCGTCCTTATTTCTCTATATTTTTACATTTTTCTTAATGATCTCAAAATTAAAGTTTTGATAAAGAGTTTTGGTTGATCTGGGACCCGTTGCACACTCAGGAAAGTCAAACGCAACTTTATTTTCAGCTAATCAGAAGTGCGTTTTTAACACTTGCGTTTGATTTTTAGGAGTTGCGATTAAACGCAAGCTTTGTGCAACGGGCCCCAGGGCTCCCCCAACCGCGTAACTAGGATTTAATTTTAAGGGGAGGCGGTTTTGAGCACGCGAAGCGTGTTCCCAGGGGGTATAGGTACAGGGTGCTCCCACGCGAAGCGCGAAAGCTCTGACGTTTAGGCAAATTTGAGAGAAAGAGATAACGGCTCGTAGCACCTATTTTCAGGCGGAAAGTTAGTTCGACTTCCTGACTGCCTTTCAATTATTTGGACGCACTACTGCACTGTATGTAACAGAGATAGGAGTAGCAAATTTGAGAGAAAGATAATGGCTCGTATAGCACCTTTTTTGGACACAATACTGCACTTTATTTACCAGGGGTGGGCTAAGTTACAATGCCCTAACTGCTTTTGAATTATTTGGACGCAATACTGCACTACACATGTAACAGGGGTGGGCACAGGGAGGGGACGTGTCTCCCTTTCTTTGACGTTTTAGCAAATTTGAGAGAAAGATAATGGCTCGTACAGCACCTTTTTGGGACGCAATACTGTACTCTATGTGGGGTGGGCGCAGTTACAACGCCCTGACTGCTTTTGAATTATTTGGACGCAACACTGCACTGTACATGTAACAGGGTGGGCACAGGGAGGGGGAGTTTCTCCCTTTCTTTGACGTTTTAGCAAATTTTGAGAGAAAGATAACGGCTTGTAGCACCTTTTAAGGCTTTTTTCCCTCTCACTTCCCCCGCTTTTTTCTTTTGTTGGCGTTGGGGGGGGGGGGCGACCGCCCCCATCGCCCCGGGCTACGCACCTGGGTTCCTCTTTGTGACGCACTTTGTATTCATACTTGGTTTATATTTGCTCGTGAAATCATTTGCCCTAGTCAAGGGGAACCGCACATGATCCTTTTCTTATGTACTTTAGTAATCGCACCTTTTGTAATTCTATTCAGTCTGACTTTAGAGACATTACCCCAAGGCTCGTTATTAGGTCCCCTTCTCTTCATTCTGTTAATATGAAAATGACATTCAGCAATCATCCATTTAACTGTTTTATTCTTCACTCTGATGATTTGAACATACTCTAATACCTTAAAAATCTTGACGATTTATGTCACACTGAAAACACTGATTTATTGAAAGTCTGCAATATTGGTTTTCTGCTAATAAATTAACAATCAACAACAACAAAAATGAATGACATGATATTCCATAACGTGTTCACTGCGCATGTGCTTACGGGTGTTTTGCGCTTGAAAATGGCGAATTGAATTATAGAGGTGACATCAAAGGATAGTCAAGTCACCTGACATCAAAGGATACTTTACCTGACCGTCGCGGATTGATGATCGACATGACATTTCAGGGTAGCTGAATGACGAATGTGTTTGTCGAGAAAACATCTACTTGCTAGGAGCAAATATCGAATGAAAAGTGATTTATATATCAGTTGGACATTATGCAAACCAAAATAATATGGGATGTGGATAAAATCCTAATATAGAAAGAAAAGGAAGAGGGGGGGGGGGGGGGGAGAGAGAGAGAGAGAGAGAGAGGAAGAGTGAAAGAGAGAAAGAGAGAGAGAGAGAGGGGGAATGAAAGTTAAGAAATATAGATATGAAGTACATTATTACAAAAATTTGATTATTCTATTGTTATTATAGTATTATATTGGCGTCTAAAACAAATATAAAATCTTTTTCTGCTCTTGCTATGAAGTGAAAAAATATTCGTCTTTCGGGTGCAATGTTTTTAAGATCATAAAACAAAATAAAGATAAACATTCCGGAGACAAACAATTCAAAAAAATATGCTCATGTTTGAAACTTAATTTTTAACTCTCATTTAAAAAAAAAAGAAAAGAAGAGAAAATTACTGCACAGTATGTCAAAAAGAGCATAGCAAAAAGATCAAATACAGAAAGAGTTGTTGTTTATTCAAATCACTACTCCTGAAGGCAGATCTAAGGGTTTCGATGTAAGTGTGGATAGAAAGTGATGACCAAGAAAGGTTTGGTATCAGGTTTTATCACTGGAGGCAAAGATCTCCAGACACGGAACCATTTCGAAAGCGAATAACTTTGATCTGTAACCAAATATTATAAGGTTAACTTTGTGCGCTTTACGCAATATCCATCCAAGATTTCTTCAAACGAATATTTTTTGTGGAGTTTGTGTCAGTTTTTGTTGTTGTTGCATTCAGTATTTATCAGGTCAGAAGTTCAAATCTCTCTTCCTTCCACCGTGCATTTCTTTCATCTATATTATTCTGTTCTGTAGATATGTTACATGAAATACAATTTATTTTCTCCTTCTATGGACAAAGCAAACGTTGCATTTTACAGTTCTCGTAAAAGTCCGCTTTTTCCCAGGTATAGCTTTGTTTTACAACAGGCAACTATGCATTATTGGAGGGGGCGGGCCGGAACATAGAAAGGCTTGTAGAGACCTTACCGCCCCCACTTCCCCCTACTGCATCCGCCGGTCGCATCGTTAACAGAGATCAATGAACGGTGTATTTGGGGGATTTAAATTCTTTTCATGCCCCCCTTCCCCCATCCCAAATTGGCGAGTATCATAGGGATGGTAAAAGGGCTCACGTGCCCTTTCTTAATTGATATGCAGAAGGAGTTACCCCAAAAGCTAGATCTAAGTTTGTTCCCATCTTCCCGCTTCCCCTTTTGGGTTAATAAGAGCTGTTTATTATTTTGTTTCAAGATTTGTCAGACTTTCTAAAAATAAAGAAAAATAGAAGAAAAATATTATTAGATAATTTAGAAAAAATAGTCACCTCTTACAAAGCCCACTGATTACCCCCCCCCCCCACTTTAGACGCACGAACACTTAAACAAAACAGGATTTTTCAGCCAATTGCAAAAACTATTTATCATTGTTTGGATATATAATGTGATATGGAAGAATATTTAGTTTTAAACAAATCTATTTTAAAAAATCGTGAGCGAGTTTCATTTTATCAGATATTTTTTTAGCGTATTCTTTAAAATGGTGTTTTTTCATAAAGATTCAAAACAATTTCAATAGAATGCACATAATTTTTTCCGTATAAGTAGAAACGTTTCTTAACTTGGCCAAGAGATAGAAATAAGAAATCCTGTATGTTTGCATATTTTCTTTCATATGTTTATGTGTGATGTTATATAATAATGGAACCCTGTGGAAAACCCTGTAATGAAAAATTGGTAATCAGATTATTCACCAAATAAAATCAAAGAAATCTGACAAGTTAGTTATGTGGGATTTCTCAACACTACAGATAGGCTTAAGGCATACAGATAAGAAAGATTTGATTGGGAGAGAAAGCTTGCAAGGTGCCAGAGGTTGGCTTTAAATTGATATCAAGGCTTCCCACTTCCTGTTGTTCCACTCTGTGAATCTTTCCTGAAGGGTGAAGAAAATAATTTGATCGAGATCTTTGAAAAACAACCAGTCTTGTGAAAACAGCAATTCTAAGAGACTTGCACACGAAAAGAAAAGAAAAAAGAAAAAAGAAAAAGAAGAAAAAGAGGAAAAAGAAGAATAACCCCTCCGATGATCATCAATAGATCAGTTGCGACGTAATAAGTTAATAAGATTGGAGATCTTTGAAACTGATCAATTCATTTCAGTTCCAGGTTATTTTTTCTACTTGTGTACTTGTACTTGAAAGTACATGATGGAATTATTTGGGAAGAGGACAAGATGTATGAAAATTGAAAAGACAGTAACGAGATTAATCATTGACGTAAAGACTCAATAAAAACGTCCGCTTAATAAAGAGCAGTACCGTATAATCATGCCATTGCAATTGCCATACAGAAACCTAATTTCTATAATTATTAGGACATTACAATTAATTCTTACTTTTGCAGCATGTAGCATGGAAAACAGAATAATCCTTTCATGGAAAATTATATTATCATCTATTTGATAGGTCGATTTCCATGCTTACTTTTCCATTACTTACTTGTCATCATGGTCATGAAATGCTATTTAGAAATAAGCTGATCTTAAGCTGCTTAAAGAAATGAACGGAAAAAAAAACCCTCGAGAGAAGCATATTCAAACCCTCCTTCTAGTGCACAGGTCGTGTTCTGTTTCTCCTCGATCGAGAAACATATATTTTTGTAAATAAAAGGGCTAAGATGAATAAACTTAATCCACCAAGCATGCTAATATTTCCAAGTTATTCATAAAGACATGAAATATCTTAAGCAGCTTTACGGTACTCTAAATGTAAAGAAGGGTTTGATGAAGCTTAATCTTTTTATGATTATCAATTCGTTTATTGTCATGATTGTTATTAAATGATACAACGTGCATAAATACGCATGAAAAGCATGCAAGGATGTTCAATTCGATTTACATTGAGATATTTTTAAATTATCGATTATGCTTTATTTCATACCCTTTATTATTTCAAAGATGAATTCCTATAATGGATAATGGAAATGTGAATTTGTTTTTTAAAGGGTATAAGGGCATATATTTCCTATGAAGTCCGAACTGCTTTGGAAAGCAATACAAAAAAGTAAACATATGAATTTAAGTTGGAAAACATTACAAAAAAGTAAACATATGAATTTAAGTTCCATAGCACCAGTTTACTTTAATTTATATGAATTGATGGTTTGCCTCCATTTGGGGATAGAATTATGTGAATAAATGATTAACAAAACACAAGAATGCGATATTAGTTTGTTCTTAAATAGGAATAATGGTAATCATAGTTAAAATGCCATGACAAAAAATATCACAATAGAGTATGACCAGCGCCCTCTCATAATCACCAAAAACAAACGTAGAAAGTATCGGTTTACAGCTGGAGAATATATATCAGCATGATCAAACTCGTTTCACTCGGGCACGCACGAATGATTGAGAACCCAATAAGGAAACATAAAATATGCAGGGAAAATACATGAAGGTTTAATGAAACAGTTGGCTGAATTATTTGGCTTTCTAATACACTCCCTTCGGAAAATTAATTTCAGTAGGATAAACAGCTAAGTTGATTTTGATGGAACATGACTGTACTGTCCCCTCCCTCGTTACTCATACCTATGTATTCAAATTAAATTTTCATTCCAGAATATTTGACAACCAACCCATGGTGCCTCGCGAGATAAACAGTATTCACAAAATATCGGGCCACGTTTTGAGTTGTAAAGAAAAAATTTTGTAGAAAATTGTAGTATTGCTTATGCTTTGACTATGTATCTATTAAGGCCACCGCACACCTTACGATTGGTCTGCGATCCGAATTGTGAAATAAATCGCTATGGCATTAAATATTGTCATTTTCACAAATGAAATCTACCCTATTCAGGTTATGAAAAGTAATATGAATACTAGACATAGGGTTTGGGTGAGCTGTCAGCTTTCTAAATGGAATAAGGGCACAATTAGTTTCAAATCGTAGGCAGTCGTACGATTTTTGTGACGTCACTACGACTCGCAGCCGATTTGGCCATTCCACCGACTAGAAAACTCGACAAAGGCCGTATTATCGATTTTACTATCTGTATGACTATTCAGACCCTCAATCAAAAATATCTTTCGATTTTAATTGATTTGTCAAATGATATTATATTTTCTTCTGAAATCAGATCGCAGACCGATCGTAAGGTGTGCGGTGGCCTTTAGTTATTGGGTCCATGCTTTGACAGTTTGATACAGTTATCACACTGTCCCGGGTCCCGGGTCCCGAGTTCGAAACCAGGTCAATGCGCTATTGCCCTTTGGAAAGGCATTAAAGTCCGGCTCACACGACGCCTCATTTCGACTGCATCGAGCTTGTGAAGGTAATTAACCCATTCGCTAGTGAATATAAAAAGGATTGTTTGCACCGTTCATTCTTTTATGACGCGCAAAGTCACCGACGCGGTTCTAGCGTCAGCAAAATGACGCTGCGTGTGAGCCGCCGGGCTTAGACCAGTTGCACACCACTCGTCACTTACTGACATAAGGCTACGTCAGCGAATGGCGCTGCATTTGGGGCTCCATGTGAGAGTGATTTCGAAAACAAAGTGGACACAATGTGTATGCAAAATGGAGAATGCAAACATTGCTTTAAATTACCGCCATTATGAGCTTATTGCTTCCATAGGCTTGATTAGCGCAGGTAATAACGCGATTGAAATGACGCCCCTCGTGTGTAACTGGCTTAATGCTCAATTACTAAGTCCCTCGGATAGCACTTAAAGGCGTACATCAATTGGTTGCTTATCTACAAGCGTATAATAAGATAAATAGGCACATGACATTAGTATCAACATCGAAACTAATGACATGTATGGTCATGATATTAACTGTTTGATGAAACTGATTTATCAAAGTCCAATAAATGAAGTTCGGTCACTGACCCGTAGTCCGTGATTGAAAGTGTTCATATGAGTTTTTCTTGAGTCATACTCGAACAGGAAAATTGTGAATTTTCTATTTTCTGTTCAAGGGTATTATTTTAAAGAAACAATTCGACCCGGGAACAAATGGATTATCATGCTATGATGTCTGTCGTGATCGATACATAAAGTTGAAATGGAATTTGTGGAATTCTCAGAAATGTTCGATTTTGACCTCTACGGCGTTAAGTCCATCACAAGCTGTTCATACGGAGTAAAAAAAGGTTGACAAAGTCCTCTCTTGAGGCCGAGAAGAAACGATTAGTTCCAAGAATGCGTGCTTCAGACAATTAAAAAAAATACTGTTTTTTCATGTTTCAGCAAGCTTTAAAAAATATTGCAAGACAAAAGCATTGCCGTTCGGACAAAAAAGTGTTTCTTTACGATTTTTTTTTATTGTTGTCATCAATATATACGACACCTCTTTCCTGTTATACTTGGAAAACACCAAATTTCCAGTAAAATGAAAAGCAGACGTTATCTAACCCAATGAGGGCCTCGTCTAATAAAGAGCTGCGATTGATTTGAATCAACTGCAATTCAAAATTAATCGCAACTGGTACTTAGAGATAAGAGTTGCGATTAATTCTAAGTTGCAATCTATTCGAATTGATCGCAACTCTTTATAAGACAGGGCCCAGGAGTAGAAAGCCATTATGGACGCGCTTTTAGACACAATGGAAACATAACGACTTGGGTTCACGACCCGACTGCTTCTAGATTTCTTCATGCTTCTAAACGCCAGCCCTCTTGATCAAGTCCTCTCCCCATACACTTGCTTACATCCTCCTTTTCTCCGGTTTCACTACACTGGCGATGGAGACATATCTTTTTTTGATAATCAATAACCTTTTAGCTAGCTACTTATGATTCTGCTCTCGTCGTTTTCGCCCCATCAACAAGATATCGTCTTAAAGCTGCCCCAGAACCCATTCCACAAAGTAGGTGAGGTTAGGCAGGGAGTGAAGGGGGGGGGGGGGGGGGGGGGGAGGGGTCGACTTTAAACCACCATATTTTGTCCTAAAAGGACAATAGACTAACATGTAATATATGTAACATATATCTTTAAAGCACAACATTTTCTTTTTCGACGTCAAAGCATCGCATGCGTGGCAAAATGATGATCTTAAAATATGTTATTCATCTCTCTATATAGGCTTTCTAGTCCCCACCCAATTTTTTCCCCTTCTTTACCACTAAGTTAAGGCGTGCTTGCTTTCTCTCACGTGAGGCTATAATTTAATAAGTAAAATTTTACTTTTGATCTAGAATTAATAAGAATGATATGATTGAGAATAATAATAATGATGGTGATGATGATGATGATGATGATTATGATAATAATGATAATATTATTATTAATAATTATAAAAATCATAACGACAAAAACAATAATAATAATAACAATAATAACGATAATAATAACAATAACAATAATAATAATGATAATAATGATAATAATAACAATAATAATAATAATAATGATAATAATGATAATAATAACAATAATAATAATAATAATAATAATAATAATAACAATAATAATAATAATAATAATAATAATAATAATAATAATAATAATAATAATAATAATAATAATAATAATAATAATAATAATAATAAATAATAATAATAATAATAATAATAATAATATTAATAATAATTCTGTTTTACCGGGGAAGCCTCGATTTGCGCACGGTTCAACAAATCTAACATCTTACTAAACATCTTACTTAAATAAATTGTTTAGTACCTTTAAAGCCCATGTAAAATTTTCGTAGCTCCAACGCAAGATTCCCTTAATTTGAATTTAAAAACGCAAGACTCTCAATTCTAACTACGGCAAAATGTCTTATTCTAAAGGTCAGTAGTAGTCTGGGAGCCTGTCCCGAAATAGTCACCCCATTGTACATATGAGATTTGACCTCTGAAAATTATTTAGATCATCCATGTCATTCACAAAAAGTTTGTCAGTCCGAACGAAGCCGCCGGGTTTGGCCCCCAGAGCCCCCCAAAAGGGTCCGCAAGTCATGTCGATTTCAACCCGTCTAACATATTATGCGCCAAACTTTGTCAGAAGGAAGGGGTAAGGCTATGCATTACTAAAACACAAAAACTGACAAAAGTTTCCATCGGGATGGGTTGTCAGACGGCCCCTAAAATTTTGGCCAAATTTTTCCCCTTAAAGGGTACCTGAGGCCTGAAAAAATAATTTGTGTATAGTTAGCTTACACAAAAACAACCCCAGAAAACTTAACACGACATTCAACGGTGACAGCATACAGGAGATATTGATTTTTGAAAATAAAATACCCCCCAAAATTAATATAAATAAGACTTGAGCAAAGACTAATCGATCGATCACGATAGCTCACTTAACGATATATCGATTCAGGAACGTCTTCACTTTCAATTTTGGATTCGATAAATGTATTTTGCGACTTAGTTCTAATTTATTTGTTGTTTCATTCGGTCTATAGATTCTTTGTAATTTATGCGCCAAACCAATTTTCTATTCGATTTAAACGTTTTGTGTTGAATACTTGATTCATCTGTTGTTTTCTTTTGGGTTGTAGATTCTCCATAAATTACGCGCCAACTGAATTTTCAGTTCGATAAAAACAGTTTGCGTTGTATACTTCATCCATTTAATGTCTTGTTTGGGTTGTATATTATATGATTATCCATTAGTTACGCGCCAAATCAATTTCCAATTCGATTAAAAAAAAAAAAAAAAAAAAAAAAATTGCGTTGTATACTTCATTGATTTCATATTTTATTTGGGTTGTAGGCCTATATTATCCCTAAGTTAAGCGCCAAATCAATTTTTGATTCGATAAACGTATTTTGCGTCTTAGTTCTAATTTGTTTGTTGTTTCATTTGGTCTGTAGATTCTTTGTAATTTATTCGCCAAACCAATGTTATATTCGGTAAAGGGCGTGATTCGGGGGGGGGGGGGGGGTGCGATCAATAATTGCCAGGACATGAACTCCATGCTCTTAAGCACACCTTATAGGAAAGCTGCAACTGAAAAGTTTGGAGATACCTTGCAGGAAGAAAGGAAAATGTCAAACAAAAGATTTGTTTGTTGTAGCGTGGCTTTAAATACTTCCTGGTTTTATTACTGCATCATTAGAAAGCAAAGAGAAAAAAACAACAACTTAGCTTTCAAAGGGAGAGCAAAGACCAGAAGGCATTGTGTCAAGTATCACTTTCAAGGTGGGTGAAAGAAAAGACATTCAATAATAGCCATTTAAAACGCTGCGGGTATAATTATGCGAAATTTCCATGAAATTGTAGTTCCTTGTTCTAATTGTAAGAAATACACAGTTATATTTTAATCTATTTTTTTTCAATTAGATATCACGTAAAGTTCATGTAAATACCAATTTAATTATATCTGAACAACTGAAAGTGATTTTTTTTTTTCTTATAGTTAGAACATGGACCTACAGTTTCCTGGTTGAATGAAACACATGTAGAACTTTCATGGAAAAATGGCTTGGATTGCGTAATAATTATGGCAATTTTCCATGAATTTATGCTAATTATGCATATGCAAATTACCCAAAGTTGCTTTTCGGCAACAACTTAGCTGAAACTGTTCGAAGACCACAATCACGGATCTATATAAAAAATAAAAAAATAAAAACAAAACTGAAACGAAAAGAACTTTTCTAGGTTTTTAAAATGTAAAATCGACTATATACCAGCATAAAAAATCATAACAAATAGCACGGTAAAGACGGAATAAGTCGACGCGAGAAGCCTTTTCAGTGGCTTGAAACTACTTACTTACCTACCCATTAAAGCGTTAGAAATCATGACTTATATGAATTAAAACTTATGTTTTCATGAGAAGAGACCCTTAAGGAACGTAGGAACTAGTTTTTATTCAAATTGATAAACGGTTACTACGGACTTTTAAAAAATCTAGTTGGCATTAAAGATGAAAAACTGGTGCATGAAGACAAAATGGAAGTCAAACTTCGGAAGCGTCTTTCTGGAAGAAATACTTTTCCAGAGCCCTACTATAGTATTATATTCTCGAATTTCAAAAGCCATTATCTCCACTAATACTCTCTCTCTAGAGTTGACCTTTATATCAAATTAACGCTTATGAAATGAAGAACAATAATCATTAATAAAGTTAAATTTGAAAAAATGCGACTTCTGTCTCATTTTGACGTGACGGGTCACATATTATCCATTAGTTACGCGCCAAATCAATTTCCAATTGATAAAAAAACATTTTGCGTTGTATACTTCATTCATTTCATATTTTATTTGGATTGTATATTATTCCTAAGTTAAGCGCCAAATCAATTTTGGATTCGATATATGTATTTTACGTCTTAGTTCTAATTTATTTGTTGTTTCATTTGGTCAGTAGATTCTTTGTAATTTATGCGCCAAACCAATTTTATATTCGACATAATCGTTTTTTGTTGAATACTTGATTCATTTGTTGTTTTATTTGGGTTGTAGATTCTCCATAAATTATACGCGCCAAATCAATTTCCAGTCGATAAAAAAATCGATTTGCGTTGTACACTTCATTCATTTCATATTTTATTTGGGCTGTATATTATCTCTAAGTTAAGCGCCAAATCAATTTTTGATTCTTTAAAAACATTCTCCGTTGTATGACTTCATTCATTTGTTGTTCTATTCGGGTTGCAGATTATCCATAAGTTACGCACCAAATCGATTTCCAATTCGATAAAAACATTTTGCGTTGTATCCTTCATTCATTTGTTGTTTCATTGGGTTTGAATATTATCCGTAAGTTCCAGCCCAAATCAATTTTCGAATGTTTGTCATCCCCGGCGCTGCACATAGCAGACGACAAAGCGATAATGCGATCGCGATAATTCCATTATCGCGTCTTGGCGTTCGCCGAACGTGCACGCAATAAAAAAAACGCACTCGCAAAGAAAACTGCTCGCGCGGAACTCAACTCCAGTTGAGTTCCGCGCGTCGATCGTTTACGCTGTCCTTTATTTTCTTCAAACTCCTTAACTGCTAACCTGTAGAATGCCGGGTAAAGTTATTTGGGGTTAATTTTATGCATTCTAACTGTATACAAATTATTTTTTTTGGCCTCAGAGACCCTTTAAGGCCCATGCCCCAAATTTTTTTAGAAGGAAGGGGTATGGGTGTAAAAATTTCCGTCGGGAATGGGGTGTAATACGCCCCTGAAAAAACACCAAAGTACCCCTAAACCAAGCTTTGCTGCCAAAAATGCTCTTGATGCAGAGAAAAAACATTTTTTTTTAGCATTACAAACTTAATAACTCCAAATAGTCTCATTTAAATTCAGGTCAAATTTACATAGTACAATCTTGAGTATTGTAACTTTCATGGGGTGATAAATGATCATTTCAATAATAAGTTATTAGATTGTGAAAATTGTACTGATTTCTCAAAAGTAGTCAAATGATATTGTCAGGATTATGTAAACACAACCATTGCCCATCTGCGCCTGTTTAACAAGGCATAATAGAGAGCTTGCAAAGTATTTGTGTAATTAACACATGAATGGTAGATTTCAGCATGGCAGCCACAGATACTTAGCAAGGTCCTCTATTATGTCTTGTAAAACAGGTGCAGACGGACAATGGGTGTGTTTACATTAAACATTATTTTCTACGGCATCCCAAGAGTAAGCATCTGAAGCGGCGTAGAGACTAGAGAGACAATGTTATTTCACAATTATGAATCTTAGTTTTACACCATGTATCCACAGATGTTTTTAGTCGAGCAAGATCAGGAATATAAAAAAACAGATCAGAACTTTAATAAAGAGTTTTATCCGTTGCCATTTTTGGGGGACATAAAAAATGTTATAAAATAATATACATGTAATGGATCCCGAACAGGAGGTCGTATTATCTGTAATAAAAATTCAGAAATTTAGAAGTGGATAGAAATACTGGGAAAGAAAGAGAGAGAGAGGAGCAACAAAAAAAATAATATCAAGAGAGAAAGAGAAAGAGAGCGAAAGAAAGAGAAAAGAGGAGGAGGAGGAGGAGGAAGAGAGAGAGAGAGAGAGAGAGAAAGAAAGAGAGAGAGAGAGATAGGGATTGAAATAAACAATACCGAGGGACATATATACACTGCGCCCCAGAAAAAAAAACGGAACCCTAAAACAAATGGCTATTGTGACCACACTATGATTTTGCTCTATGACAATATTTTTCTATTTTCGATAAAGAAGTATCATGCTTTTAAGGGATACCTTGATGGCATCCATCGGTACATGCTTTACCGAGCAGCAGAATTTTGAAAATGACATATAAAAACTCAGTACGGATGGATGCCATCAATGTATCATTTAAAAGCATAATACATCTAGTTTACGGAAAATAGATAATTATTGTCATAGAGCACATAGGGCTTCGTTTTTTCTGGGACACACTGTACATTAGAAAGTGGTCATTCTGAACGTGAATCTTCGGCTTTCAATACACTTTTGAAAACAATATCTCACTTGACATATAAAAAGTAATAAAAGCACAGAGCAAAAGTTAAAAATAATGTTTGTGTTGTCATAATGCATCACTTTAGTACACTATTTCAACCGCTTCATTCAGTAATTTAACACTAACAGCAAATTGTCAACAGATACTGTCATGTTACACAGTTACAGCTATAAAAACGACAATATATCTCATTTTTGCATACCATAGATCTCTGTAAGAGACCTTCCCTTTCATTGAATAATTACTGAATGCAATGCTCATACGTATTATGTATACCACCTGTGGTCACTGCTTTATTAGAAATGAATAATATGATTGGTCGAATGGTTGCTACGAAGCTCCCAAAGCTAGCCACCAATGGCTTGTCGTGATTCGTGTATGAAGCGCGCGAACTTACTCCTATCTATTCGTACCGCGGACGATACGAGAGATAGGTTTAACAAATCAAATACGAGCAACGAGGCGCCGGAGTAATGATGATGCTCCCTGAACCCCATTTGTCATAATATTTCCTGCTCATGTTTTTCGAGATGGTCTTATTTTTCACAGAGTAATTAATGCTCAACATCGGTCTGCTGAGAATATAGCATTATCTGCATCAGCATATTTCGTAGTGTCAATGCCTTGGTGTAATTAGAATTTCCGGCAAGCGATTTAGGCGGGAGTAGTTTGCGCGATCGACCACTCTCGACTCCATCAGGCACCCGAAGCCTTTGGTTACGTATCGTCTGCTCCGCGGAGAATAGAAGGCCGGCAACTGAGCAAGCGACACTCTACCTCACTCAGTTCTTACTTCATCTGCTGGGGAAGTACATTTAGAAACTCCACCAGGATTCCATCCATCAAGGAGAAGCCATTTTCTAAGTCCATTCACTTACTTTCCCCCGCCACTGTAACAGACGATTCGCAAATTTCAGAAAAAAAGGAATGTTTAAATCAAGCAGGTGTCGAGTTTCACGTTGTGGAGATTAAGTCAGAAGGTCATGCATCTTGACGGTGAAACACTTACGCTATTTTTTCCAATCATAGGATCCATTTTCAAATCATCTTTGGTGCGTCACCACTTGCTTTCAGCTCATTGCTGAACTTTGAAAATGACAACACTAATTTTCCCCTCGGATTGAATTTGATGTTGTGGAATGGACATCAACTTTTGGAATTTGAACGACTTGTCTGAGCATCTTGTTTTTGTCCGGGTATCTCATAGCTGAAATACGCAATCAAAATACAGAAATACAGAAGACCTAACTCTCTGTACCCATAGTGGTTTCGTTCCACATGGCAGTGTTGTACAGCTCTGACGGAGAGAGTTCTGGAGTTTATATAATCAACTAGATTGTTTCTAATTTCATACATCTACCTTCTGTGATTGAGGACTGAACGAGTGACATTGCCTGAGAAATCATCTATTTTCTCACTTTATTTTTCTCTATGAAAAGAGAGTTGACATTTGTATATGCTAATTGTATTCGCCTTAGATCAGTGCCAATATCCTACTAGCAATTAACAATTACCTCACCGAATGATGATAGCCATTTTAACGTGAGAGAAACTATATTCATTGTGATATGAAATAGTTTTTTTTTATCTTTCACAATGGAACAATCCATGCCGCGTTGAATTCGTTATCAATGGCTGGTTCGTTCAAGCTCGCGCATATAATTCTATAGTAGGCTTTCGTAGAAGAAAAAAAAAATAATTGAAACATATTTGACAAAGCACCATTCGAAATAGAAAAAGTGAAGTACCTGGGACTTAAGCCAAGTGAGATAAATCGGAAGGCCTTTTTAAAATTCCTGCTCTTCTATTATCTTGGAGGCTCTTTCTAACTCTCAGTTCTGTGATAACTCCTTAATCATATACAGTAAGGTTTTGATGAGGTCTTCAAGTGTTAACTGGTCATAAACACTTATGCAGTTCTCTGACATTGATCGAGCTTGTCAGTTTGAATAATCATGAGACATCAACCTACTAAAAGTCTTCTCCTATTCCATTAATTCACGTAGGAGTGCAACGGAATAGCTGAAACACCAGACGACTTAACCGTAGGATGTGACAACAGTTATCCTTTCCTCTTCTCGTAAGAATCGAAGCATCACACAACGACTGGTAGATAGAGCAGGGGGGCGAGCAAATCTCTTCTTGTCATTGTGGATTATTTCGAATCAACGTCTCTAGATCAATACTTGTCATCATGTGCGACATGGAATCGCGACAGAATACCCGGGTTTCGATAGTTACCCTCTTCGTCTGCTGTTTAATGGTAAGTTCGATTCTTTTCACCACTAATCTTGACGGTTATTAGATATGACATTCATGCCCTGTATTTCCAGGTTCGTCTCGAAGGCCTGCGACGTAATTAAAACAGCGAGGGTTGATGAATCTCCAAGTAGATATGATTAAAGGTAATATCCGAAAGGGATCAGTTGGAAATTAACTGATGAAATTGCTTTTGATTTCACTTAAATAGTTTTGCTTTCTATTTTACTTCAAAGAGGGAACTTATAAACAACTTTGCTAGTTTTTAAAACACAGCGACTGTGATTTGCCCCAAAATATTGCGAAATACAGCAAAAACATGATTGTCAGCGTCTAAATATTTCTCCCTATGAATTTTCATGAGTTTTTATGTCGCGTGGGAAATCTGAAAATCTCAGTTCTCCATTTTGTTAATTTCTCAATAGTTGTTATCGAACTTGCATCTCAGATTCAGGATTTCTCTCATTTTTGTTTATTCCGGGGATATTGGAATATCGGCATTCTCATAGCGATTATTTTTATTCAATTTCATGATCGTATGAAGCGGAAACGATATTGGTGGAATAACACACAGTCATCAAATGATAAAGCGTTTTGTTCAAGTCTTAGTTTTTAATATGAACTATTAGTATCAGAAAGAAACTTAAAATAAACTGGAAATGCCATTCAGGAAGGGTTTTGTAATTTTTGAAATACTTAGTTTATTTAAAGCTTGATCTTAGGGTAATATTGGTAACTCCTATACCCATTACCATTCTATCTTGACTATTTTGGCATGGCTAGATTGATCTTATACAAGCTGAAAAATAAAGCTTCAAAATATGCACCTTCTACCGGTACAATACCACTAAAGTTGAAAAAAGTTAAACTTTTAGTGCATCATGCATCTTCAAAGGTGCACACTTGCAGTTCTTTAGAATGACCATTGTATCATTATGTATGTTATATTGTCGCGTTATTTCAAGAAGTAAATATATCAAACTGTTTTGTGTTTATCTAAAATATCATATAACATCGATTCTTTACTCAGTAATGTATATTTGCTTGATTTGTTTGATTGATTTTATTTCTGCGTTCAATAGCATGATACAAAATATAATAATATTACAGATAAAAAGGTATATAAACACATTGTCAGACATTAACAATTTACTTCTTAAATACAAAGAAAGTATGTATACAATATGGAAAATCAACATTTTGCAATTAACAGGATTTATGAACGCAGGAGACCGTCATCATGAGCGAGTTGCCTCATCATAATGAATAACTGAAAAATAATTATTTGTGTCTGATTTTCTATTGCATTAAATTTTTGAAGAGTAATGAAGCAGCATTTCACAATTTAGATTTTATCATCTCAGCCCAATTTTATTCAGTACCGTTTTATACATGGCTGATAAAACGTTAAGTGGAACTCGTTTCTAATGTATGCTTCATTTATCATCATAAAAGCCCCTATATCTGACGAGAGGCATGGGACCTAAGAATTTAGGACTCATCATATTTCTGCCAATAACTAACAATTTATTTGCTTGATTAGGAGACCAAATAATCTCATTGGTTCTCCGGCAATCTACACAATTTTGATGAACTGTAATGGTATAAACATGAATGCGAAGTGTTTATTTTATAATCTAAAAAAAATATGCACCGGTAACAATAATTTGCAAAAATATGACACGTATATTAAGGTTAAAGTTTTGAGCACAGATAAATATTAGTTGAAGTTAAGCAATAAATCGCTTAACACTGCACAATATCGAACCAATCATAGCAATTATTGAATGATTTAAAGATAATACGAATAGTTCGGTAACTGAGATAGCGCAAAAAATGAAATAAATATTCCGGTGAGTTTGTTTTTCAAGCAACTTCTACATCTGACTCTGTGACTCAACTGTAAACAACTAGGCTAATAATTTGCAAAGCACCTTCGAAGGGAACAGAGATCAAAACGTGGTGATCATTTACTTTACATGAAATGAATGTTAATATATTATTCTAAACAAATTACTTGATTCATGCATGATGTACTTCATATTTTACAGTTAGACCTTTTAAACTAAAGTGGCAACTTTCATAGGAAATCAAATTAATTCGAAGAGCGAGTAAACTATATAATAATAATAATAATAATAATAATAATAATAATAATAATAATAATAATAATTATTATATTAATATATATTTATAAACGCCATTTCCATTACGCAAAATGCTCAAGGCGCTGTAAAAGTAGAGGATCAAGAGTACAGTAATATAGAGTACAGTAATACAAAGTTATATACCATATTTCTATGTAAAAATGGATATTATAAAAAAGATAACAACAGGCCATTCTTTGACACCAATAGTTCAACTTTTTATTCCTTTTTAGATTCAAAGCCATCATATAATAACCTTTTAAGAAGAAATCATTAAATACAGGTCTTACACTAAACTACCGGGGGGGGGGGGGGTGTTTCACAAAGAGTTAAGTTTGACTTTAAGTGCTGCGTAAGTGCCAATGCGCATACTGTATTAAACGCGTAATCTCATAGGTAGATTACGCAATAGCGCGCGTCCCCTGAGCATGATCTGACCAATGCGGTGATGTGTCATATACCGCACGCAACTAAGAATTTAAGTGCGACTTTAAGTCAGACTTAACTCTTTGTGAAACATCCCCCCCCCCCCCCGGTTACATTATAACAATATATTGGTGCACAAAAAGATTTCAAATAATTTGATGCAAGTACACGATTTTATCAGTAATTATTTCTTTATTATCATTAAAACGCCTATGAGAAAAAAAAATCGTCATATTATCAAATATATATACTGGAAGCTTCTGATATAAATTTGCTTTGTATAATGAGAAATATTTAAAATCAGCTTTTGGATCATCTAGAAAACTAAAAACACTTTCTCCTTTGATATGAATAATAGACTATGACATAATTATATGACGCATTCAACTTGTATTTTTTGGAATTTTTTGATCAACTGGGATTTGTACGGTCGTTGACATTCAGATATTGAACTTTCCTTTTCAGCTGGCACTGATAAAAAAGTTATTTCAAGAAAGTCATAAAAACGTTGATCATTGTCAAGCTGTTTAGAGATATCGTTGGAGGCAATTGTTCAATATGAAGAATATGATACAAGCTGGCGTGCTCAACGGAAACTCTTTGTCGGAGACTCCTTTTTTTTTTGGGGGGGGGGGGGACAAGAAAGTGGCTAATATTTGATATTCTTTGTATGACCATTTTGTAAACTTTCCCAGTACCCCAAAGAAGGGGACCAGCAGAGGAGGTCATTGAACGCAATCCACATATTGCTCTACCACACCCTTTTTCCAAATGCCCACTGCTCTATAAAACATAAAACTAAAGAACCGTTAAAGTCAGACACCATGAAATTGTAAATGTACAACCACTCATCCGCAAAAAGTATTTTCTTGAAGTGAACTGAAGCAGGAAGCGAACATGTTCTCATTAATGATTGTGGAGGGCGGGGGGGGGGGGGGCTTGTGGGAGGAGGGGCAGGGAAGGGTTGTAAGAAGCAGTTGATGTCAGCCTTTCGTTTACTTATCGTATTAGCCTTCGCGAATCTTCTCGGGTGAACATTTGGTGACAATTATTCCCATTCAGTCCGCCCATTACGAAATGGGAACCCTTAATTGACGAAGTTTCCTAAGCCCTTTGGCGACTCAATGAATTTGATATGTGCTTCTTTGTGCTGACGAAAAACGGGGACGCTTTGAACTGTTCCTCTGCGCTTCCTAAGCGAGCCTGCAGAAGTTAGAATTCTCTATGGCCATGATGACCATCTCCGCCTGGTACTAGACTTCATTACGTACGTACCAGGGGCGGATCCAGGAGTTTGTAAAAAGGGGAGGGGGAGGACACCATTCCGGAACAAATATCTCTGACAAAAAACGAAAAAGAAGAAGTCGGGTTAAAAGGGTAAGGGGGGGGGGGCATAATCAGCAAGCTTTTCGTACAGAAGGGACATCACATTTAAAATGGCATGCCACTTTTTCTTGACCTATTTGACATGCATTATGCCATAAAGTGTCTTATAAGCCAGGTCAATTTTTTCTCATAGCACCATTTCCTTGAAGAACGCCGACTGAAATTGCTCGGTCATTTTTCGCCATTGAAAAAAAAACCCCAAACCGTTGTTAATTTAAATGGGGATATTATGCAAATTCATACTGATAATTCCTTTCGTCATAGAAGCTTTTCGCAATTCTTGAATTAAAAAAAAAGCCTTTACAGAGGAGCCACAAAGTACATTGCAAAAAGACCCCCACAAAGTACCCTGGGTTTCCTAATTCAATCAATTACATTGCTCATACATAATTCAATGGACCTTTTCTTTACGGCAAACATATTCCCTCACCATCGACAATTTGATAAATGAATTGGTCTGATAAGGTTGTAGAATGCATACATAATACATACATACGTAAGCATACTGTCGAGATCTTTATGAATTGAATTTAGGGTGAATAGTTTAAATGCGACCAAATCAATCTCTTTCAATTGGTTCTCTTTTATTTTTCCGCTCTCATTATTTTATAGTTTGCTTCCTGGAAATAAAAAAATCTTCCTTGTTATTCTTTCGTATTGTCCCAATCTAAATTCTTATTTTTTTTGTTTTTGTTTTTATAAGATAAAGATTTTTCGCGTTGATAATATTTTCATTATCCACCATCTTTGATTTTAATCCATTAAACAATTCTGTTTTACTTTGAAAAGAAAATGATCTACATGTATATTTAACAAACAAAACGAAAGCGATACGATGTATCTTTGATACAACAGAAAATGTGAATCCGTACTATGGGTCAAAATGGTATTGATTTGAATACTAGCAAAAGCAGAAACGTCCTTTGACAAGTTCCCAATCTTCATTTACCAGTCTCGACCCAGGTAGAATGAATGGGTATGTATAGGTTGTTTCAAAGAAGAGATTCCTTGGATGATACCTAGGCAGAGAGGCTTAAGCCTGGGTTGCACAAGTCATTCATCTCTGAATCAACGATATGTCGCGTCGGGACATCTTAGTAGACAAACAGCCAAACAGACGAACAATGTCGGTCTGGTGAATCCTCAGCTTCACCACCCGACATATCGGTCTCATGGGCCGTCGGTCTCGCGGGCTGTGGGTCTTGTGGGCCTTCTGCCAACTTTTCTTTGGGTTCACCAGACCGATCAGTCGGTCTCATGAGCTATCGGTGTCGTTGGCTATCATCAGTTCATACAATTTCATACGTCTTAAGCAGCATTACTTCACTTTTGAAAATCTTTTGTCTTGATATCTCACTTGAAATTTTACATTAAACATAATTAATCCTTATCATTAAGGGATTTAATCCAATAGACTGGAAGAATCTTCAGATCTGTGAGGCTTAATGTGAATTACTATTTTGTTTTTTTTTAATGTGCCGTACATTGATAACATTGATCATTCCGAAAAGTAAATAATTTGTGACGTATTAAAACTGGGATTACTACCAAAAGAGACTTCTACTTCAAATCAATAATTTATAGATTTGACAGGAATAGAAAATAAAAGGACAAGTTAAATGGATAACTGTCATTTTATTTTTCCACTCCTCGTTTCATGGTAACTTTAGTTAACAGCAGCTTAAAATATTGTCAGCACCTTAATCTATTAATGTAAATAATAGAAACGTGACCTGGCGAAAAAAAAAAAAAAAATTGGGTGGGGGGGGGGGGGGAGGGGCATACAAAATATTGACTTTATATAACTAATTCTGGAAAATACCCTTTTTAACCCTTTCAGGACAGGGATTATTTAAGGGCTAAATTGATCACATTTTGTTCTTCAAATTGGCAACAATAATATTTTTCTTTTAGTGCTACATGGTTCAAATAAGGTGTAATATCTTTGAAAACAATATACATGGTTAGAAATTTGTTGAATAGTTGAAAGAAATTGCCAATTTTGATGAAAAACAATGATTTTAAACCTCTCAATGTGTTGCCAATTTAAGGATCTCAAAGCTTATTCTTGTTTTTAAAATTCCTGGCATCAAACGTAATATGGTCATGCAACAAAAATGGACATAGTGTGTGTAGAAATTTTTGCTCTTTCTACTCATGCATCTGGTATATTTTTTAGAGCTCTGAATCAAAAGTTATTGAGCCAAACCACAAAATGTGGTCAATTGTCTTGAAAGGGTTAACTTAAACATAAGACTGTCTTAAATGACAGTTTAAAATTTGTTTATAATAGAGTGGAGTGGTGATTTGCGCCTTTGTCTGTTTGAAAGAACATAATTACTAAAAAAAAATTCAGGAAAAAAAAATGTCGTTCGTCTTTTCTTTTTTGGGATAATCTTTTAATGACAAACGTACCTTCAAATTTCATTTTCGGGGTATTTCACTCGTTTAGCTTTTATTCATTCGTCATCTTTTCTTGGTCCGAAACACTTTGAATGGATATTCCACAGGAATTTGAAAATGTTATAAGAGTACCTTTAACGGAGATTCCTCAGACATGTTAACGTATATTGCATGATCCAGTCACTTGTCAGCTTAATGTTCCGTAGAATGTTCAGATATCACTAGTCACCAGTGGTGAAAAGACGCCCCTTTCACATCCACCTATGTAACTAAGTCTTTGGGGCATGCATCATACAAGCATTGCTTTATTAGCATGCCCCTCCGTTTCATTGTATAATTATGTTAGGTCAATCATGATCCGTTTGTGTAAATTATTTTTGCACTCTTCTTATTACCCTTATTTGTATTGTTAGTTTGATATATACAAAGTTATTACAATGTTTAAGCATTGAATCAATATCAATCATGTATGATTATTTTGAAACGGAAAAAATAAATCGAATCAAATAGATCAAATAAAATAAAATCTATCATTCACTTTCCCTTTTCATTCCTTTTTCCGTACTCATTGTGTTCAACGTTCTTCAGACAAAGAACAAGACAAAGAAAGTCGCGCAAAATGATATGACCCATCTTCTTACACCCCAAATCCATCTATCTTGTTAATAATTTTTTCACCGTATCTGGGTAATTATACTCCCCGGACAACTTTCCCCTCGGAAAATTTCCCCTCTGAAACTTACCCTCTCATAAGTTCGGACATCTGCCTAGGGGTTAATGTCTGATGGGTCAACTAATGAGAGGATAAGTTTCTAGCCGTTTCGGGGGGGGGGGGGGGGGGTTGTAGTCTGGGAAGGGGTAGACGTCATCATGGTCATAGAATCTTCATGTCATATGATTTTATCCTTTTCCTTTCATTCTTTCTAATAACACTGCATTTGGATGTCGCATTTGTGAATGGGGTTCACCATCAAAAAGAAAACTGGTGATATGCTTTATTAATTACGATTCATTGACGTTATAGATTTGGAATTAAATTTACCATAATATGCAAATTGTGCGTTCAAGAGATTTTGATTGGCACTGATTGTGCCCCTTTTCAAACCTGATAATTGCCACCTTATCTCTCTAATAAGTGCCCTTTTCGCCTTCTGAAAAGTTCCCCTTTTCAAATATGATAATTGCCATCTTATCTTTCTAATAAGTATCCTTTTTTCCTTCTGATAAGTTCCCCTTTTCGAATCTAAATATTGTCCCTTTTTCTCTCTAATATATGCCCTTTTCTCCTTTGATAAGTACATTTTCACTTCTTATGGATGCCCCTTTTCCCTTCTAATATGTGCCTTTTCCTATTCTCATAAGTGCCCCTTTCCACCTCTGATAAGAGCCCTTTCCTCTTCTCATAAGTGCACCCTTTTACCAATATTTCCAACTTTTTTTTTAAACAAAAAGAGCGGCCATATCTAGCTTCAAAGAATCGGTGCAGCCTTACATGTATACAACTATAATGTAAGGAAACGGAGCTGGATGCAAAAGGGGCACAGTGTCCACCTCCAGCAAACGATTTCTCATTCCGCTCACTGTGCCAATTTATAACTTACACCAAGTAAGGGCAATATTTTCTGAAAATGTCCCCATAACTCACTCGCTACGCTCGCTAGCTCTTACAGTATATAATAAAATCAAGCAGAGTGCATAAAGTATGTTATATATCGGTGTAATCCTAAAGAAAACGACAGGGCTAATGTACAAATTAAAAGATCATTCGACATTCCACATAATGAATTTGCTGTTGTCATTTTCATTATATCGCTGTAAATAATGTATAACTCAAGGACTTCAACATTAGAAAAAAGGTTAGAAACTGTTTGAACCGTTAGACCATTACACACAACTGCTAATCAGGGAAGCTGAAGTAGCGACCAGAACCACAATAAAAAGGAAGAAGGTGATACTTGATAATAACTATATTAATCACACTGTAGGATAATACCAATTTAAGAAATTTTTGAAAAAAATATCTCTTCCCGGAATAGTTAAACCCCTTCCATTTCTTTCAAACTTTATGCTTAATAAATTAATTTTTATTCTATGTTGTGTATTATTAATTGTATTAATGTTATGATAAGTATTTTAAGTTTGCAAACGCTGTGATATAGTTGTACTATGGAGAGCGTACTAAATGCTAGTTATTATTATGTCATTAACATATTTTATCAATGTCATCGGTATGTTCACGTGACATTGGAATAGCCCCCTTTGCCTTCATCGATAGCGTGGTCCTCTAAGAATGCTGAATTTACAGCAATTTTGATAGTCCAGCGAAGCTCTAGAGTATCCTCTTAATTCCTCTGTGTGCAGTGGTAAGCCCCCGACGAGTGGAACCTCTCAATGAGGAAAGATTTAAAGACAACTATTTCCGATAGATTTAGAAAGGAGATTAGCATCGATGAGTAGGATAAATGAGATTCATCATCGAGCCGAGACGAGCACTATCCAGGCATACTCAAATCTGACTTGGAAAGTAGCCACTTGCTTTCCCGCTCTTTTCCCACTCACTTCTCACTTCACCCCAATCCTGTGCAGCATATGGAATTGAATATAGGCGAACAACCAAAACAAGAGAGAGAGAGAAAGAGAGAGAGAGAGGCAGACATAGAGAGAGAAAGAGGGAGTGGGAGAAAAAAAATCGTATTCTAAAAACGAGAGAGAGAGAGAGAGAGAGAGGGGGGGGGGGGGGGGGAAGGGGAATGAAAAATCTGCATCCCCCAAAACGAAAGAGAGAAAGACAGAGGGGGGCAGAAACATCCGTATCCCCAAAACGAAAGAGAGAGAGAGAGAGTGAGTGAGAGAGAGGGGGAAATCTGTATCCCAAAAATGAAAGATAGAAAGACAGACAGAGAGAGAGAGAGAGAAGGGAGAATGAGAGAGAGAGAGAGAGAGAGAGAGAGAGAGAGAGAGAGAGAGAATCGTATCTCCATTTTAATTTCCAGTTTTTGCAGGCTCTTTTGTTAGTTTGGGACATATCCCCGGGGCACAAGATTTGGAAAGTAAAGTGTTCTTCGAGAGGGTGAGGAGAAGCGTTGTTGAGCAAGTGGTCGGGGGAAGGCGTTCTGGAAAAGATGCAATAACTTGGAGATTCTCTGCAAAGTATTAAAGTCACTCTAGACATCAGGTAAGGTTTTGAATTATTGCATCCCAAGATAATAGGGGATGGGGAGTGGGAAGAGGAATGGAAAGGGAGGGAGACAGTGGAAAGGAGAGGGGAGTGGGAAAGAGAGGGGGGGGGGGGGGGGAGAGGGGGGCGGGAACAAAGAGTGACAGAACGGAATGTGTGGGCGTGTGCCTGTGTGTGCGTGCGTGTGTGTGTGTGTGTGTTGGCGTGTGGGTGTGTATATATATATATATATATATATATATATATATATATATATATATATATATATATTATGATTTATGTATAATTATTGAGTGGAATCAAAATAAAGATCATTGAAAAGAAAAGTATGTGTGTGAGGAGAGGACTTGGTTCACGATTTTCTTCTTTTGTTTCTTTTAACCCTTTCGAGACAATTGACCACATTTTGTGGTTGGGCTCAATAACTTTTGATTCAGAGCCCTGAAAAATATACTAGATACATGATTAGAAAGAGCAAAAATTTCTGCACACACTGTGTCCATTTTTGTTACATGACAATATTGCGTTTGATGCCAGAAATTTTAAAATGAGAATAAGATTTAAAATCCTTAAATTGGCAACACATTGAGAGGTTCAAAAATCATTGTTTTTATCAAAATTGGCAACTTTTTCAACTGTTCGCAAATTCTTTTAACCATGTATATTGTTTTCAAAGACATTACCCCTTATTACAATCTTGTAGTACTAAAAGAAAAATATTATTGTTGCCAATTTGAAGAAGAAAATGTGATCAATTTAGCCCTTAAATAATTCCTGTCCTGAAAGGGTTAAACAGCTGTATAAAATATCTTTCTGTTAACTGTAAAATAATGTATTGTTTGTTAGTCAGTTATTGTTTTAGCAACAGACACTTTTTATCAGCAAAACGTCTACCCTTGTAGGTCACTTTACATTATTGTCATGGAAGATTACGTCTATTAACCATCACTACACCTCTCCACACCACCAGCACCACGTTGTCTGTAGAGGGTGGAGGGGGGGGGGGGTGTTGAGGGGGCAAGAATAATTTGGAGAGCAACATTCTTGAACATTTTAATGAAATATGGACGCTAGTCATTCTAACAGAACGTTCATAGCGGTCCCTTGGGGGTATTACTCGCGCATAAGTGGTTGGCGCACACGTAGACTTCCTAAAAGTGGCGTTTGCCAATTAGTATATTATAGAAAGTACAAGAAATTTGTTAGAGCAAGGGATAATCACATACACAGCGTAATGCGAAACCACTTTAGCAAATCCAGAACCGACTTTCGTTACACAGCCCCATCAGTGATATGGTGTAGGCCTAAGTATGTCATTATCATGTTATCTTAAAGAGGACTTTTCAATGACATAAGTACATTCTGTTGGATTTCTGCTAATTTATGCCGGTCATCTTTGTTTTATTAAATAAACTAAACGAAAAGTACTGTGGAAGAGAGTCTGATTTGAAAGATGCCTTAATCATGTTATATTACGTTGTATTGACTATCACTCTAGAATTTTAAGGGGATATTTCGGCTTTTGAAATTCAGGACATAAAAAAGCAGCATACAAAGAAGAAAATAAAATATAGACCAATATGCCAATGCAAAGACGATTTTCTGGGATGTCATGTATTAAACATTTTGACATTAAATATGATTTATACATTATTCAGATGTGTTTGAGTAGCCTGATTCTGTAAAGGTTAGGCCCATAGGCTATAATTTATTGCACAGATTTTCACGCATTATCTGTCTCTTTGCATGGTTCGGGGATCTCGAGCATGAAGAGTAGGGGTGTGTCCGTAAGCACATTAGGCGCCATTCTGATTGCGTTTTCCACTACGCTAATGAAGCCTATAGAGGCAATTGGTGCATGCGCCAGCAATTCAATGCAATTTTGCAATGTTTATTTACATTCACTCTCACGCGATGCGTCAGAGACCGCGCCAGTCACGGGCTCGGTCCCCCCCCCCCGGGGGGGGGGGGGGGGTACTGAGATTATAATCGGACGGGGGTGTGCGGCTGAGAACTCCAGACCCATACCCACATCCAAGGGTCCTTTTGCTGTAAATAGGCACCCATGTCTAAGGATTTTTTGTGAAAAATGGACCCATGTCTAAGGATTTCCCGGACAAATGAGGGAGAAAAGAGAGGAATGAAACAAAATGATATGAGCCGGGATAAGAGACCCATGTCTAAGGATTTTTTGGGGAAAAATGGGACCCATGTCTAAGGATCTTTTTAATGAAAAGGGGACCCATGTCTAAGGATCTTTCTTCAAAAAGTCACCCTTCCCAGCGGCACATCCCCGTATACCCAATATACGTGAGTACCCCCCCCCCCCCCCCAGGCTCGGTCCTATGTCAGCAGATAACGTATAGTGTACAACGGGCTTTAAACGCAACTCAAACAATTAAACGCAAGTTATGAATACTCGATGCTGATTTGTTGGGAAGATAGTTGCATTTAATCTTTTGATTTGCGTTTAAACTCTTTGTGCAAGAGTCCCCAGGATATATCTCACTACAAATCAAATATTTTTTTTTTTTGATGACAGCAGAAACTCGTAGATATATCATGAAAATAGGAAACTAAATTGTTATAACCCTCTGATTTAAATAGTAATAGAAAAATTGTGTTATCTTATTCAGCTATAAGTTGGTATGAAAATTAATCAGTGAAGATATACATTATTTCTCTTAATTATTACAGTAACTAATTAATCTTATACAAAACTATGTATGACACAATTTCTGTCATTTGGTATTTTTCTTTTTTTTTTCTTCAAACTAAAACCAATTGATAATTTTGTCTATTATTTACATAAAAGTAAATATACATGAATGCATATAACTTTATGCCATTGGGTTTAATCAAGGGAGTTTCCTTTTCTGTGGGTAACGTTTAATGGTATTTGAGGAAAGATTAACTTAGTAAAGAGACCAATTATTTAGTAAGAAAGATCCGAATAACCGTAATTCATAATGATTTCACATAATGTTTCATCTAATCGTGTGATGGATGTTCTATTGTGTAAATATCCTAGACATTTCATGAACTGCATGAACTTTGTATTGTACTTGAGCAAAACAATTTTCAATGTGGAATGTACATGGGATGGGATTTTCCCCTGTTTTACCATGTAAAGCATTGCCACTTGCCATTCATTTACACCAAAATTTTATGTAAAAAAAAAAAAGTAAAAAAAAAAAAAAAGAAAAGAAAAGAACAAAATTGCCACAATTTTTTCATTATTTTTCGTCGGTTTACCGCGTTGTGTCTGAGCTCGGCTTTAAAGGTATGATGGATGGAGACTTATGAGATAAAGCTGATACCGTTGCCTGGGATTTTCCCTACTTTCAAATCATTAATTAAAGATTTCCAACCTCACCCTCCCTATCCCTGCATGGTGGCGAATTTTGAAGGGGGTAAAGGAGGTTAGCGCCCCTCTCTCTTGTTACACAACACTCTAATAAAACTCGCACGTTAAAAAAAATGTTAGCTCTCTCTCTCTCCCAGGTTCGAAATCTGCCACTGCATTTCTCCATCCTATCCAGTAGATTTTAATGATATATTTAGGTTTAGAGACATAATAAACACTCACCATTCCCCATCAGAAGGGGAGCTTTAAATCCTGTGTAATTGGAAACAGAGTCCACCTACTCCCAATGATTTAATGATTACCTTCCTTTCATTTCTGGTCAGCATTTTATTCTCACTGGCACATTGGCATTTAATTCTTTCCTTGAATCATTTTCCCCGCCAGGTCATTAAATCCGACAATTATCTTAAAATACTTTACTGATTGAAAAGTATTATCTTTGATTATTGTAATCCTGTTTGAATTATGAGTTGATTAGACGTCTTCACTTAAAGATATTGCTTATTGAAAAGCGCAACATACTTGAAGAGCTCGTCATTTTAATTTGTTTCGATTGATTTGGGAAAGAGTTTAGCATAAAAATAAAAAATACGAGTAGTTTTGGCTGATATAAATTATGTTGGAACTGTAGTGTAATACCTGACGTTATGACATTATCAAAAGTGCTTATGATAATAATAATGATAATAAATATTGTGCCGTGCAATGAAAATATTTGCTCTGTCCAAAGACAGCTTTCCATTTTTCGCCCCATTTTTCTTTATTTCCTAACTTTTATTTGTTATGTCGTAATTTTGTTTGGCGGGTAATATAAGCAGGCGACATTGTGGCGTAAATCTGACCGGTTAAGTTATTCGAGCTTTTATCATGGCTCCAAAAATGTAAATCTTGTTTTTGGTTATTGACATGCGGTATTTTGGTAGTGTAGGGCAATGCGATGCCTTTAATATAGCATATTTTTATCTTAGGGAAAATGTTATTTTTGAAATTAACAAAGATTTTCCAAGGGTTTTTATATAAGTAGGATCACTAATTCATACTCGCCATCGCCTGACAAAAGAAGTCGTTCATTTCTATAACTGAATAAATTGACACATAAGCAGATAAGATAAATAAGATAAGATTTATTGACTCTTTCGACCCCCTCTCGGGGTATGAGAGTACTAATGAAGAAACGTATTTACAATTATTATACATACATTATACGTTCGAATATATCGATAAAACATTGTATAAAAAACATTACTTGAACTTCGTCACAGTTATGACGGTCGTATCGCCTTGAGAAATGGCGTATCTCTCGGAATAGGGTTTACATATTCATAAAATGCAAATTGTCGATATGTAGGTCCAGTTATCCCCATCCAGTATTTCGGTCAAGTCCACTCTGAGGAGCATCTAAATTGACTACATGCATTATCACGATTATTTAATGAAGGTCGCTCAACACAATAAATAGTCCATAAATAACCACCATTATAGTATGTGTTTTTATCACGAACGGTTATTACTTGCACTAATGGTGACTCAAGGCAATATTTTTCTCCATAAATGTCATCCTGAAGAAATAAAAACACAAATACAGCGCATGATGAATATAGAAAGAATCATATTGTAGATGTTGTTAGTTGGCGCTTTTTCTTCATCATGGCGAAATTTACTTATATTTCTTCAAATATATTATAGGAATATAGTTATCAAAACATGTGAAGTAATCTAGCCAAGGTCTCGAATTAGAGATAAAGAATGAATTTTACTGAAGAACACACTCCGAAAAAATGTTGGTTTAAAGAACTGCCAAACTTGAGGGTAATTAACATGATTATGTGTTCGACCAAAATTTGAGCAATTATTATATGCCCAACTCTGATGTTTTGTTTCTTTGTTTTTTGTTTTTTTTGTGCCAATTTGTAGTAAAAAGTGATCGTAATTAGGCAAAACGTTACCCAATTTGGAAATGAAATTACCCAAAGCTGTTCTGACTCATAATCAACCTGACGTAGATGAGTTGTGGTCTAGTGCATAAGTATCCGGGCTGTGGATCACAAGGTAAAAGGTTCAAATCCCCGCCTGTCACTTATTTCCTTTTGACAAGACCTTAATCTTCAGTTGCCACACTCCACCCAGGTATATATGGGTACCTGATAATGTTTGAGTGCTAGTTACTTTGGCGGCTCGGCTGTAACCGGGGTAATAATGTGCAGCGCCATGAGCGTCACTGCGTGACGGATACGAGCACTCTATAAGAAGATTATAATGTTGGGCAATTTTTTATTCAAAATTTTTTACAATGCATTTCAAAATGCAAAACAAGGTTGTTGATTTTCTCAACGCGAGTAAATGAAGGATTGTTAAAGATGTACGTCATATTATGAAAACAAGGTCTGGGGAACG
This sequence comes from Heliocidaris tuberculata, assembly GCA_025618425.1. Taxonomy (NCBI): domain Eukaryota; kingdom Metazoa; phylum Echinodermata; class Echinoidea; order Camarodonta; family Echinometridae; genus Heliocidaris; species Heliocidaris tuberculata. The sequence continues at coordinate 18,144,959 of CM046849.1, forward strand.
TCTCATCAAGTGTTTTGTCGGTGATTTTTTTTTACCGATAAATTTGCTCTCAGCCAATCAGATGCAAGGATTTCAGTAGCTTATAACAGTTGTCGGTAAAAATCACTGACAAAACACTTGATGAAACGCTCCCCTGGATTCGACGACTCTTAACCCATTGACTACTGAATTCTCGAAATTCCCAAAGGTTTAATAAAGTGATGAATCGGTTCCAGCGGGTTATGGGCATGATGGGTTAAAGGAATCCCTTCTCCTGAAATTTGATCTTAATATACCAGATTCGGGTCCTGCCGAAAAGTTTACCTCCTTCATCTAAATGGTATAGAAATATGGTTCTTAAAAAAAGTGATTTAGTCATGGTCTCAAATTAGAGATAATAATTAATTATGTTGGAGAATTTTTCAAAATGCGGAACAAGATTTTACTAAAGGAGAATAATGCAAGGATAGTTAAAGTTGTATCACGAAATCAAGGTCCGGATTCCACGGCTCTTAAAAGCATCCCTTCCTTCGCGTGAAACTTGATCATCATATACCAGATACGTGTCTAGATATATTCCATTATGCCATACTTACAACAAACAACGACGTTTCAGAGTATGAAAATATTGACTGAAGGAGTCCCAACGCTATCATTTTTCATTTTACGTCGTGTCCAGACTAGTGATTTTACTGTATTTTGTAAGCGCGTCAGTGGCGTAGCTACAGGGGGTATTAGGGGCCTCATCGGATTGCGAATAGGGGGAAAACATAAAGAGGGAAAGAAAGAAAACAGAGGGGGACCGCTACTTTAAAAAAAAAGATTTTTGCCCTCAATTGCACACCCTCACCCCACTCGACATGCTGTTCTTTCCCATGTTATTCACATAAGACCGGTGCCCCCCACCCCCGCATGAGACCGATGCCCCCCCCCCCCCCGTGACATGACCTACGCTGCACCACTGCACCGCGTTGTAAGGAACTCGAAAGTTTGCTTCCCGTACGATTCTCAATGATTCTAGGACAACTACCCCTTGGAAAACTACCCCCCCAAGACAACTACCCCCTGGACAATTACCCTCTGGACAATTACCCCCCCCCCCAGGAAAAAATACCCCCATAAAATGACGATTACCCCGATCACAGACGACCCCGATACCCCCCGAACAAAATTTTAGCCCCCCCCCCCCTGGACAACAACCCGAGAATCTGGGGGCTAGTTGTCTGAGGGCTAGTTGTCCGGGGGTAGTTGTCCTGGGGGTAATTGTCCTGGGGGTAGTTGTCATGGGGGGTAATTGTCCTAAGGGGGTAGTTGTCCGGGGGGTAATTGTCCAGGGGGTAGTTGTCCGGATACGTTCTCAATATTCAAAGCATGGAAAATTTCGTGACATCTTATTATCACAATCTGCTACTGAAAAGTATGTTACATGATACACACCCATTATTAGTATGTATAATTCAAGATGAAATACATTGAGGCAATTCATTTCACTGTTTGATCTGATAAAAGTCAAGGGTGAAAAATACGTAGATCCACTTCCAAGAGTAAATCGTTCGTGCAGATGACACTGAAATGTGTATTTCTCATTCGGAGTATGTTTACTTATAACGCTTTCAAATAATATTCCAGATAAAGGTGAAATATCATGACGTTTGTCTAATGTAGTGTTTCCCAGGAGAAAAGATCCAACGGATCAAGGTTGAATAGACCTGTTCTCAAATATATTCATATTTCATGCATACTTTTAAAACAAAGGTTGTTCTTGACAACCTGAAAGCTGTCAGAGGCTTGTCAGACTTAGCAACAAGTAATGTATGCAAACTGGATTCCAAGTAATGTAGTTCATTCATTAAGAACAGATTAATGGAATACCTCGTTACTAGGTCCCAAGGAAAGAAACATCCATAAATTTGAATAACTTTTTGAACAGGTCTATTACCAAAATATATTTAATGTACATTGGCCGAGATTATAGTTGTAACTTATATGTATGTAATGAAGAACGCGTTCCCTGCACTAGCTTATTCCTAAATCATCCTACTTGATATCGCGATATTAAATTGATATAAGGTCGAAAAAAGTGCAAACTTGTTCATGATTTGTAACATGCGGCACAGAATAGTGAACCCCAACAAATATACAAACCAGTAGCAGGGTGGGGGCGCAAAGGGGGCAAGCCCATCCCCTCCAAAATCTAAATCTTCCGTACCCCTGAGTGCAAATTTGTAAAACCGCGTACTCCAAATTCGAGAAGCTTGTTTTATCAGAGATTTTTGAGCCATTATTATACATGGAAAAAAAATATGAGCCTTTTTTTTGGTGAAAGAATCTCGGATCCGCTAGTAAAAGGATTTAAAGGGGATTAAATGTACCTGGTATTTCTAAGTTCTGTATCAGAATCAAATCAGCATTTAGATTGCTTGATATCTGTAGCATATCAAACTAGAAGAAAACGAGTATATACTATAAGTACTTTTAAAAGAATATTAAAAAAATCATTTGTACAAATAGCTCACTATTTCTGCTTGCATATGACGAGTCTATAAAAAAAATAAGACATGAAAATGTTTGGGAAAAACAACAGCTTAATACTAACGTGAATACCTAATGAACCTTTTTCCCCATTAATCTAAAGCTTTTTGCCCTTTGGCCTAATGCAAACTTGTCCATGAGTAACGATTTATATTACTTGTACACACATCAGACGTAGCAATTACATCATTCATCGTGGAGAAAAAAAGGTTTATTGGAATTCAGGTATCTCGTTCGTGAACTGTCCGTGAGAACAGTTCTAATGGTTTTTCAGTATCCTAATTGCCCCACGCTTTGGAGCACTCCATAATGCACATGTTCAAGGCTGTATAGCCTACTACCGCTCAAACACACCAACTGTTTTTTTTTTTTTTTTTTTACTAACATGTGGACACTTGCACTCTCGACATTAGTTACAGGGGCGTTGTGTGGGTCCAGACATGGAGGGTGCACTGACGCCATGAGGAAGGCGTGGGACACCGGTCTTACTCCTTGAATGAAATGTGCAATTAACAAAGTCACCGACCGGGGGGGGGGGGGGGGGGGGGGAGGAGGGGGGGGGGGGGGGTGGAGTTACAAGAGGGGTTATATCATCTTCAATTTCTCGTCCTCGCCCTCTTCCTTTTGATTGGGGGGGGGGGGTACGTAATGCCCCCGTGCTCCCCTAGCTACGCCACTGACTAATTAGAGGGCTGCCATGATGAGTCTTTAAAATGATTAGCCGTTATTAACACACATTAACTTCACACGCTCTGATCGCCGTAATGTCTTAATCACCTAATTGACATGCTAGCAGCGATGTTCCGAAAAAAGGGTAATTTTGCTGTCGAGGGAAAATCGTTAAAATGAGCGTCAGATCCGGGTCAAATATCACTACAAGGTTATGCTGGTCTTTAGATACAATCATATCTGATTTCTAAAATAATCTGTACTAAATCAACATAAAAACCCCCCACTTAAACTTTTGTTGCGAATATTGAAGTGGAATGAAACTGCTTGTCTGTGTTCTCATATTGTTCATCTTGAACCAAAATACAAGTTTCTTGTATTTCGATGTTATATCCATGATTTTCAGTGAATTTCAGTGCCTTAAAGGGACTTCAGATCGATGCTACCGGCCATTTTGTTTGCGCATCAGCAGGCATCAAATTTGCATGTAACTGGATGCACTAATTTTCGTTACTTCTTGATAGTAGAAGACATACAATTATACTTCTTTGTTTTACTCACTATTTTTATCCATGAAATATTCTCCAAAGCCGATCACGTATTTAAGATAACGGATATAATTTGCAAATCCGTTTCATATATCTATCAGTGTCTATGAAAAAAAATCATGCAAAACTGCCATCCGCTTTTAGTGATGGACCTGGTTTGCAACTTTCTTAATGTTATGGTTATATTAACACTCTGCTAAATGATTTTTAAAAATGTTATATTTACCTTGTATATTGTATTCCACTTTTTCTTGAATAAAGAACACATGGACAGACAACACAAAACTCGTTCTAGAATGATTATAAAAATAATACATGTATATATGACTCCTTTGTGTTCGTTTTTGTGTCTTTGAGATTAGTAGACCTCCATGATGAGTCACATTTGATCTGCTCAATCGTATTTTTCTGGCTCAGAAGTGTTTTCGCTCACAGTCCTGAGGAAGTATTGTGTAATCTCAAGAAGAAAATCTTAGTAATGATTGTTCAAGGTAGGATACATGAGAAGGGGAAAAAATGAAGAAAAATACTGATATTTTGGATAAATATAAGCAAATGTTTTCACCTTCAGGGAACCGCTAATGCATGAACATATTCTTTAATTCATGAAGATGAAAACTTACTAAACGTATAATTTTTTTCCCTTAATATTTCAAAAACGGTTTTGAATAGGTTGGGTCCTTCTTTCACTCATTTTTTTTTTTTTTTTTTTTTTTTTTTTGGGGGGGGGATTTAAAAGAACCGTACAAATTATTTATTAACGGAATACTATCAATTTAGGTATCTAACCTTTTCATTCATAATAATTGTTGCCTTCGCACAATGCTCTTTGTACAACACCATTCAATGTACACCTGGCATCTGATATTCTGTTCTTGCTCGCGAGATCCTGTACCATTTTTTTTTCTTGTGTGTTTAAGGGAATACACTCTTAACCCTGTTTTCCCTATACATCTTTAGTATCTTTAAAAGAAAGATTCTTTCTCATATTAAGTCTGGCAGCAATAGAAGTCGACTTATCACCCTGAAAGACCTACGATGACAGCATCTGGTGCGCATGACCTGTAAAACAAGAAGAAGAAAAGAAAAAGGGCAATGCCACATGGAAGATCAGTACCCCCTCCCCCACCCTGAAGAAAACATTCCAAATAGATAGAATGAGGATATGAAGGGAAGCTCCAAAATGATGCATAGATGCATTTGTTTCCAAGCAGCAGATGATAGATGTGAGAAAGAGACGAATGCGAACTGCTGTCGTGATCAAAATAAGTCTCAAATTCAAATTCGAAATTTGTGCGAAAGAGGTTCTGATTAGGTGACATTTGCAGAGGAGTGTTCAGTGCAAAACACAAAGGGTGCCCCCGACGTGAGATTATGGTGGTGTTTTGGGATACAGGTTGGTTTCTCGAGCAGTAAGTAAATAGAACGCGTCTCTCAGTTATTTAGAAGCATGTCAGATGCTGGATTTAAAGTTTTTCAGGAGAGAGTTTAGATCTAGTAAAATTGAAAAAAAAATCAACTTTTTCTTTCTTTTGATGTTAGTTTGGAAGAATATCATAGTCGAAATGTCCCCGAACAAGGATTGCTCTTCAAATGCCCTTATCGTCAAAATATGACGAGAAAAAGTTGAAATGTTTTACCAGATTTTTACGCCACAATTGTCTGTAGTTCCACATACCCATTCTGTGTGCAGTGCTGTAAGATTTCGCCAATTTCTTATAAAATGTATCAATTCAATAGCTCAAAATGCACAATTATTTTCATGTACATTGTCTACCTTTCCCAGTTGTTACTTTCACATTGCGATCATTTGACCAGGGCCCCGTCTCTTTATGAAGTTTTGCGATAGATTCGATTCAATCGCAACTCTTATTAGGCGGGGCCCTGAACTCCATTTTTATCTTTAATGATAGGGTCGACTTCAAACAGTAAGCAAAATGAACGCGTCTATCACTTACTTGCAAAATAGGACGCTGGAATGCAAGCCTTGGGTAGTTGGCGCATACTTCCTTGATGTGACCTGATTTTCTTTTGTTTTTCATTATTTTGTTTTTTGTGTTTTTAGTGATTTTAATGGTTCATTCCTTTTGAATATGTATTTGATCACAAGCAGTGAATCATTACATGTGTCCGCCAGAGTTCTCCAAAAGAGTTTGCCGACTCAGTAACTGTCTAGTGAGGCTGTTATCACATTTTGCATTACATACACAAAAAAGTGTGCTTGGATATACAATGTAGACAAAATAATGAACGACTGAAGCAAGGAAACCTTACTCAGACTTCAACGATGTTTGAGGCTGAATGGACCATTCGTGTTTATAGTGCAATCACCTACACATAGTCTTTGTAAAGACGGATGTAGAATCATTGATATCTGTAAGAAATTATTCATAGACGACTTCTAGAGAGAACTGAATCACCTACGGAATGTTTCTACATGAATTCAAAAGGCCCAAATTTTACACATTTTCTTGGGGGCTAATCGTAATTGGCTTCTATCTCGTTTTTTACGCCAGTCCAAAATGTCATTGACTTGATGAATGATGTTACCGTGATGCCATTGACATGTTTTCACGAGGTTTAATCCAATGATGCGACGGGGGTAGGTTCCGCGTGAGGATTATAGGTGAGCATACCCCCGAAACCATTACAGGTCGGTGTTTGAGCGGAGGACAGGATAATGAGGTTATTGCACTTCCCCAAAGACGAATAAAAATCAATATTCAGACATGCCCGGTGTAAGGTTCTTTTTTTTTCAATAGAGGATATGTGCCCATTTTCTCATGTTCTTCATGACTGTACATTCGGTGAGAGATTGAAGTCTGTAATCCAATATCTGAACTTAACCCCCTACCAAATATGACAGACATTATGTGTGAATCGCGGTGATATCAACGGATCCCTCGTGTTCCCCCACCCATGCTATTCTTTAAGATTTCTCATTAATAGAATGTGTTATTTAGGATCACTTTTTTTTCAAGGAAATGTTATTTCGAACCTCCAAAGTCTACAAAGTAGCAGAACACATTTTCTTGACTTCTAAACGTGAAATATTGCACATAAATAAAGGAAGGGATTTGGTTAACTTACATAATTATCTTAATCGCTTTGAACCATGTAACATGTATCTTCCGATCCCCTTTCTCCACAGAAATGCTATATCGAACCTTCAAAGTCTGCAAAGCTGCACTACACCTTCCCATGACTTGTAAATTAGGAATATCGCTCAGAAATAAAGAAAGGGACTGGGTTGACTTACATCTTAAGCGTCCAAACGAAGTGATCTTCAGAGCAACCTAGCCTGAAGTGTACGTGTGGCCTTGATGGAGATTGTTCACTATCAAGAGCAACTTTATCGATGGGTCAACTTCACTTCCGTGCATTCGAAGGATTGTGATGGTAATGACCTCTGAAAAGGGCAATTCCTTACAGAGGTACACTCTATATTTGGTAAAATCCTGGCCATCTCGATATTGATCGTACACGTTTATATTAACCCTTGCAGTGCTACCATGCAAGTTTATAAACATGTATTTAAATTCCCGAAGGAAGTCTTTTATCATGCTTTCCTATTTTATTGTTAAACCTGATCCGGACGTGATCCCTCGCATCATGGGTAACGTGCCAGTTTAAATTCCAAGAATACAAGCTCTTCTTACTTTCAAACTTGCTGTATAGACCACTTTGAGGTGTTGGCAAATTAAATCGTCTAAAACAGTCAAAGGGTTAATACACTGCAGAGTTGACTTTTCATGCAAGTCTATCATGCCTGTGACAACATTTCTTTGGGGGAAATATGCATTTATATAAGAATATGTAGACAAACGTCTCACTGGTTAATTGGTCTAGTTCGGCCCATTTCTGAACTTTTAAATCAAAGCTTACAACCCAGAACCTTGCAAGTACAAGTAAAGGCAGTGAAATACAGTGAAATGCTGACAAAAGTGTAATATCGATCATACTAGAACCCTTTCGTTTGAAAGATGTTGAATGAGGAGTAAGTTTATCTTCGTGTTTTTTGACATCTGCAATGTAGGAAACACGAGTTGGACAGTTTTAATTGAAGTGATTATCGTTCTGTGAGGTAATTCTTTGTAATTCTTACACCTGTACTTGCAAAGTCAGTTTGGTAAACGCAATTATAAAATGCAGCCTGGGAATAAAATCGGAACTAGTGTAAGAGAAAGAGGAAGAGAGAGAGAGAGAGAGAGAGAGAGAGGGAGAGAAGTATGACATTTCGTTTATGGTTTTAAAGTTATGTAGATTTTAAAAAGCCCTATTGTATCATATATACAGCGAGATACGATAGTACCCTTGTTATGTGTCAAAACTCTTGAGAAGGTTCACCTGAGTGGTTTGATGAGAGAGAGAGAGAGAATCGATGGAAAAGAAATATATTGTGTAGTCAGAACATTAGTTCCGATGAGTGAAAACTGATTATTCAAGAAATTCATTAATTTTTCTATGAAACATTAACTGTCATTCCCTATTTGGAGTTGGAAGTGTCGCTTCCGTCGCTACGAAATAATGGGAGAGAAAACTCCTGTAGGAGAAACAAACGATTCCCCCGTGGGTTTGGGCAGTATATGCACGAGCAATATACCGTTAACGCATTAACGTATTAAGGGAAACTGCTGAAATAACAGAACTTGCTGCTGTATCTTTGATCCGTCCAGGGTTCTTCAATCCCAGACAATACTACTTTCCAATACACCATATCACCATAGCAATCATCATAATAACGAAAGAGGCTTTACAATGTGGGTTTCCAGTGTCTTGAAAGATGGCTACATATTACTCTGTTGGCGATGCCCTCGGGAGGGTAGAAGGATAGAATTGTCTTACCAACCGAAGGAATAAGACAGCAAGGCTTGTATCCATAAAGGTGGACTAAGTTCAACCTGGTTTAACTTGGTCCACCGATTTACAGAATGACAAATGTCAAGCACTTTACTCTGCACAAATCACTCCAATTCTTTGACAAAACGAATAAACGAAAGGAATCTAGTCAAGAAATGAAAATGAAAAGTTGATTTAATAGTGACATAATTTTCGTTTATTCATTTAGTTACAGAATTACAGGAATTTTTTGTTTTACATAATAAAGATGTCGACACATAAAGTGATTTGGTAACTTTGTAGAGGCTTGATAAAATCTGAGCTGCCTGGCCTTACATGCTATCAGTGTATGTAATATGGTTTACAAATGAAGCCCAGGAAAAAAAAAGCACTTCAAAATCATCATGTGCTTCACAAAAGTAAACATATGCAAGTGACCGTAAATGTCTGACTCATTTTCCCCCCATAGACTCAGTGTTAGACTAAAGCGTATGGCCATACGCTTTCGTAAATGGGAGTATTCAGTCATAGATATCTTAATAATAGCATTATATATTTGAAAACCTTTCTATGCCTGGCTATTTATTTATCCTTCTGAACATCATTATACAAGACAGATATCAAAATTCAACAATTTATTAAATCAAGCCTCCACAAAGTTACCGAATCCCTTTAAACTAGAAATCTTTTCCCATTTAAAGCTGGACTAAAGTAAGTACATAAGAGTTTTAGCCATGAGGACAGTTTTATAATGAGCGAAGTCTCTCGTGTAATGAACAGGTCTTGATTTCTATGTATTCAAAGATCCAACTTCAAATATTTTTTTAAATTTATAAACCCTTACAAATGATATTGCATAAAAAACGATGTATGATATTCAGTTGATAAAGAAAAGGAAATTTACAGAAAATAAAACTTTTCATTGGTGAAGCTACATTTAATTGATTTAGCTACCTTCATGTGAACCTGTTGATGTTGAAAATATTTTATATCTCATTTACACGAAGTTATGTTTGTTTTTAGCTTTGTAATAGTTCGGTATCCGAGGCTGCATAAGGAAAAATGAAGATTTTAAGATGTCATTCCAATCCAATCCATTGCTGCATAGATGTTGACACTGTGATAAATTGTTACTACGATGAAGCATTTTTAAATTTCTATTTTCGTTACACCATAAATCACTTTCGAATGTAGGTTGATCGTTCCAAAGGAGTACCCATTGGAATACGCATGTTTTATCTTGATGCACGCACGTAAAAATGAAGTGGATTTGGAAGTGAAATTGTCTGATGGGATATTCCAACGAAGTCTGAATTAACGGTAAAGGGTTCAACCCCCTAGCGTATCTCTTTTACTTTGCAGGCATTAACCTATGGTTTACCTCACGGCATCCGAAAGGAAAATATAGATGTTGAGTGTTAATGTCCCCTAGTATAATATAAGAATCAAAGGGGAACCAACCCCTTAAAATGAATTATGTTTGCTTCTTGGCGCAGAAAAATGAACAAACAGATAATTGAAAATTCGAGGAAAGGAATTGTGAGATTTATAGCTTGTTGAAGTTGAGATAAGTACTGATATGGTGAATCGCCCATTGGCAATACAATCATGACGTGTGATGTTATACACGGATAACTTTTTATCCGAAGTACTCAAAAATATTACATATATCTCTTTTATCAATTCTTAGATGGTGGAGCAGATAATTTTGTGTTGGAAGGACGAGTGAAAATAAGGTGTATCATGGACCAATAAAATGCAATCTCTTAACATAAAAAAAAAATCTTCTTTGTCCAATATTTCTCAAACTATAACCCTATATTTAACTCTTATTTTTCTTCTTTTACTCAAACTAAGTCCTCTTTAGTTGTTTGGATACCACATTTTCACTTTTATTTCTCATTATCACCCTTTTTATCAGGGAAAGGGTAAATGCTATCTACTGAAGATATGAACTTGTTAAAAAAACAAAAAAACACAAAAGGATATAACTGGAATGGAATAACAACCTGTTTGCACTTTAAAGGGCAATCCAACCTTTGTAAAAAGCTGATTTGTGTGGAAACAGAAAAAATAACAGAAACAGGATGGTGAAAGTTTGAAAGAAATCGGACAAAGAATGAGAAAGTTATGAATGTTTTTTTTGAATAAGGAGATCACTACATTTATGTGAATCTTAAATTGGAAATTTGGTGAATCGATTGTGACGTATTTACGGTCAAATCCCCCATTTGTCGTACACCAAAATATCATTAAATCCTGAGCGCATTTTTCCTTGGGGCTATACTCAAAATATATTGTAGATAGGACATAGGTCCTTCAAAAAGAAAAAAAAAAAGATCATGCAAAGTTACATATTTTGAACAATTGAAATTTTAGTCATTTTTTGTGTTGGAGCGAATGGGAAAGTTGACGGCCGCCCATCACAGTGACAGTACCGATTCGGCTAATTTAAAATTCCCATATGTGCGGTATAGGGATTACAACTTAAAAACTTTTAAAATCTTTTGTCCGATTTTTTTCAAACTTTCACCAGTCTGCTTTCACACAAATCAAATCATTACAAAGGTTGGATTGCCCTTTCAAAGAAGTAATACGTGTGTAAAAGAAAAGTCCACGATAATAAAAAATCGATCAAAATGAAAGAGGAACCATGAAAGAAATGTTGAAGGTTTCAGGAAAATCCGATAAAGGATCAGAGAGTTATGAATTTGTGCAATTGGCATCGACCGGACACAAAGTTGTAACTTCATGAATTAATTTGCCAACAGCTCTCCATTTGAACTTATTTGAAACTATCAAGTACAACCCACTCTTTGATCGGTGAGATGAAATGGAGATGAAATTGTCTTCCCAATAATGGATATTATTTTGTTTGCACAATTACCCTTCTTTGGGCAAACATTAGGATATCATTCATCATTCACGTTGTATTGCCCCCCCCCCCCCCCGATAAGGAAAAACGTGGCATCGCTTATGAGAAAGACATATCGATGGAAGTCTATATACAGAAGAGGATTTGATAGCATTTGCAACAAAAAGAAAACATGGAGGCGATCATCTGCAGATAAATGTGTACTAATCAAGTTGAATTCCTGACGGAGCAGCTCTGTATTTGTCTTTTACTGAGAACTATCAAGTACGGCCCTCTTCTTGATCTGGGAGATGGAATGGAGAGGCAATTGTCTTCCCAATAATGGATATTATTTTGTTTGCACAATTGACATTCTATGGGCAAATAATAGGCTAACATTCATGTTCAAGTTGTATATAGGCACATTCGATTGTCCCCCCGCCGATAAGGACCGACGTGGCGTCGACATGTAACATGTGTACAACGGAGGATTTGATAGCATTTTGCAACAGAAAGAATACATGGAGGCGATCATCTGCAGAAATGTGTACTAATCAAGTTTAATTTCCCGACGGAGCAGCTCTCTATTTGTCTTTTACGACCCTGTTCTTGGTCTGGAAGATGAAATGGAGAGGTAATTGTCTTCCCAATAATGGATATTATTTTGTTTGCCCAATTAACATTCTATGGGGAATTATTAGGCTAACATTCCTGTTCAAATTGTCGGATCATTTGATTGTACTGCCTCCTCCCCATTCCCCAATATGAAAAAGGTGGCCTTTCCTAATAAGAAAGACATGTCGATGAAAGTCTCTACAAAGGAGGATTTGATAGCATTTGCAACAAAAGGAAAACATGGAGGCGATCATGTGCAGACATGTGTACTAGTCGAGTGTATTAATAATCCTCGGAGGAAGGATTTGCAGCCACTGGCGTGTTTACCGAAGTGCTCCCAAATATTTGATTTTTAGGTTTTCCCGCTCGAAGAATCCGGCGCGGAGGGTAAAGGCACTTTACACACATGACCCTGCCTGACCCCCTCTCCTTGGAGTTTTCTTTTCAAGTGCAATGAGTGGTATGATAGATGTTTGATTCAAAGAGTAGAGGATGAAAAACGAAGTAAATGATTTTTAGGGACGCTTGCTCTTCTCTTTTTTTTTGAAAGGCATTTGCTTAACGACATCATTTGAATTGTTATTGGTCAAGCGGGTACTTGAATGTCTCGATGCAATACATCTTAAAAGATGTTTAAATGTCAATGATCATTCAAACGAACAAAGCAACTTAATGCTTAGAATAAAGTTTTGTAGAATTCTACAAGAGTGTCATACAGATAACAAAATGAAACAATGTTTCAGTGTCAATACTCCTAACTTTACAAGGAGAATGATTTTATGTTCTTACGAAGTAAAATCCGACCTTTTTTACGATGGATGTTATTCCGTTTTATTATTTGGGGGTAACTCAAGGCTGCTGAAATTACATCAAAGTGCATACCCTCTGTATTGTTGCTCTATTGGTCTATTGCACCAACGTTTTGTAGTGAAGAATCTTGTTACGAGTAAGATACCAAAAATACAATCGAGGGGAAATAATTAATTTTTAGCCTCACTCTCAACTCTCTTTTTGTGGCCGTCTGCTATATTTGTATATGTGTGTATGTGCTGGTGAGTGGGTGTGTTTGAGTATGTGGGGGGGGGGGGGGGGTATTAGTAAAATAGAATGAAAAGCGATTGGGTCATTTCCTGAGTGCAAGTTGTCGTCTTCTTGAACATTGGTCCGTAGCCAGACCGGTCGCCTTGCAAAATGGGTCGGGAGGCTATTTGGAATTTTAAAAAAGGCCTCCTCTTTCTCCCTTTTTCCCAGAAGAGCGGGACTTAAGCATGTCTTTCCGCAAGTATACAGTTGTATTTGTCTCGGAAGCCATGTCACACATGACCTTACCAGTCTTGGACACTAGTCAATGGCAAATACCCCTGATGCGATACTGTACTTTCACTGTGAATGAAGAGAGGAATGGGTGACAGAGTAACCTGGAGAGGCGGATCACGCTTCATTGGCGACAATAGAGTTCAGACACGTTTCACTGAGTCAGCAGTTCATGCTTGAAAAGGCGGGAAAACTAGGGTGAATGCGAATAAGTTTTGTGAGGTACCCCACATGCAACTCAGGCGTGTAAAAAAAAAAATCGCAGTCTCCAAGTCATACTGCAGAAATTTACCAGCGCTTACAGCATGCGGTTTGCTTTTATCGTATTTATTGTTTAATGACGGGAGTGATAAAAAAGCGCAATTTTGTTAATATAAATACGCAAAATTGAAACGCAAAATTATAATATTTAGTATTCTGTTGAGTGAATTATGTCCTATAAATTGAATCCCTCATCCTCTGTTTTTGCTTGCGGCTGTCCTCTACTACCTGGAATATTGATGGCGCCGGAGAGGACTTCACTAATATTTCATTCACCAGACCATGTGAGCGATGGGACAGTTAATGATGCGGAAGAGTTGATGCTGACCACTGCATGTATAATCGGTTGAATTATGACATATTTCTGTCTCCAGCCATAATCGTTCATCGCGTAGATGGATACTATGAGAAAGTTTTCCAGTGTCAATAACCAAAAGGTTAAATTTTGATGGCTTTATTTATTAGGTACACCCATCGGGTAAGAGAGTGAGTCACTGACTGGACTCAATCGTTGGCAAAGTCCAGCGTATTCCGTTTAATTAGATTGTCACTTTCAATATGATGTTTTATTTAAACAAATATTCATGATATTTTTTTCTCATTTTCTTTTTGTCATTGAATGATTCATGCAGAACAGCAAGTATTCAAATAATGCTTGCTCCATTCTCTTTGTGTGTGTGTGTGTGCAACTGTGTGTGGATGTGTGTGTGTTTTGTCTGTCTATCACTCTCGAACATATTATTAAGCATTCTAGCTATATCTTACATGTCATAAAAATTAGTATCTTCTTAACCATTTCAGGACAGAAATTATTTAAGGGCTTAATTGATCACATTTTGTTCTTCAAATTGGCAACAATGATAATGTTCTTTTACTGCTACGTGGTTCTAATAATGTGTAATGTTTTTGAAAACAATATACTGTACATGGATAGGAATTTTGTCGAAAAGTAAAAAAAAAAAAATGCGATTTTTAAATTAAAAAACAAGGATTTTGAACCTCTCAATGTGTTGCCAATTAAAGGATTTTAAAGCTTATTCTCGTTTTTTAAAATTCCTGACATCAAACGCAATATGGTCATGCAACACAAATGGACATCGTGTGTGCAGAAACCTTTTCTCTTTCTACTCATGCATCTGGTATATTTGTTAAAGCTCTGTATCAAAAGTTATTGAGCAAAACCACAAGATATGGTCAATTATCTCGAAAGGGTTAATTGTAAATTTTTCAACTGCCCTGTGTCTCAGTGCCTCCCAATCTGTATTCACTCTGATTTGCTTAACGTCAGATTATGGGATCATCAAATCGTCCCTCACTTACGAAAAGACAATTCATCTTCCAATCGTATCTTTCCGATTTTCTTTTGGCTTCTTCAAAATGGAAAGCTGTAAAAGGTTATCCCTTCTACACTTTCACCCTCAGTCAGTCACTCATTATGTCTCATGATATTCTTATAGAAACATAGTTCCCTATATATATAAGATATAGTTCTTTCTATTCTTTTTAAAAGTTGTACTCTCATTTAAATGGTAACTTAGAAAATCTACAAAATGACATTTGGCGTTTATTAGAATACGTCTCGTATCTACACGGTATCATAGCCGTCTTGTAATATGACCGCAATAGTGACGTCATAACAATTCTACTATTTCTGTGGAAATACACCCAGTTGCCCACATGCATACGTCCTTTTACTTATTACAATTCTTCATTAATTTTTGACCTAATTTGTGGAAGGTTGGTCAGCATGCCAGAAGAACCTTTTCCCGCCCCTCTCAAACTGAATTTGCACTAAAATTATAGAGTGTTTTCATTGTTACGGTATCTGCAAAAATTGCCATTTTGAAGATGTGCTAAAAGATCCTCTGTGAGAAATAATGTGTTGCGATCAAAATTCATGGAAGCATCCATACCTGCAAATCAGCATCTCATTCTGATCGATTTGCGTTTGTTCGGCTATGTAAAATGCAACTTGCTTCTAATTGCACAGTAGATATTTTCACTTTAGGATCATTGAAAAAGCATCATGATATTGCTGCCAAATTGTAATAATGTCATCGAGTGGCATACATTTTTAATCATAATAGGGCTATGTATTGATTCCTAGAGTCTCGTTCCCCTCCTTCATTTTTTCAACCCGCCTTTATGTGTGTGTGTATATATATATATATATATATATATATATATATATATATATACACATATACATACCATCATTTGCAAAAGTTTAAGACCACCTCGGGATTTGTGGGTATTTCAATAATTTTGAATACTTTCTTTTGTCTCATTGAATGATTACACAATATGTTTACTACAGGGATCAGTAGCACAAGAGTAATGGTATAGGCCCATAGTTCAAGTATGATACATAGGTTATGCCATGAAATTAATGGTATATCTGAAAAATAAGTTAAATTTTTTCTTTCTTTCTTTGAGTTATTTGCATTTTGGAATAGTGGTCTTAAACTTTTGCAAATGATGGTATATAATTCATACATCTATCTTTCATCTTTCATTAGATATGACATAGAGAAGAATCTGATGAAACATTGACGATAAGAATAACAAAAATCATTTCGAGTGCAGTTGCAACTTGTTTTGAGCCTCTGTAGTGCATAGTTATATATTTTATTTCAATTTTTTTTTTGTAGAAAATTGCAAAAATAGATGAAGTAGCCATTCGAATGTTGATGAGCATTTCCATTTTGTATAGTCAAATTAAATAAATGAAAACAAAAATAATGATAAACACTTGAATTTATGGTTGTGCTTGTCAAGACCATGCAGTCCTGCAACTGCAGTTGACATTCAGAGCACAATCCTCATTGTTTCTCATTTTTTTGTTTTCATTGTTCAAGAAAAAAGTCTTACAGATGCCCATTTACATGCACTTTTGAATTGCTACTCGCTATATTTTGCAATTTCTTCATCAGACCTAACAGTCAAATAAATGTGCCCATCTGAGCCTGAAAGTTCAAAACTTGATCTTTAGTGAGGTTGGTAGAGTATGCATTTTTCTTTGATATGATATTTATTCTATTACATTTTAATGACGGTTTATATGAAGATTTTGAACAAGAATGTCCACTTTCTTTCTTTTTTTCTTTTTTTTTGCTGAGTGTATATTCGGCAACTCCGTATCATTAAAAATCAAATTTCAATAGATAGATTATTTTCTGGGTAGATCATAACTTCCAGATTGCCAATATTAGTCAACGGTCACTTTGAGTGATTCATATTCTTTTGCGAAATAAATATTGTACTGGACACCTCTTTGTCCGATACGAAATATTCCTAATTTCACTATTCTACCCTGAAATAGATGAAATTTTTGCCTTATTCCTTTTCTAAGACTATACTCCCCCCAAAAAGGCGCACAGCTCTGAAGAGGAATAATTTCCGAAGAAACCGTGGGTGAAACTTTGACCATGACTTTGGGAACACCTGTACCTGGCCTTTATTTGAGATTAGTTGTATCACGTTTTCAAATTGGCAATCGGGCACCATGTGTGAGTATAAATATCACCAACACCTCCGAGTGTTAAAAAAAAAGACGGTCTTAGCACGCAAAGGCCTTTAGGGGCTTGTGAAATATATATATATAAGACTGGCGGGACAGTAAGTATACATCTATCTATGTAACATGCGAGGGAATTGATTACGTCCCAGGATATAGTATTGCTAGAAGGCATGCTGTATTTTCTGATACAGCGTGTCTGTCGAGGAGTGTTTACCACAATAAATTCGACGGGCGAGTTAAAGTTCATGTATTTGCAGGTCATTTGTATGCTAGGACCAAAACTGTAGTTGCTCTGATAGCTTCATGCCAATACTTAGGCATGTGAACAAGCATTCATACATGAAATAAATATTTAAAGGAGGTTTATATCAAAATGATATTCAACCTTTTTTTTATGGGGGGGGGGGGGGTCAGACATCAATCAATTCCAAAATAGGATTGATAAGTAGTCAAGAAAACAAAATTGCCACTGCCATTTCGTGATACTTCAAATAATAATAATAATAATAACAATGATGATAATAATAATGATAATGATAATAATGATAATGGTAATATTAATAACACATGATTATGACAATTACAATGATTATGATAATAATAATGATAATAATAACAATAGAGCGCTAAAAACAGAAAGGGCTATAGCGTATATTTCTACAAAATATTCCCCCTATTTTGTGTTCTCATGTATTTATTTCTGAACCATCTCAGAATACAAACGAGAGTCTCTGTAGGGTTAGATTTAGATACGTCTCCTTAACGCAAATGCACTTATCAATCTATCATTTTAGGGATAAACGGATGGAACCGGTTTCTCAATATGTAATTGGTCGAGTGATGTTTATGTCACATATCAAAACTTTCACCATTTCTCGAAATTTACCTCATCGTGGGAATTGAAATAGAGCCACACAGTTTTGAAGGCCTATATATCAGACGCAATAAACAGAAGGTTAAGTTCTGGTCAGTGTGAAACATAAGTTGTGATCTTTTTAATCATTTTATTCCCATGTGGAAAATATCCTAGTAGCAATGTCCCTTGAAAATGGTCTCTTATTTCAAATATGATCAGATGATTGTAAAGAAATTTTATGATTATTTCGTAATTGGGATGCCACACGTTAATGAAATTCGATGTATTCATATTTCTGGCTAGTGTTTTTAAACTTTCGACTTCCAGCAAGGTTTAATCAATTTCTTTTCATTTTGATAATTCCAAATCATCATATAACAAATTTTTTCCTACGTGCTACACGGTCGACTATTCAGAATAGTTTCTAGACCTTAGTTTCCATATGAAATGGCATGGCCATTACTAAATATTATTTCAAATTTAATCTATGTGTGAAGATATATTTATGACTCCCACCCGCTCTCATATATATATATATATATATATATATATATATATTTATATATATATATATATATATATTTATTTACTTATATTTATTTTGTCTTCTTTATTTTATACTGCAGGCTTGGCCTGTTCAGTTATGCAAAACTGCTTTCCAAAGGTGCCCTGCAGTTTAAAAAATCATTCTACATGAAAATACAAATTACATAACAATATTACAAACAAACAAAAAATGGAAAGTGAATTACTAGTAATGGCATTATATAATTTACATATGATTGATTTGAATTGATTTCCCATTCGTCTTGATCTAATCATTATTACAAATGCTAACATTTCTTTTCTGTGCGTGTTACTAAATTGCTTCCCCAGCTTGTAAGGCTCAAAAATAGTAATCATCAATTCATAGCTATGCATTTTGATCATGAACAGAGACTAAAAATATTGTTAATTGCAGAAAAAGAAAGAAAAGCAGGTCGTGTCCTTCAAAAATAACCGCACAAAGTAGCGCGAATGGACAAGAAAACCACTTTAATGCCATTTATCCACTAATCTAATGGACGTCGGCAATCAAGCAAATTCATGTCTGAATAGCGGAGATTAAATTGATAGCATTTCGCGGTTTATTGGTGCGAAACACATGCCAAATACGTATTCTCTCTGCTTTACCTTGCATGAGGAAATGCGAATGTATGAAAATTAGATTTTACCGCACGATGTATTTTTGATAAAAAATAATTTATACCTTCAATTTTACAAATTGGTTCGTAGCATGTAAAGCAAACGTGACCATTTTAATTAATATTTTTGTAATATGCACATACTCACTAGCACACACACGCACACACACACACTCGCACATCCGTTCACCCACACACCCATACACACATCGGCTAATCTACCAGGGGCCCGTTGCACAAAACTTGCGTTTAATCGCAATTCCTAAAAATCAAACGCAAGTCCTAAATGCGCACTTCTGATTGGCTGAAAATAAAGTTGCGTTTGATTTTCCTGAGTTGCGTTCAAACGCAAGTTTTGTGCAACGGGCCCCAGATTGTATTTTGCCTTTAGCGGGAGCACTGTGGTGTATTGGTGAAGGCTCTTGACTCTCATACGAGAGGTTCTGAGTTCGATCCTTGCTAGGACAGTGCTAAAATCCTTGGACAAGATGTTTTACTCATGTTTGTCCCTCTCGACCCAGGTGTAAATGGGTATCTGGCAATTGCTGGGGTAAGGAAGAACAGTATTGATGCTAATGATGCTAATTAGGCTTCCCTGGGTAAACAAAATTATTATTATTATTATTATTGTTGTTGTTATTATTATTATTATTATTATTATTATTATTATTATTATCATTATTAGTCATTATTATTATTATTAGCAAAGCGATGATCACTCAAAAAGGTTAGTTCATGACATTAACTATATTAATTTCATTGATTTTACCTCAGACTTCGCGTTGCAGGATATTAAGAAATATTTTATTGATTTTTAGATTAATTTTGATTGATTTTGTTAATGACCAATTTAGCTTTCATTATGCTGTTCGAGTTGAAGCTTGGTATTTTGTCCATTATTTTTCATGTATTAAAACGGGATTCTTTTATCCAGAGCTGTGCATTGCTACAATAGATCAATTTTTTTTTTTTTTTTTTTTTGGGGGGGTCCATTAGGCCTATATAGGTCATTGTGATCAGTGAAATATAAATAACATATTAAAACTAACGTCAACATCACATTTGTTAAAAAGTACAAGTAACCTAACTTACGAGTATTCTGCTGGTCGACTTGGGCGAGACGACTCGGTCTGTGTCCAGTACTCATAATGCAGCTATGATACATTCCCAAAATACACGTACATGTACCAAATTCGTTTGGCAGGTACCTTTTTTTCAAAACTCTGAAATTTATTTTCCAACATTGCCAGGAGTTAAGATTGTATGTGTTATTAAATCTGACCGGCGTAATGACATTTTGGCAACCTCTATATAGGAATATTAGCACTTAGCGCTGATATTTCATCTTACATTACTGATAACAAATATGTTGGTTTGGACGAATATTGATACGTGGTACTACTGAGAAAAAAATTATTAGGTAAAAGGTCATTACTCAGCGCCATACAATTTTTGTATCATCATCAATAACATAGAAATTGTTCTTTCGAAGAATCCTTGTACCAAAAAAAAAAAAAAAAAAAAAAAAAAAAAAAAAAAAAGAATTGTCGAGTAGCATCGTTCACATATGCCGCGTTAACTTTCCAGGGGGGTGTTTCATAAAGCTGTTCGTAAAGTTACGCATGACTTTACGAACGACTTGAATATGAAGTGCCAGATAGGATGGCCAAAGTTTTTCCTGAAGTTTTAATAAAGTGTGACTGTATTTCCAATAACCTCAATTAAATTATGGCAAAAATTATACTATGCATTAAAAATGTTTATTATATTAGGAATGTTAATCTACATCTGCACAGTTCAACTTTAGTTGATGCATTTAAAAATGATTGAGCATCCCATTTGGCTTGTCATATTCAAGTCGTTCGTAAAGTCATGCGTAACTTTACGAACAGCTTTATGAAACACCCCCAGGCAAAATAAAGTGACGTGAGCGAAATGGGCTTCATATTTCTGTGTCTTATAACATACAGATATAGGTGTGTACGTTTAGGACTTATGTTGCGCGCAGTTAATTTTTTCATCCCATGCACGTGCAATTAATTGCAAAGTATTTTTTTTTTTTTTTTTAAATTTTACCACGGCATATATGAACGAGGCTGAAGAGGTAAAGTATGCCAAACTTAAAGAAGGTTCACTATCCCGAAATGGCTGCTAATTTCAACTTTGTCCTCAGGCAGGAGGGGGAAAAAAGAGCGTATTATGGAAAATAGAGATATCTCTATTCTTTCAATCTAGGCACCTTATCTTTGCATTCCGGTAGATCTAAAATTTATAAATAGAAATAATAACTAAGGAAATAACTTAATCCAGGGATAAGTATTTATTTCCAAGTTCAGTTTATTGATTTCGTATTTGCTTATTTGTGGATACGAAAGTGAGATTGAAATTCTTGAGATAAACTTTCACTAATGAGGTTTTCTATATAGCTGTCCGTCTTAATGATTACTTTTCTTTTGCGTGTATAGAAGGTTGATTATTTAGTGTATTTGGAACTAAAATGGCCGACCAGTGTAGCTCGAGTGCAGACATTGAGGGGGGGGGGGGGATACCCGTCTTATCCAATGAATGAAATGAAGATAGACTAATCACATTTTCCCATTTTTTCCCCCTTCTATTTGATGGGGGGGGGGGGGGGGGGTGCACTTCCGGTCCCCTATCAACTCCACTGTGGCCAAAATTTTAATAACGACAATATTGTCCATTTATATAGCGCAGCTACTATACAAATACATTCTACCGCGCTTTACAAAGTATCATGAGGCGAGGGGTAAAGCGGGGCTATTAGGTGCGGCCCCATACAGTACGTGTGTGTGCTTAGTGCTCTCTGTCGGCAAACCTAAAAACATATTTCAAAAATTCTTGCTTGCTTGTGTACATCTGTCTGCAAATTTGGAAATTTTCTTACCGGCATATTTGCCATTTTTATATATTTTGGAGGTTTATTGGACAAATTTTCAGCTACCATTCAAAATAGTCTAACGACGCCCCTGTATAAGACGTTTAGAAATATTCGACTTTTTACGTGGAATTAGAAAACAGCCTGTACCCAGCTACAGGAAGTTCATCAATTATGCGGCCGTTTCACCAAATTCCTGGCAACTTTAGGCATAATGAATTGACTGAGACATAGGCAACGAGCAGTCATTTCAGAAAATATTCGATAATTCAAGAGGATCCAGACTTGTCGGTCATTCCCTGTTTTTCTGTTCAAGTTTTAAACTGGAATGATAGAGCGAACCTGGCAGACGATTAGTTTAAACGAAACCACGAGAGGGAGAGTGAATGTGATGGGTAAAACCATCGCGATTTAAGAAAGGGGATACTTGAAGGGAAATAACCGAGGGGAAAATTTATTCAGACGATTGATTTAAGGAAATGTTCGTCTAGTAGAAATGTGTGTGACTGTATAATAAAACGATATGATTTTTCTACCTCCCATAATACTCTCCTCCCTTCCCTCTCTCTTTCTATTCATCGATCTCCACTCCCTTCCCTTTCCTCCCTCTTTTCTCTTGCTCTTCCCATCACCCTATCATACCTGAATCAAGGTATCCAATCTCTCCCAATTACTAAACACATATATTATTCTTAATCACAAATGATGGAGTCTTTTCTGGTTTTGTTTTGTTAGGTTTTGTATTGTTCATTATCTGTTATATTTTTTTGTTCTGCTATAAATAATATCCCCTATTGTCACAGATATTTGAATTACGTCCTAACATACAAATACATTTCGCCTTTATTTTGAAACTGATATTCTTCATATTTTCAGTTGATGATTTTTTTTTTCAAGCATCCACGAACCCCTTTTTCCTCATCCTCCAGCAATTTATACAGGGAACGGAAATGAATTGTAGAAATGCAGTACAAAACAAATAAATCGATGGGTTGTCATCATAGCTGACACACTGCTTCTCTGATCGGTTTATTCAGCGAGCTTTATTGGAATGAACTAATGCGATTGTCAATCTGGCCAGTATTTATATAAGCGGACAGTGCATTACGGAGTTTACAAATTTATGGAGTCTCTCATGTCAGTCTCTTATTCAGGACAAATTACCATAACTTGGTGACAAAGTGTAGAATTTGAATTAATTTAGACATTAAGTGAAAGTGAGAAAGGGATTTCATGATCACTCAATAACTGTTGTGTATTCATCTAGCTGAAGAAGTATGGCAGTATTTTACAAAATGAATCGGTTGTTACTTAGCGCTTCTTAATTCCGGGGATTAATTGATTTTCATTTCTTAGTTGTTATTGAAGGAATACTTTTGTTATACAGGTTTCGTGTAAAACCTGTGTAAAATTCGTGTAATTATATATCTAGCTTGCATGTATGATTAAATATTTTCTTTCGAAAAAAGTGGAAATTTCAGAATTTTTTAATACAGGGAAAATGGGAGAGGAGTTCGGAAGATACGCCACGGAGTTGCCAATTTGTGTTTGATTGATTACATTTTCAGACAATCATAACTTTCTTATTTCTTATTGGATTGAGCTCAAAGTTTCATTGATCTGTTTCTTTAAACTTTCTCCTTCCTCCCAAACCAACTTGACGTCAAGGTGGACTTACCCTTTAAGTTGGAATCGAGTGCAGGTTCGAAAACAGCATTGCAAATCTAATGATATACTCTTGTTGGGCATGTTAGAAGTTGAAAAATTTCCTATTGAATGGATTGAGCATAGCTTTGTCTTTGAAAGAGATTGCCATATTAACTGCATCTCCTTTAAATGGAAAACATGTCGGTATTTGTCGTGTAATTTGGTATGGATGTTCGTGAGTGAGCAAGAATGAATGTTGCTTACATATGCAGGATATTATGCATCGTATCTGGGTCAACATCAAGTCCGCTTGATTGTTTGTGGAAAATGTGTGCACATGTGTTTTATGCTATATTGCGAAAACTGGTGGAGAATGGACTCTGTAAACGACTAATACAAACAAGTGAACGATTATAATTGGATTTATCCATATTCATGCTTTCCGTTTCGATATAAACATACAAACGATACTTCGTAGGTAAGTACCTACAATGAAATAATGATGTCATAATTAACAAAGTACCCTATGAAAAATTCATTATTAGTATTTTTACATTATTTTGAATATGAGAAGTATTATGACAAATTACAAATCTGTAATGCCCTCAAACACAAAGTGTGTATTTCGGAGATATCTGAAAAGAGTATACTTCCCCGTATTGTCGTTCTAATCATATATCGCTTCCCATGATAAAGGAACAATGATTAAGATTTGATCATGCTGCCACATTACCAACATTTCAGTGAAAATGTGTTGGGATCCAGCTATGTAAAAAAAAAAAAAAAAAATTAAAAAAGCAATGTATTTCGAAATCAACAATCCCTCTTTATCGGAATTTTTTCAGTTGATATTGGTTATCTCCGGCACTACTGTATGACGTGATAACTCACTGTATGTTGTGCAGTATTAATAAACTTCACCAGGTTCTCATATCCGTATCCGTATCCCAATCAACTCATCTGCTTTCAACATAACCCCATTGCCGATCACGTATTGCGAATAGTATGACGAGTGATGGGTGCTATGAAATAGGGTTCAGACACTCTCCGGCTAAGGGGATGGGATTAACACTAATCCCTTTGCCCGTGCTCTGGATTCGTATGTGATGTTCAATGTAATATCGGACGTTAAATACCCCAAGGACCCGACTCTTAAGCCAGCTTCATTTGAACTTATATTCGTTTGTTGATCTAGTGTCTGGTCTATGGTGCGTTTTAAGGCAGATAAATCTGAATGTTATTTAAGTCGGCGCCACGGAATGACAAATGGGGTTCTCAATCGCACCAGTCATACTGTATTTAACAGTTATTTCGTATAAGATTGATATATGAAATTTACATAGAGAAAAGGAGTATATCCCTTAATGTGTCTATATACAGATACTTTTTAACCTGTTATAAGTAAAAGTGAAGTAGGTAGAAATACTCATGATTAATTATCATGTTTGGAAAGGCATGGAAAAAATCAATCAACCGATTATCGTTTACAATGCTAAAAGAAAAGGAAAACACGTTTTTCCTCCGGAGGATTTTTAAAGCTCCGTTATTAGGGCAATCACCACGAACATTTTGGGCAGCTAGGTGCACGAATAATCTCATATTTTGTACATTTTTTCTTTAAAAAGGTGTTACAATTTTTTTATTGCACTCTTCGCTCTCTCGCAAAGATTTAGAAACTAGAAAGTTGATATTCAAGGGAAAATAAGGCGGTAGCCCCCTCGCTAAAATGTGCCTTTATGATCATGTTTACAGTTTTACTTTGTTTTATACCTTAGATAGTTTAGGACCTCACTGGCAAACTAACGGTTCGGATGGAGCTGTCTGTGATTTATTTTGTGTTCACAATCAAAATGATCAGAATGGTGCGTTCAATTTTACGGTGTAAAGCCGAGAATTGCTAAAGTTTAATATATTCATGTCCACTTTTCTGTCAGACGGCGCGACTCGCTTACCTTTCTCTCTCTCTCTCTCTTTACCTTCCTCCATTTTTCCCCTTTCTTTAACCCCACTTCTCACTTTCCCTCTCTTTTCGCTATGTTCTTTATATAGATCTCTACCTTTATACATCTTCTCGTGTTTCCATATCACTTAACCTTTCACTACTTAACATGCTCACCGCATAATCTCCCAGCCATTGTTGTGAATAATGCATTCTTCCTAAAAATATGTTTTGAATAATCTTTGGCCTTAAGAGCAAATTTAATTTATCGAGAAAAAAAAATTTCAATGTCAAAGCCAAGATATCTCAATCGCCGAATGCAGTAGTCATTCTATATTCCAAGAACACGCTACTATTTCACTCTATTGTAACAGGAAGCTATACGAAGATCAGATACCGCATATATTATTCCTTACTATATCAGGCTGAAAAGGAGGCGAATAAAGACTTTTTTAGAATATAAAATCTGACGTCAAACCGCTCTTAGATTTACATTTCGAATACAAATTTTTTTTCCATACGTTTTTTGTTTTGTTTTGTTTTGTTTTTTAATTGACTTAATTCCTCATTCCTCCATTGCGAAGTTTATGAACCAACTATACCTGCCAGAAAACTCCTGAAGTCCCATTTACTTTGCTGGAGTATATGGATATTATTTGCCCAGCTTGTCCTTTGGAGCGATAAGTGAACCAAATATACTGTTGACTGATAGGAAAAGGCGCTATATGAGATAGATTTCGGATTGGATTTTTTTGCTTTTTGTTTTTCGATTAGACAGACAACACCTTGAGGGTGTAAACTGAATGAATACGGATAGTACCTATATAATTATGTGTTGTGATTATCCCAACATTCGTGATAATGAGTGAGCTTGTAGATTAAACAGTTTTTTTTATTGTTTATATTGGATAGACCTGTACAGAAAGAATGGAGTGATGGACAGACATAGGGAGACAAAAAGAGGGGCAAAGAGAGAGAGAGAGAGAGAGAGAGAGAGAGAGAGAGAGAGAGAGAGGCAGAGACAGGGGGGGGGGGAGGGAAAGGAGGAGAGTAGAAAAAACAAAAACAATTCCACGTCCTGAATTCCGTTATAGATTATGTTGAGATTGAAATCAGAACATATTGAAATATGTCATAAGTCATGACTCGTAAGACCAATAGAATTGGAAGGAAATTCATGTTGTCAAATCTAATGTAATGCTTCGAAGTATTATTTTCGTTTCCTGTTTACCCTCACCGCTCACCCGGTTCTTTGAGATCTATTCTAGAGCCGATGGGAGCAGATCGTTTGGTGATACGATAGCTTCAATCACTGTTTTTTGTCATTCGATTTTTTTCTCCTCGGCAGGATATCCAGCCGACTTTAATAATGTGATTTATCCTTTATGAAAAAAAACACAAACAACAAAAAACTGTGTTTATTTGTTTGTTTGCTGTTCCCAAAATAAAATGAATCACATGAGTTTACAAAACATGTCACCGAAAACGTGACCGCATTGTCACTGTGAATATACAGGGCGTGGCTATATGGGTGGGCTTGAGGGTATGTAAGCCCCCCTTGAAAATTTCTGTTTGCAAATTTGGATTTCTTTTTCAGGCTTTGTTTGCGAATGCGAAAAGTTTATAACATATTTTTGGGTGGTTGGAGAGAAAGAAAGAAAGAGAGAGAGAGAGAGAGAGAGAGAGAGAGAGAGAGCTCTTCCGCCGGCAAAATCGAAAATGTGAGGATCTTTTCATTTTATACGCTTTTTGTTATTATTGGGGTCATCTTGTGGGCAAATGGTAATGGTAACAATAAAGACATGGAGCTGACTGTAATTATTTTGCTTTAATTTCTTTTAAAATTGTCCTTGAATTTCTTGCAATCCGTCTCCATCATTAGACGGCACTCTCTTCCTTACATGTATATAGCTTTGGCAACCCAATATTCTCTGTTTATTCAAGAATAAACATTCAAATAACGATTGATGTCTATGTTCCATTTATGAAAATGAAGTTTTCTTTTTAATTTCACTAAGGGCAATGCCATAAGGAATGATGCACTGTGCAAGGGAGTACTGACTGCGAGTTCGCATTCATTCGGGGGTATTGACATAATGAAGCCGAGCGTTGAGATTTGGATGATAACATGACTAATGGTATAGGCGTAACTTCCTTCCACTCTTATTAGTAATGAGAGCTTCAAAAATTTGACTCTATCTTCAGGAAGTTTTTTTTTGCCTTTGGAATATGTTTGTAAAACAATCTTTTATATGAATTTGTGATAACCCTATGATATACTTACTCCCAAACTGTGGAATCAACTACCTCAAATTCTCCGTAACCAACAATCTCTGGAGGTCTTCAAAAAGCTTCTCAAAACTCACTTATTCCGTTAATAACATGCTAAAGCGCATTTGAACATTATATATGGAAAATACATAAATACATTATTATTGTTATTATTAATATTATTATTATTATTATTATTATTATTATTATTATTATTATCATTATCATTGTTGTTATTATTATTATTATTATTGTTGTTGTTGTTATTATTATTATTATTATTATTATTATTATTATTATTATTATTATTATTATTATTATTATTATTATTATTATTATTATTATTATTATTATTATTATTATTATTATTATTATTATTATTATTATTATTATTATTATTATTATTATTATTATTATTATTATTATTATTATTATTATTATTATTATTATTATTATTATTATTCAGTAATTGATACTGTTCCCGTTTGGATCAGTGTAGGTAGGAAGAGACTTTGTTTTGTTGTTGATTTAAAAAAATTATTGTTACTTAAAGATGCCGAAAGAGCGTGGGACTATATGAATACGAGGAGCTACACAGGGCCCGTGGAAGATGGAGACGGGGGGGGGGGGGGGCGGATATAGGTCTAAGAAAGCTCAATCATTTAATTTATTTAAAAAAAAAAAACATTTACGGACTCAGCGCCTGTGATTACTTTGCCCCCTTTGAGCACCCCAATTCTAAATTTAACTCACGGCGCTTGCTATCCTCAAACTGGTATATCGGCATTTTTATTACGTATACCATGTCTACGATAAATCATTGATTGGTATTTCTGTTTTAAAGTCGAAAGACATTTTTATTCATTTCTTATGCTACGTAACCAACATGAGATGTGCGAGATATATTTGATTACATATATCAAATATGGTATTCTTGACCCATTTTCGAAGTATCTCTTAAAATTCATTTTTGAATAGACATGCAGAAGCAATTTCATTTCGGCGGGGCACCTCTTGATTTTACTAACTTGTGATATTCATACTTATCGGATTCAAGAATAAGTCAAGCAGTAGTATCAAATCGAATTATTTTCATTTTTCACCGTATATCCTTTCGCTGTCTTTGGATCTCAGACAAAAATAATCTTAAGAGAGTGTCGAGAGTTAGTAGAAGTCAAAATTTATTTCTGAGCTCTCTTATTATTTTTTTCATCATTACCATAAAAACACATAGTGAAATCTACAGCAGGATTTGGTAAGTATTCTGCCCCCCCTGTAGCGCCGCCCCTGCTTATGACATAAAAAAGATCCCAGCAGTACACTAGAGATAAAACAGATCGAGGTAGAAATCTGCATTATGTTCCATTGTCACCTTACCCTTTGTTTTCTTAATACTTATTTGCTACATTCCAAGCCATATGAAGAATGGATTATGTGGCTTATACCGAAGCTGTATTACATTCATGAAGTTATAAAGCTCACTGCGATGCGAGAAATCGTGTCCAGGGTTTATAAAAAATGATTATGTTGTGCATGTTTAGCGAAACTCAACCCGTAAATTTTTATGACAGCACAGGGTAAAATGCCAAATTCTGCTTTGAGCCAGAAGAGCGTTAATGTAAAATGATATAAGTTAGGGCCTTTCTGCTCCCATTAGATTCAATGAAAAGTGTATAGTAATAGTGTCTATAACCCTTTCCCTCCCTCTTCTCTGAAAAGAAAAGGGTAAGTGAAAACCATGTAAAGAACCCGAACCGTCAACTTGTCAACTCGTCGGCAGAATGACCATGCCCACACTCTCTCTATTACAACTCATTTCACACGTCTTCATGTCCGCTGCTTAGATGTGAAATGGACTGATTAAGAATCAGGGTCCCTCTTGTGCTGGCCAATGAAGTAGAATCCATTGATCATTGCCAAATCATATAGACCTAATGCTGATCGATCGTGTACGTTTTGAGTCTCTGGTGAACAGGAGACGTTTTTCTCGCTCGACGAAGTGGAGTAGGCGACTCCATTACGCGCAATTTTCACCGGAAACTGCGTCTTGCGCGATAGATCAGTTTTGAGCGAAGTGGAAAAAAATGTAGGCTGGAGAGAGAATTTTCTGTTTATCATGTTGAATTCTGGAGCCAAACATCCGCTGTATGATGTAATGGAGGTCACAGTCCGCGGTGTTTTGTATGGGAATGCAGTCCATTCTTTAAATATAGCTTGAAAATTGAATGAATATAAAAACCTTTGCTTTCATAATTTTTTTTGGTTTTTTTGCGTGTCAGTATGACGTAGCAAATCTCCTGATAGGTTATAAATATAAACCTTGTTTGTCACTGTATAAACTCTTAGCTACAAGTTCTTGAGCATCTCTGTATGGAGATAAAGCCTTATGGTCTTCCTTTAAATTGACCCGGGTTCGAATCCGTGCGGCGTCTTTCGGATGGTGACGTCGGTCCCAGACGTTAAAAATCACATCTGATCCGTGCACTTCGTAAAAACATTAAGTCACATTCTCCTGAAGGCACGCACCCACATACTCCCAGATGAATTACAATGACACAGACATATTCAAATAGATGTGAAGTTGTATAATTCAATCAAGTAATCATTAATCCTCACAAATATGAATAGACTGAAACTAGCCTTGCTTGGTAAAAAGAAATTTTGTTTGGAACGTCGCACTGCTAGTATAACATTGTGAAAATATGTTTTCACTGATAATTAAAATACATTAGACTAGGAATATGACCTGTATAGCATTTGGGCTCCAGCCTGAGTCCCAAATGAGTCCCCAAAACGTGATTCCGGTTGGTTAAAAGTCATGTTTTGTTTGATTTTTGGAGTTCGGTTTAGTCGCGACTTTCTATGCCACAAGACCCAATAAGATATTGTTACAATTTTGCCCACCGAAACATTGTCTAGAAAATATGGTTTCACCAGACAGCACGCTGGCAGATAGCGACACATGGCTCAGTGGTAGAGCAGTGGTCTCGTAACTGGGAGGACCCGGGTTCGAAACCAAGTGGATGCGCTAGTACCCTTTGATAAGGCATTGATCCTCATTAGCAGGTCCCTCGGAGAGGACCTAAAGCCGTCGGTCCCCTGGTCGCTTAATTACAAGCATACATGCTTTCTTAGCAGTCAGATGAAACAAACCATCAAACAACCAACCACTTCTTTAAGTTATAAGTATCCAGGGCTACGCTCGTGATAGATTGATGAACTTTTATCCAATGAAATGGAGTTGATATACAAACTGATCACTATCTCTCCATGAACCCGCCCTTTTTATTTCAAGCACCTTGGCTTCGAACTCCTCCTGTGTTTTAGGTTTTAACGTTTACATTTCTTTCAAGACCATCGTCAGCTTCGTGTTTGACTTTTTAAAAAAGTGTATAGCTAGCAATTTTTTTTCTTCAAGATTGCCCCATTTTTTTTTCTTCACATTTGCCGATATGCAACCTGTCAAACTTTTAACCTTTTAAACTTTTCAACCTTTCAACTTGCTGACAGGGGTTCAGATAACATTCCAACTAGCCCCAACAAAAATGAAGAGGAAAAGAAAAAGACTTTTGAATTTTCCAACAAGGCTCTAAAATCTAAATTTCTTCCGACAAGAGTTATGGATTTCCCGACAGAAAGTAGTGAGGGAAGTACCATACCCCTGCAAGATACATGTGCCCCCTATTTTTCACATCTAAGCTAACCCCCCCCCCTTTACCCTCTTTCCATGTTCATACTCAAAACACGAGTCACTTTGGTCGAAACAGTCAACCTTCCCATTAATGTTCTATTTCCCACTGTCTCCACATGTTCTTATCCAAACAGAGGGGGCACTTTGGTCGAATCAGTGAAATGTTATCGGTGCATCTTAACAAAAGCCAAGACGATCAGAAATAGAATGCTTTAATCAAGATGAGAGAGAACAGCTTGGAAAAGTGTCACCTTAGAATCGAGAACCGGTCACAATGTGGGGGCTTTGCAAATAATGTTTTGCGCTGCGTATATTGAAAAATATAATTAGTTCTCAATTCTTACGGGAGCAACACTTTAATCAAATGTAAGTCTCGGCTTACATGCGCTCTCAAGAAAAAAATCCTAAACACTTAGCCATCCACTTCTTTTTCCGAAGCAATTTTGCGAGAAAATTGAGGATTATTTACGCACGAGATTGAGTCGGGGACAAGATAAAAGAAGGCAAAATGAAATTTTAACGGAGCTGAAAATAGAGATTGGGATGGTTTGATGTACAGCCGGCGGTTATGTAAGGTAGAGAGTTAGCAAAGTGACATAGAAATACGAGAAAGGAGAACAAGAGGATTATGACTTGGTAGTTTGGCCTCCAGACTTTCATTTCTATTCCTTTACCTTTTATCCCTGTGCACCATAAAGGGAGAGTTCAAAAGGAGTTTATTAGCGGGGGGTTTGTATTAAAAACGTTCCAATTGATTATTCATGGACATCTTATATCTGAAGGGGGTGTATTGCATTACATTGCATTTCATAAAATCATTCGTAAAACTGCAATAATCGAGAGGAAGACTCATATCCCGAATTGACAAGTGCAAAAACTTCTTAAGTACTGTCGTGTAGGGATCGGTTAAATTACTGTTTACTTTCTTGAGTATAGAGAGAGAGAGTACGTAATATGACGAACTGGTGACACAAAGTCAGTTACAATTATAAGCTATAGAGCATAGCATTTATTCAGATGAAGTATAACATGAAGATACAGAATATAACAACAATGAAGCCTTTAGCAAGTCTGATGGTGACTATACTCCCTTGAATGTGCCCCGAATGTATTCTGACTGGAGTTCGAAGTGAACCCCTTTTACAATGGGTAAACTCTCTACTGGGAGTTGGTCAACCTTGAGTCCTTGACCAAAAATGAATATAAGTACGTCATAACTTTTACTCGCTATTGGGGAGTGCTGTTATCTGGAAGGAGTGATGTTGTGAATAAGAAGACCATACGTGACCATTGCGTCATAGCTTTAGCTTGAAGTTGTATGAATAATACTTTCTGAAGGAAGTGTGAAGTTTGTGAACATATAAACTTCATGTTTACTTTCTGTCTTGATAAAGTACATGTAATGATAACCTCTTGATAAATGTAAAATTGGTCTTATTATCACAGAACATTCCCTTTGGTTAGAAAATGTGGCTCTCCCACATTTGTTTAAAGGAAATTTGATTCAATACAAGTATATTTAAAAATGGATATGTCTATTATCCTCAACACAATTAAGTTATTCAACGCAGTGAAACTTTGCAGTTATCTTCTACCTCCTCTTTCTCTCTCTCTCTCTCTCTCTCTCTCTCTCTCTCTCTCTCTCAAACTTTCATACAATGCATCAATTACAATATTACCAGTCGTAAAATAGTTGCATAAAAGTACAAAAATGATTGTCTCTTAAATGTGCAGACTTATGCACTGTTTTGTTCTTCTGAACACTATTATACATATTTACATGATCAAGTTATCTTACAGGAAATTACTTAACATAAGAAGAAGATGTGAATACAATAAATAAGTATTACTAACAATTAACAACAAACACATAGCACACAAATTAATTACGAAATGTACTAATGTATCAATACTTTCATAAGCCTACGAAAGTAGCGAATTTAAATGTGATCCACTATTACAATAACCTATGACAATAACTTAATATCAGTCTGCAAATTCCACAAATAAATTCTCTGAATCTATGATTTCGGAAATAAACGAGGACTCTCAAGATGTTGGAAAACTCTACGCAAATCCAGACCACTTTTACTTCAAATTAAAGAAGTGTGAACACAGAATATTGTAAAATCCACACCTACCCTTTTAAATCAAAGTCTAAAGACGCATTTTTGAAGATAAAACAATATTTTCAGGCTTTATCTGGGACGGAGGAAGGAATGTCAGAAATGGAGGGGGAGGGGATGGGGGTTTGGCAATTTCGGCAGCGTTATCCCAGGAACGTCATTTTGGAAATTTCGAGAGCACTCTCTGTGCTCTCAAAGGTTAGGGGAGGCGGGGAGGATCCCCAAAATTCCAAACTCCTTTCTTTCTTTTTTTTCGCGTAAATTATTTCCTTGTGGGAATACCGCCGGATCTCATGCAGGTCCCGCAGAGAGGAGGTGGATTTCTTTTACCTGGAAAATAACAATTTTAGCCCTAAAAGCCTTTAGAGGTCTCATTGGGGGGGGGGGGGGGGGGGGGGTTCTCATCCCTGAATCTGTTTTGTGATAAACTGTACAGCTGTATGGTCTTATTCCCTCAATATGTTCTGTAATAAACTGAGGTATAGTCTTATTTAAACGTGGCAACAGATCTTCTTGATTTTGCTAGATTCATATGTCTATCCATTCCTGTAAATCTTCCTGTATGTCTTCTGTTCAGAGTGAAATCACTTTGCGGTTTATATTGAAGAGGAGAGGGGAAAATCACGGGGTAATCCATGTACACAATGATAGCAGCGACAGGAGAAGGTGGAGGCTATACATATTGGCCCTCAGTTGTTTGGGATTTCAACATGGGAAATTCTCGCAAGTTGATTTTCAAAATTGTTTTAATCTATATCATTCTTAACCATTTATGCTTTAAAAAAAAAAGGCCTCACAAAGATCAGAACACAATCTTTCAATAGCTTCAATAGCTGCTTTGTGAGAAATTCACTCCACCCCCCCTTTCAAGTTGTAACTTCAGGAGAATGCATCTGGACGCCATACATGAGCATACCCTCAGAATTCCACATGGGAAATTCTCGCAATTTGATTTGAAAAGTTGATTTATTCTACATGAATCTTAACCTTTCGTCATGTTCGTGCAACGAAATGTCTTTTGCATATCACAAAGACCAGAGCACAATCTTTCAATAGCTTCAATAGCTACTATCTTTGAAATTCAGAAGATTTTTTTTTTTTTTAAGTTGTTGCTGCAGGAGAATGTAACGGCCATATACGTTTACCGTAAGGTATTAAGGAATTCCGCATGGGAAGTTTTCACAATTTGATTTAAAAAAATTAATTTAATCTACATGATTCTTAACCTATCATGCAACAAAATATCATTTGTATATTAGAAAGAGCACAACGCGGTCTTTAAATAGCTTCAATGGCTGCTATGTTAGAAATTTAGAAAATATTTGTTCAAGTTGTAAATGCAAAGAATGTGGGTGGACGCCATAAAATTTATTCCCTAAGATGTAATGAATTTCACATGGGAAATTCTCTAACTTGATTTTAAATTGTTGATTTAATTTTGTGCATAAACATGTTTTTTGTATATGACAAAGAGCAGAGTATAATCTTTCAATCGCTTCAATAGCTGATAATGTTAGAAATTCAGAAGATTTTTTTTCTTCAAAATGTTACCGACGTCATTTAGATCTCAGAGCCTCTCACGTGCAACAGATGGTCATTTCAGTTATATTCATATATTGGCAATTTTTTCCCCTGACCCTGCAATGGTTGTAGCAACTGGCGGGCACGCAACTACAGTATATATTTCATATGGTTCACACGTGTGGGGAAACTGAATGTAATTCTGTGACCGTCCGTGTCGAAAATGTCTGTTAGCTGTTCATCAGGCAAAGTACTGCAGGGTACGATAATAGAAACCACGAAACACATAAAGTGACTCTTTAGACGTTTTTAAAAACTTCACTTTACTTGATTGGCTTGGTGGCAATAATTACACACTGATGGAAAGAGCTGAGATACACCGGTAAATCATGTTTGACAATTTCCCCCCAAAGCACGTAGAAAGCATTTGTGTACCTAGAAATGGGTTAGCACAATCAACACAGACATGGCAGAAGAAAAAGTTATTTCTGTCTGTGCGTGTGGCGGAAATCTGTACCAACTATACCGCGCTACACGTAAGTATTGATTTGTAGTAGATCCCTTTATCTGAGAGCGTAAAACACAGACTTACTTCAAAGACATTTAGGCTTATACATAAACGGTATATCTTGCATAACCTTTCTGAAAGCATTTGATGTCACTGATCTTTGAAAAAAGGTTTTAGAATAAAGCAATGTTCCGGCGCATTTCCCGTCCTTTGAATGCGTCCGAGGTTTTACCGTGTCCCATATTTCTCGACACTCTTAGAAAGTTTGTTTTTTTTCATTTCACCATAAGTCCACAAACTTAACATAGCTATAAACAAGTCATGTGACTATATATTCATCCTATGCAATGTGTCGTGATGTGTAATCGTCACTTCTTTCCTTCACCATTGCCTATGTAGCCTTAAATAGTATCTGAGACTACCCCTCTCTTCCCAATAAGTTTTCTGAATATTTTTTTTTTTTTGTTGATATGTAACATCCAAGTAAAGATTATTTCCAGTCTCAAAGGTACGAGGTTTGAAGAAAAACAAAAATCAGTATTCGGAATGTAGAGTAAATGTGTAAAAGACCTATAAATAATTTCTCGATTTCCGTACTATAACAATTCATTTAGTCCTTGAGGCTATTAACCGTATCTATATATATATATATATATGTAATTATTAATCATTTAATGGAAGATACAAGTAGAAGTTTCTCTAGGGAATGTTATTGAACCACCCGAGTTGATTTACAACATAGCCATAATAACATGGTCACATTTTATCAGTCCTTAAATGAAATAGAAATGCAAAGAAACCCCCAAATAATAGGAAAATTAAAAAAAATAATACAAGGATGAAAAACGCGTACTGTAAATTGCCCTAACATGGACCCCTTCCTTTTTTATTTCTGATAAGTTGACCAGAAAAACGATCTAGAATCGATTATCAGTGGGTCTTCACTGCACAATTTCGATTTTCCCATCTCCTTATTGATTTCTGTGGAGAGCAGGCTATTTGGGAGGTTGCCTCGCTGGCATCTTTCTCTCTCTCTCTCTTTCTTTCTCTCTCCTCGGAGGAAGCTTCTGGGAGTGATATATAGTCAAAGTCTATTTCTGTGCTTCTAATAATTGAGTCGAAAACGAAATTTGGCATTGTGGAGATACAAGGAGGAGGTTGTATGGCCAACTGGATGAAGGGACAGTCTTTGGGACGGAGTGTCCTGGGTTCGTAATCAGTCAATGCGTTAATGCATTTGGGTATAAATCATCCATATACTTCGTCCCTTTGATAGCATTTAAATTCATGGATGGACCACAGTTTAGGTTCCGTAGTGTGCAGTTAAACAATGCTTACCAATTTACTTTTTACTTTTCATTGATTTCCCACTTTTGTGATTATTTCAATGCAAAACATCACTTAGCAATGAAGAAAAGTAAACAAGAAGTGATGTTCCTCTTGAAAATTATTTTAATTATCGCGTGGATACCTATATAGGAGGATTTTATCTCTGGGGATAGTTTTCCAGGGGTTATTCCTCGGGGGTAGTTGTTCTGGTGGTAATTGTCCTAAAATTCTGCCTTAGATATATCCTCCTTAACCATGATATCAACTTTATAGTCATGTTGCATGGATTAGTATTGTGATATTTTTCATCGAGCCTTCCCCCCTGATGTGTGTGTGTGTGGGCGCGGGTGTATTTGTTATGTGTGTGTGCGTATATGGGGTTATAACTTAATATATACATGTAAGAAAGATGAATTTTGTGTCGCTAACGGCCCAATTGAGAGAAAAAAAGGAAGGCATATTGGTTTTTGCTCCAGGACCTCTTATCGATTTTTTACTCGCTTGCCAGAACTCAGGAAGTACAGGCTAACGAAGAAAAAAAAAGTGAAAACGATTTGTTCAACGTTCATCTGAAGGACACAATGTACTTTATCATCAACAGCGAATTCGTTCATCCGCAGCATGGAACATTAATTTCGGTAACGGTTAAAGTTTAGCCCACAGGAAAAGAAAGAAAAAATCATGATACAGCTATAATGTTTGAACCTGCCATGAGAAGAAGGGGGGGGGGGGGAGGCGATGCCAGCCACCCTCAAAAATCAATTACCCCACCCCAGATTGGCGCCCCTGGTTTGATATTAAGTCGCGTAGATCATGTAGATTATGGCAGAACCCAGCTTTGTGTTAGATTCATACACCGATTAAGTCAAACATTTGGTGACTCAGAATACGTTATCTGAGATAATCCATTCTTAATAAAACATTACTCAAGTATGCATATCCTTTTAACTTTGTTTCAAATATAAGCTCTGAAATCCATCTATTTCCTATTTAGTTTGATACATTATGGTATTTACAGAAAGTAAAATAAGGAAAATTACAGGTATTCGAATTCCGCATCCTGCTACAAAGTTTATAGCTCAAATTGTTTGCCATTACATTATGAAGACTACTCTTGTTATTTTACATCTGTGCACGTAGGGCCCTTAGTAACCTTGACTGAAAATTTAGCTATTCTAGATATCTTTATGGCAAACAAAGAAAACAGATGTAAGGTATAAAGAAAGCACCTGTCTTTGGGCATGTTGAATAAAGTGGATTAAGTTGCCTTACTGTTAGTAATCCACGTTATTTAGATAAGGGATCAACATTAGTTAAAATTTTGTGACATTAGCTCACTAATAAAATTCACAGAGAGCAATACATGATCTGTAAGAGATTAGATCAGTGTATCCAGTCACTATCTGGTTTGGTTTTTCCTCTGCTATTCTTAATGTTTATTTTTTTCTTCGAGTCTGACTCGCGCATAAGCAAATAAAGAGTCAAATATTTCAAATTTTAGCTTCTTTCTACATTGAGTGTGGTAACGGATCGATATCCTTGTGATCGAAAGACAAGTGACTTCGCAATCCAAATATTTTATTATTTGTACTGACTGACATCCAACCAATTTATTTGCTATAATTTGCTTTCTTGTCGTTGTTGTTCTTCAGGCATTCAATTTCTTTACTTTTCTTTTTCCTTGCACTCATTTCTGTTTTCTTAATCACTCCTTGTCTGCTTGTGTGTGTTTTGTATTTATTTTTTATTTCCTTTCTTGTGTCTGTATTATCTCACTTTCTGGCTAACAAGTTGCCATTTAGATATTTCTGTAACAAAATAGGATTGACTTTTAAAATACAATTGTTGAGTACTCTCATTTTTTGATATTCCTTTAATATGATAGCGCTGATATCTACTTTTGTAACAATGCTTGATAAAGATCTATACCTATTTTTATTTGATTTCATTCGTCAGCTGCAATACGTTTAAAGCAAGAGGAAGAAGAAAATATAACTCGCCAAGATGACCCCTGACAGCTAACAATTAGTATATCCCTTTATGAAAGAATTTGCCTTGCTCAATAGGATCACAGGTGTCTTTTTAGATTACAGATCCTTTAGTGATTGAAAAATAAAAAGCGGTTATAAATTCACCTGCCTTTGGTTATTAAAGTGTCTTAAACTTTATTTATTTGTGCAATCCAGGTCAAACGGGGGAATAAAAAGTTATAATTCTTTCCTGCTATATTTGTCAAAAGATTTTATTTCTAGAATTACCCACAGATCAATGGATAATCTGTAACGAGATCTACTCTGTTGAGAGTCAGAGTAGATTGCTCCCCTCTTTAATAAACGCTTAGCTAATACTGAGGTGGTTTTAATAACCTTAACCTTGGTCTTAATCATCGATTTACCCTGGATGACCGAAATAGGCTCAAACTTCTGAAAGAAGAGGCGAAAGAAAAATTTCTTGGGTTTTTTTTTGTATAAAATGGTAAACTTTCAAAATGCTATTTGTTTTTACCTGTATTTTGGCTGTTTTTGCCTTTAAGTTTTATCCTCTTAGCCGGTCACATTACATTTGTTTTAGACCGTTGTTTGGGTTTCAACCACTTTTGTGAATTCGGGGCTATTGTTTTCTTTTTCATGTTGCCACCAGAGTAGGAAAATATAGATCGAGACTAAATTTCAGAAGTATACGAAATTCAAAAAAGTTTGCATCTACAGTTCCTCGATATTTTTCATCGCTTACATAATGTTTTTTTTTTGTTTTTTGGAATTGGTTGACCATTTTCTTCAATAAAATGCCCTCCAGTGAGGAAAGACATATAAAAAACCTCTCTCACACCTCTTTAGAAAAACTAACAGGATCCTAAAACGAATTATTTGTTATTATACACCTTGTTCAGTCGTAAGCACTTGAAGGTACTACACAGATCAGCAAAGCGGTCGTTTGGCTTCCGGAAATCCAATCATCGAATGTAAGGCGGTATTTAGCAATTAACCTAAAAAAAACCCGTACAAGCTTGTAGGTTATTTTTCACAATTCGAATACGATGTAATTTACCTGATCGATACTTTCCCTATCGACTGACCTCTTTGTTATGTTTCCATTATTTTACAGAGCCATTCCCGCGACAAAACATCATCTCAAAATACAGTTTTTGTCCGTGCTGGTAATTGAGAAAGGTATATTTTTACATCAAAATATCGATTTATGATGTTGGGTACGAAAAAAGACAGGAGAGAGAAAATTGTTTTCGTCAAAAGATTTTTAAAAGGCTGATTGTGTTACCCTTTTACCTTTCGTTGATTATTCATCGCTCTGAACAGTATTAAGAAGGAGCGAGTGAATACATTATTGAAATAGAATATCAATAATATCACTCTTGTTTTCGTATCCTTAAGGTTAACCTCACTTTACAAAACAAATTGATAGTCAAAGAAGAAGAGAGGTAAGTTGGATTTAAAAAAAAATCCATCCTCGTCCGAGAAATGATTGAAAATGGAACACTTATTGGATAAAGAAATCAGGAAACAAGTACATCATCTTTGTTTACACTTACAATCCGAGTATATATTGAGCGAGAACATGATTTAAAAAAAGAAAAAGAAAAGGAGGGCATGATATTGAGTTAGATTCGTTGGAATAATGGGGGGGGGGGGAGACAAAAGAGAGAGAGAGAGAGAGAGAGAGAGAGAGAGAGAAAAAGAGAGAGAGGGGGGGGGGAACTGAAAGAAGGAGATAAGGGGTGGATAAGAAGGATAGGTATAGATGGGTAAAAAGTGGAGCATCCGCAACGTTTTAATCTCATGTACACGTCCAACATGTGTTATTTACATAACCTTGTACGAATTTCATATTAAAGGAGCGCGAAATCAAAAGAGAAAATAATAAAAACATGCATGACCATAAGAAATTACATTGCTATAATTATATCTCGAACCTTATTAAAGTTCATGCCCCGGCAGCCGCAAATTAATTCTCAGACCACGGCATAAGTTTAAGTCATGAATGTGTTTATAATAATGTAAACCGATATTGACGTCCGGTATAACTGGTATAGGAGCTGCCTCGGTGTGAAGGGAGAGTCCACATAATGGCTCGTGAACGTTGGTTTTTTTTTTTTTTTTTTTTTTTTTTTTTTTGAGCTAGCTCACAGGTTCCCAATGAAGGGATGTCTTGTAAAGATGCTTAAAGATAAAAAATTCTAACTGAATTCGACAAAATCACACGTAGTATTTATATTTACGAATAAATAGCATATGAAAATAAATCTGAAAGAAAAAAAAAATAAACGTGGCATTCTTTGAAATGTCGGTACTATTAACATTTCTTTATTTGTCTTTTTAAAAATTATAACAGGGTATCCCTTTCACTTTTAAAACTGCTCGACAAATGAGACCTGTATCAAAATAATAAAAATAATTATATTTACAAAACATATAAACACATATAAACAATGAACATATATACTGAACATAATGTAAGGTTGAAACGAACGAAAAAAGCGAGATAAGGGAAATCGCTTAAAACAAATAGAAAAGAAATACAAAGTAATGTAAAAGTATCATGTAAGTACTAAAGGAGTTTGCGGTGTTTTTTTTTACATGAATCCAGCGAAGTTAATGAACGTAAAGAAGTGGGTAATGCATTACACATAACGGAGAATCTTTTAAAATATTCGTTTCTGGGTTTATCAATATATAAAGGACAGGCAAGTGGATGCCTGGTATTAACGTTTATCGTTCGATAGCATATGATATCATTGATATATTTTGGCATCTTATAATACCTTATACATCCATATTCTAAATTGGTATTGCACTCTTTCAACAACTGACTGCCATCCTAAACTGGATAATAATAAACTACGAGGTGTCAAAATATCTACTTCCACTATCAAACCATAACTTATTCGTAACTTGATATTCAAATGACATTTTGCAGAACTGCCCAAAATAACAATATAATAGACAATTATGTCATAATACCAAGCTGACATATAATAATTTTACAATTCTTTTCGGCAAATGATATTAATTCATTTTTATACATGCTATAGTTCTAGATATTTTGGAAACAGTTTTTGTTATATGTATATCCCACTTTACATAATTATCAAATATTACACCAAGATATTTAAATTCATTTACAACTTCAATGATTAACTACGAGGATACCAAATACTTTGTGCATTTGTATTTGTGTGTGTTCATATTTATTTTTGTTATGAGTTTGTTTTCATGATTTTGTTTACTATCATTATTACTTATTATTGCTATCAGGGCCTCGTGGAAGACCACCACTATTGGTGATAATGAGTCACCCTGTCTAAATATCAGAAATAAATAAATGAATACATAAATATTATCTTCGTATTTTAAGTGTACATTCTGATTTTAATTCTTTTTTCTAGTACCAAATATCATATTATTACACTTCTTAATATTCAGCATTAAATCATCTTCTTCAATGCTTTCGACTATTTTTTGAAACTCACATTTTAGCGTTTTCTTAACAAGGGTAACTTCATTTCCTTAGCAAAACAGTGCCGCATCATCAGCGTATAATAACATATTTTAGTGTATTCACAATAGGAAAAATTAAAGAGGTCATTAATGAACACAGTAAAAAGAAGGGGGCCCAATAGTGATCCCTGTGGGTATCCAGTATGTACACCTTTAAAACCTGAATGAACACTATTAACTGCAAAGCATTATAATCAGTCACTTTTATTGTAACTTTCAAACCAGGATGATTATTTTCCCTTTACACCATACTGTTACCATGTATAAAGTAAAAATGTCACGATTCACCGAATCATATGCAAGTTTTATGTCCAAAAACAATGCTCTGGAGATAAGACCCCTATCCACTCCCCGCAAAAAAAAAAAAAAAAAAAAAAATCCGTGTTTTATCGTTTTTTTTCTCTTTTGTTTACATTAACGGCATGCAGGTCTAGACTTTACCACAACATAATGATCACCACATGATAAAAACTCACCATTATTTCTATATACGTTTTCTCGAAATAAGCTTCGCCGCAAGTACTAATAACTAATTGTAATAAATACTTAAGTCTAAACCATACTAACCGATCCTAAACGTTCGCAACAAATAATGTACTCTTTACTCAGTAGAAAATATTGAAAGACTTTAAAAACAATTCATTACCATCATATGTGTTGCTCGCAGAACTGAATAGTGAATGATCGCGTGATTAATTTGAGGTTCCGGACTAAATTTTGATGAGTTCGATGGCATTTATGTATAGGCGTATGAGAGTGATGGATTTATTACATTAATGTTCTAAATCAAATTATGATTAGTTCGTCGACATTTACGCATACGTGCCTTGCTTGTTTAGAACGTACTATTGTCATTATTTGAACATGATTTTATGGATGTTAAAAGATCGTAAAGACATTATGGCCGAGGAATATTACATCATTAATCATTCAACGTTAATGATCACAAATTAATCAATATTTTCAGAATCTTGTCATTTACCCAATATCTAATTTATATAAGGGAACGGTAGCCCGGTCTTTGAATATAATAATTGCAATGTTTAACATTTCAAGCCTGTATTCGCAAGCGGACTGATTTAAATCTTTGACCCCTTGGCCTGTATTCTGCTAAAATTTAAAAACGTCCCTGGTTCTAGACCGAGCGGTGGGTTTAACTGTATTATAAGAGTACCAACCAGTAAGTTGAGTTAGTCCGCTGATATATGGAACGCCTATTATCAACTTCTTTTTCCAGTACAAAATACCACAATAACCACAATGATGTTCTTTATGAATAAACACTATTAATTTAATTAATGAAATGGGAGGGATAAGCCCCTCTCCCATTTGCCACACCCATCCGATGCAGTGTAAATAATCTTCTGTTGCTTACTTTATCTTAAAATTGAAGAGATA
Source organism: Heliocidaris tuberculata (assembly GCA_025618425.1). Classification (NCBI taxonomy): domain Eukaryota; kingdom Metazoa; phylum Echinodermata; class Echinoidea; order Camarodonta; family Echinometridae; genus Heliocidaris; species Heliocidaris tuberculata. The sequence goes on from CM046849.1 coordinate 18,188,969, forward strand.
TATTAGTTATATCCCAACACGAAGCTAACATGGCAAATATCAAATATATTCTAATAATGAGACATTTTGTTGGATAGCGACCCTTCGCTAAAATAGCCAAAAGAAATTAATTATATGTTCCTTCACCTTTCCAATTTAAAGGATTAAATTCCATGCATTATGTCAATCTGTAGTGTGTTTCATTGAAATATTTCCTATTTTTACATACTCAGCCCCCTCGAAAACGTTTGCTCATAACGTCATTGGTGATAAGCCTACAGCTTACATCGATTGATGCCGATGTTGTCGTCATAGTATTACTATCTTTAAAGAAGAATATCACTATTGGATTCATGAGACGGAATATTTAAAAAAAGCATAGCTGAAATCCGGTGTATATCAAAATAAAGGTAATCCAAATTCAGAGGGTTAATATTTCAAAGCACTTAATTTCTGTAATTTAAATGTAGCTGACGAATAAAGAGGAATTCCTCACCTTCCCACTGATACCTTTCTTGTATTTCTGAGGTCACGCACAACCGAGTACATTGTTATTGAAGATGAGAGGTACGAAGTCCATTTTTCACATGTTTTGGTATAAATAGGTGAAAGACTGAAATTAATACTTTCACTGGTGCCACACATGAATGACCGAGTACTTTGTCACTGAACTTGACCGATTTTGATAGCATTTTTGCAAGACTTGGTATGAGTGTAAGATTGAAAAGGACACTTTACCTGACATGCCTGACTGCCAAGTTATGCTGAGGTTTTTAGATGGTCTGATAATGATCAATTAATCATTAGCAAGCCGTGTTTCAATCTGCGACTGAACAGCGGACCTTCGTAGTTACAACATTTCACCAGACAGGGAGTTTGCAGGAACTTATGAGGCTTTCAGGGAGAGTTGATCAGAAAGAGAGCCTCCAGCTCAAGCTGGGAGAATGTTAGCAAATATGGAGAACTTGACACTATAGCCTCATCCGCAACAAGGGGAATTCGGGCGAGAGGCGCATTGGGGGATTCAGAAGAGCACAGTCCATCGGTACAAAGCAGCAACCGTTGGAGTATTGCAGGGAAACTAGCGCAAGCCGAAGGCATGACTCAAGAGAATAACGAGGCATAAAATAATCCTTCCAATCATTATAGGAAAATGTCAATGTCAATATGTCATTTTCAATAGTAATGTTCTCGTAATCGATATTGTGTGACATCAGTACAAAGAGCATTCATCCATTCACCCAAACTTGCAAAAAACACAATTCGTAACTGTCATCTTCAATGCAATGCGTAACATCAGAGATACAAGTAAGGTATCAGTATAAAAGTGAGGAACTCCTCTTTATTTGTAAGCGTCATGTAAATAGTGTCAAGATAAATAGCCTTGGAATATTAACCCTCTGAATTTGGATTACCTTGACTATGATACACACTGTATATTTGGATTCACACTGTCGCAAAAAGCAAAGACTCGTCTTCACTGGCATTTATCTATTTCATCTTCTGACCTCTCAGTTTACTTCATTCAAAAAAGAGAACGATTTTAATTCAGGATAAAAGAGTCAAATTAGTTGGTATCTTTGGCTTGTTAGTTCATGACTGTTCAAGAAAACAATTAACTCCTCAACAACTTTATAAATAAAATACTTAACATTACCGCTCATCTAAAGTTCATCATTATGGTTGGTAGCTTGGGAATACAAACAATTAGTCCGGAAATTGCGTTTATTTTACACCTCTCCAAGCCCCTCATTATCTTTCTCTTTTACCACCTGATAATTATAACATGGAATCGATGCCTCTAACAAATGGAAAAGCGCTTTCCATCATGATGTAATTATAAGCATTAATGTGATTATGGATGATGCTTGGCCCCAGGGGCTATGATGTTTAGTCATGTTGATCATGATATTCCTTCGAGATGGTCCGATGTGATTCTTGGAGGAAGCGCTCCCAGTGGGGCCCAAGCCAATCTTATATCCTTCAAAAATAATCTCATATCTGCCTATTCCATTAGCCTTAATAGGATTGAGAGGGTGTCAATGAGAAGATCAATAATTCGGTGTCACTTATAGACGATATAATTAGGATTTGGCGAAAATAGTACAGTGGAGAGAGAGAGAGAGAGAGAGAGAGAGAGCAGCTAGTGGTCTTGAAAATAGATCCGTAGCGGTAGTGTCCACAGTTTTGGAAGCAATACTCAATAATATGAAAAGTCCCTCGGATAGGATTTAATTTCACATGTCGTCTGATTTATGATTGCTTTATACTGTATTCGGAGTTTCGACATTGTTATAGTGACATTAATGCAGTGCTCTTTAACTGGATTTCATTCTGATACTGCTTATGCTTTTTATGTGCATGCCCCACTCCCCTAACCTTAAAATAATAATAATAATATAGATTTCTAAAGCGCACTTTCTGATGCAAATGTCACTCAAGGCCCTACAATATTGGTTTTAACAAAATAGAATTAACATAAATAGGCTACATGAACAGTCAAAGCTTAAAAGAAAAATAAAAGTTAATTGATTCAATACATGTACAAAAAGAACAATTGATAACTACGTGTGAACAGAAACTGCTTAAGTTTGATTTGAAAAGCTTCTTGAATATGAATGTTTCGAATGCCAGCAGGGTAGCTTGTTCCACAGAAGTGGTGCCATATGTCCAAAATCTCCATAGTGGGAAGTTCGGGTTCAACGGACAACGAGCATGGTAGAGGCAGACGAACGAAGTTGATATGGACACTGCTTTTGGACAAGGAGATCACTGATGTACTTTGGTACAGAATTGTGAAGAGCTTTGAAAATAAGAGTCAGGATCTTGTACTCTTATAAATGGATTAACGCCCATCCATTTTGAAGCTCCAAGGGTTGCGTTGAGCTCACAAGGGTACTTCAAGGCACCTGTCTTCTCGTTGACATATTATATTTGAAAGATTTGAACATTATTCTTTGTTTCTTGTTGTAGTCTCAGGATAACTCTGCGTGGAGAAACGAAATATTCTACTCTACATCTCCTCGAATCTTTATTTTCTTATTACAGCTACATTTCCCTTTAAAAGTTATTTGTATAGTTTTATTAATGTAAAACCTTAAGTTGCTAACTACCCGGGGACTGTGCGTAGTTTGAGGTGCACAGAGAAGAATAAGATAGAAAGCTTGAGTATTTTAACACTGACGCACAGAAAATGTGTGACAGTGTGAAAATAGATAAATAATAAATAATAAATCCCCATAGATAGAATTATAATACTCCCAAGAATTGTTCAAAAGTCAATACTGGATTGCATTTAAGGTTTATTGTTATTATCACATGCACATATTATAAATTAAACATAGCAATTCGTTTTATCACAGTAACATTTGAGTGTATATAAATCTCATTAATTTTTGCATAAAGTAATATTTAAGTAATGTAATAATGTATGCGTTAATGTATTTTTGTGAAGACTCGTTTAAGTACAGCGTTATTGTGTATCAAAATTGTCGAGCATAGGTGGATTAATTCATTCGGAGCCTTCCATGTCGTTGGCATAATGATAATAAGATGATAACAGACAATCCCTTTGGGAGATCAGTAATCTGTTAGTTCTTGTAATTGATATCCGCATTCGAAATAATTTTCCAATAAAGACTTATTAATTATTCTGCCCGAGTCATGGACCTCAATATGTGATGTCAATAATTTCTTTCTGATGTCGGGTTTGTTGGAGACCGTTCAAAAAAAATCATATAACTGGATTTTCGAAAAAAATGGGTGGGGGAGGCACAATTTCTAAAGATATCTGACAGGCGAAAAAAAAAGAAAAGTAAAGTCAAATATTTTCATACATTTCAATTGCCTTTTGAGTATAAAAAATGTGGAAGGAGGATAAGTTTTGGTTCTCTACTCTAATTGGGTTTTAAAGGGGGGGGGGGGGTTAGGACTGGTATTGTTCCCCTTTTCCCTCAGTGCAACGGACAATGGAAGTAATTTAAATCCATCAGATCAAAATAGAGAGAGAGAGAGAGAGAGAGAGAGAGAGAGTGTGTGAATATGAATTCTTACACTTCCGAAGCAATGATGGCACAAAATATAAAAGGTTGACTAAAATGATCACATTAACATCCTCGTTATTTGACGATGAAAATCCAATTGCAAATCCAACTGATTACTTTCCTGCATGAAATACACTTGTTATCGCCATATCAATAATTCATAGCCCTCTCTGTGAAGGTAGCGTATATTTTCACTTTTTTAAAGGTGTCGCAGTCTTTTTAATGTCATAAGATGGTAAATATTTATAAAGCTAATTTCATTTTTTTATCGAATGTGTAAAATGCTTCCTTCTAATGATGTTTCTCCAAATGCAAGAATGAATAATCTCGTAGCAATTGAATTGAAGATCTCTGGCTTATCGTTTGTAAACACATAGTTTAGATTGTCGGAGTGCATGTAATAACGACGAAATAATGTAAAATGTTCTAAACATTCTATATACTAGACTGAAATGTGAACTTAAACTAATGTGAAAATTTTAATGCAACATGCAACTACCAAACACAAAACTTTTTTTCATCCAGTAAATGGGGTTTATGGTATTAAGAAGTCAGTTGCTGTTTCTGCCTCATTTTAATTTCATCGAATTCTGGATATTCTTGAGGATGATGGTTGAAATGATTTTTTGATACAATACTTGTACGGAGAGAAACAGAGAGGGTATCGCAGAGGGACAGAAAGAGAGAGAGAGAGAGAGAGAGAGAGAGAGAGAGGCAGAATATGATTGGGGGGGGGGGGAGAAATAGAGAGAGAGAGAGACAAAAAGTGAAATGAGTAGAGATAAATTTAGATATAGGGAGAGAAAGATAGAGAGACAGACAGAAAGAAAGAAAGATAGAGAGAGAGAGAGAGATAGAGGTGGCTTGAGTGAGAGAAAGAGAGGGAGAGAGAAGGGATGAGCTCGAAATCGATATTAATGAAGCAGTCTCATAAATAATCAAGGCCTGGCATGCAAGTCTGGGGCAATAACCCCTTCACAATGCTTTATATATTCTTACCAATACGAAATATAATTAATACCTTTTCCTTCTTTTCATTAGAATACTAACAAGGATGAACGGCATTATGATAATGACTTTAGAAATTGATAAAAATGCAATCAAAGTTTTCTACAGGAATCATAGTAAAACTAATGATGAGTAGCGAGACGACTATTCTCCATCACAACCATTTCAATGAAATGAAGACTATAAACATGCCTGATATGCAAACATGAGCAGATGAATCTACAAGGCAAGCAAATGTTTTTGAAAATTACAAGCGTCTGAGGCGGGATGGAGGCTTCAGCCCCTAGAATTTGGAAACGACCAACATTTGGGAAACCGTCACCTCATATTCCGGCAGAGATGTTGTCTGCTTGTAATTCATGTATTCATTTAGTATACTTTTATTGTCAGATAACATTTCCACCATAGAAACGTGTCCTTTTCTCTCTAGTCGCTTCGCTCGCAAGCAAACTACACTGTATAAAAAATTGCCTATTTTTCACGGGAAATTTCCTGGCAGTCAGGATGCCGGGAACGCCCGTTTTTCCACAGTACATGTAAAATAACAAGATTTCCGTTTTTTTGTTAAATAGTAGAAACTTAAATTTCTAACAGGAAATTCTATGTAAATTAAAACGGAACCATGGAAACGATTTGTAATTTAACAGGGTAACTTGTTAAAATATGAGATTTTTTTTTTTTTTTTTTTTTTTTTTTACAGTGTTTTATGTCGGGCGATTGTAAATATATGCTGATTTCCGGTAAACCAACAAACTTGCTGTTGTTTTACAGTTATTTTTTACAGTGTGACCTATCCTGTTTTGATTTATCCTATTCTCTATCTTAATCTATCCTATCCTAGACCTATCCTATCCAGTTAGTTCAATCTAGTGCAACATCTTATATACCCCTTATAGTTTTTTATGTCTTTGGTGACAATTAGTAAATCGGGCAACCCCTAACCATACGCTACTAAAAATTCACGAATATTCATATAAGCGTTTTCCCCAATATTTGGTAATTTAACAGGGTAACTTGTTAAAATATGAGAAATGTTTTTTTTAAACATTGTTTTATGTTGGGCGATTGTAAATATATGCTGATTTCCGGTAAACCAACAAACTTGCTGTTTTTATACAGGAAAAAAATTGTAAAATTGAAATAACGGCAAGAACTTGTGATTTCAAGGGCCAGAAAACCTGTAGTTTTACAATTATTTTTTACAGTGTATATTACCTGTAAATTTATTTGATGCTCGGACATGAGATGTCAACCCCCTCAACTCCCCGCGCGAATTTTTCCTATACGCCTGTGATAAAAACCAAAATCAATGAAAATGAAAATATATCGAATAATGAACTTATTTCTATACTTGTATTATCTTCTTTAAAAAAAAGATTTACTTTAGAATTTGGGTATAATTCAATATATTTGCGGGGGAGGGGGGTTCTCTATCCATTTACTCCTCCTGTGTAATCTTTGCCACCTTTTTTTTTCAGCGACCACTCTCGATCTCTCTTGATGAATGTCAGGTAAACACGAACATTCTTATATGAAAATTAAACAATTCAATATGAAAACGTAATCGTGGAATAAAAATCCGCAGCAATTAAGAGTTAGCGCCATGCCGGCCATGCTCGACTTTTGGAAATCTCGTTATTTCTGATGATAACAGATACTTCCTACATTATGATTTGGCTTAATTACATAATGGACCATTCCTTTCCCGCTAGTAAGCCACTGGGACTTTGTTGACTATAGCCGCATTTCTCATTTGTAAACCTACCCATTTTTTCATCGGGGGGGGGGGGGGGTACGAAGATTAAAAAACCCCTTCTGTAAAATATACGATGCGTCTGCGACCGTATATTTGAGAAACGTGCACTCTGGATATTAAGACATGAAATATTCAAAAAGTGAAATGGTTCTGACTGAAGTTCTGAATGGTCGTTTGAAAAAATGAAATAAAAAAATTCTAGGCGTTGTAAGCAATCTTGTCAAAAGAATGGCCTACTCGGAAGCAAATCCGTGTCAACCATGATAATTTGTTATTTCTTTGAGCTGAACAGTACAATTTCTCTATTTGAAAGGTGGGGTTTTTAACTTGTGTGACCAATCGAGACCACGACGTAGAAAGTGTTACTTCTAGTAGTTTCAGATATTCATAACTTATTCAAAAAGCCAATTTCCATCGACTGTAGTCGTGGATGAAATTCAAGTCTGTGATATAGGCTTTACATGTTAGATGTTAATGGGATTACAGGGGCGTCAATCGGGGGAGAATTGGACAAGGTTAAGTGGCCAATTCTTTTCAATTAACTATATATTCTTTTGGAGAATTTACGATGAATACATTTGCCCCATCCCAATCCTGAAGACTGACCAACGACCATTCGTTAAGTATTAAAGACAGCAAGATAGGGCATTTGAAGACATGTCTGTGACTTACCAATTTTTGCACTTTTGAAATGTTATTATTATTATTATAATTATTATTATTATTATTATTATTATTATTATTATTATTATTATTATTATTATTATTATCATTATTATTATTATTATTAATATTAATATTATTATTCTCATGATTATTATTATCATTACGATATAAGTAATGATCTTTATATTTTCTAGCGTTGCTTCCAAGCATTAAGCAATAATAGTTAATTGTTACCAGCCTGTACCAGCCAATCAAGATCGACATCTTTGCTAGTGATATCATGGTTCTGATCGGGTAATCATGAACCGTTACGATTAATCGTAATTCTTTGTGCGACGGGTAACGTAATTACCTGAAAACAAAACACTACAGGCTGATGAGGATTGACAACTTAACGACTGATATCTTGATTTTAGCTTAGTATTACGTAACCGTTACGATTGCTCGTTACTCTGTTCGACTGGTAACATAATAACCTGAAAACATTAATACAAAATCAGGATAGACTAATTAACGACTGATGTCTTGACTCTTACTGGGTATTTACTGACATGATATACGACTGATCGCAACTCTCTGTTCGACGAGTAACTTAATTACTTGAAAATATTACAGTACCAGCCAATGAGTATTGGTAACTTAAACGACTAATATCTTGACTCTCACTGGCTGGTGAATGAATAGTTACGACTAATCGTAACTCTTAGTACGACGAGTGACCCAGTACGTGAGATGTCTCAGGGATGATGGCATAATCTTAATAGTAGGAAGCATAAAATGAGATTAATGAGACTGGCCCCATACGCACACTTCACAAAAAAGGCTAGGATGACCCCCATTAGCGTGGTTAGATCTTCAAAACCTCCTTAAAGAGTTTGGGGAAAGAATATAAAAAGCACATGTTATGACAACCGTTGCATGAGATACCAAGGACAAAAGAGCAAGGAAATGTCAAAATACCATGGTTCGACTTTTAAGCTAACCTATTCTTTTATTTGCTGCATATAATCATGCACAATTAGATGCTAAGCTTAGGGCCTTAATGATTTCATATTGCTTTAGTAATGAGCGAATTGAATTTTAAGCTGCAGTCCCCGCACAGGCTTTAGGGAGTATTTGAATTGATTCCTACAGATATAAAGAGAAGAGGCCTCGCACAGCTCAAGATGATTTACACACCATATTGCTTCAATTACAGAATAACTGGATCATAACCCCAGCCAGCTCCATAAACTGAAATTGTACATGATCATCCACTTATTTTATGTTATGCGTTTCAATTTAGGAATCAAATATGCGTAATATACAGTATACATAGTATATATATATATATATATATATAGGCTAAACTTTATGCGACGGATCTATAAATGTATTTATATATTTCTTTTCTTTTATGTAGCAAGTGGTTACATGGATTGTTTCTTGAAACGCACTTTCCGCTGGGGGTAATAGTCTCCGAAGCGCAAATACACGCTGTATGAAATGTGAAGTACGCTATACATTTATTAGTACTAGTATTATCATTATGATAATAATGATAATGATGATGATTATTTATTATTATTATTATTGTTTATTCTTATTATCGTTATTATCATTGTTTATTCTTATTATCATTATTAGTATTATTATCCTTATTATCAATATTATTATTATCATTATTACCATTATCATTATTATCATTTTTATCATTATTATCATTATTATTATTATTATTATTATTATGACTATTATCATCATTATTATGAATATGATTATGTTTATGATTATTATTGCTATTACTATTATTATTATTATTATTATTATCATTATTACCATTATCTTTATTACTATTATTATTATCATTATTATCATTTTCATTATTATTATTAATATTATTATTATTATTATTATCATTATCATTATTATTATCATTACTATTACGATTATCAACCTTATCTTTGCTTCATATTGTAAGCAAAACGTAAGAAATGTCCATTATGGCTAAATATTGTTCCTCTATAAATTGCTATTCTCCAAAAGTAGGCCCCAAGTAATTGCTTTGGTTCTTAACTAATCTACATAGAAATAAGCAATACCTTGGTCATGTTGGCAAACCATCTCTGTTCCACTTCGGCACTTGATGGGTTCAGTAAAGGACGAAGTAATACAAATGTCAACTTCAAGAATTCTGTAATTGCTGATAAGAGCTGGAGCAGCAGTCAATTTTCCTCCAATCAACCCTGTCACCAGAAGAGACACTGAGTCATATTAGGGCATTATTTCTGAGAAAGGTCAATGAATTAACCGTCACTTCCTCTGTCATAGCTCCTGTTGAGAGGCAGAATGACGTTAACTCTGTGTTAAATAATATGCATTACCGCCTATCCGACTCTCAGCAGATGATATGCGTGTTCTGTGTTAAAGGGAGAAACAGAGGTTAAGAGGACACTTTGTGAGCTACACGTAGGCCCCACTCAACTGTTTATTTTCACGTAAAACGACACCATAATGTTTTAATATACGAATCTTCTTCACGGTTCTGCTCCCCAATACAATACCTCTTTAATTCAAAATTACACTCCCGAGAGATCTTCACGCTCATCCACTTCCTGTTCTCTTGTGATCCCTAAAGTTGCAAAAACTTGGGGGGAAAGATCGTTTGCCCACGCGTGTCCTGAAGACATCAAAAAGTGTTTAAGATCTGATTCTTTTAAAAATCATGTAAAAACATTTCGGTTTAATTCTTAATCAATTCTACATGCGCCTTGAGCACTCCACAGAGTGGATTTGGCGCTACATAAGTTACATTTATTACTGTTATTATTATTATTATTATTATGTTAACGTGAATATTCATGCATATGTTAATTTTGTGAGCATGCGCAAAGAGTTGCCGAATGGGAGAATAAAGGCAAAGCAAAGATGGTAAATGTAAATCTCTAGTAATTTCCGCTTAATTTTACACTGTTCAAGTGTATGGTATGAGTGTGTCAGAATGCTGTCGCTCAACTTCCTAATAATAATATAAATAAGATGGAGACGATCGCTTTGATATTATATATATATATATAACTAAAATAGTTATAATCTGATTTCTGTTCATGAATATCAATTTTACTCTTTTCATTCCTCTCTCTGTGTCTGCCTCTGCCACTGTCTCTCCACCCTCCCTCTCTCTATCATAACGTACATATCCGTGTATGGCTGTTTAATCGGTATTTAAAAATATTTAGCAACAATTTTGTAATTTTGTTATTTTCTTCCGATATCTATTAACACGAAACCATTCCTACTTATTAGGTTAGGCGACAGCGTTTCCTACTTACTGCATGTTAGGATATATTATACAGAATTCCCTATAGACAATTTTATTTAACCTTACCATAAGTGCATAACATCTTTATAAGGCAGCAATGCAGGCATTTTGAAAGCACTTCTATCATAAAGCTGTTTAAATTTTTTTTTTTTTTTTTTTATAGGCAATGAGTATTATGTGCTTCGGCCATTTCTTATTCAATGGCTTTTTCTTTTTATACTGCATTTAGACCTAGATGCATTCATCGATTCTCTATTGCGAATGGGGAATAGCATCATAGTCATTCCTTCTATAAATAACACAATGTCTCACATATTCAACATTTTTAGTCAGTGTCTTGAGAAAGGTTAATTGTTTCCATTAGTCTTTTTAACATGGATGTACTATCGTGAAATACTATTCGACAGGTCGTACTTATGCCATCAGTGAAATCCCGTTTTCATTTTTTTTAAACGCTATCTAACTTAGATGTGAACATCGAGGGTATTACAGTTTTCTCGATTACAATGATAACAAGCTTTATTTAGTCATGCCAATTTACAAATGGAAATGATCGCTAGCCGGCCGTTTCATCAATGAAATTCTGTCCAGAAAGATAATTGAAAATAAACAGCATCCACCGTAGATGTGAAACTACTTTTGGTTTCATGGGTGCAACGGCAAGAGATAATCATACGCTTGGATGAAAAGAAAAGAAAGATATGAAACGTGTAATACGACGGGGTTTTTTTTTTGGTTTTTTTTTTTAGCTTTATGATGAGGATTTCGTTTATAGATTGGATGATCTGTAATATGCATTTTAATTTCAAAATAAACGATATCTATATAAGATGTGGATATAGGAGGTTTTATGCACGATGCGAATGGGAAAATGGTTTACACTTTAAAAATTACGCAATGTTACAAAATGGAACTGTTAATATGTAATAATGTGACACATACCAGAAGAGTCACTATTGCTGTTTCTTTTGGAACCAGTATTTTTAGCAGCTCTTCACGGTTGACTGCACAATGGTTAGTTTGGTGAAAAGGCCAAAACTTAGTTGCGCAAACCCCAGGTCCATCCTAGTTTGAAGATTCATAAACATCTTAGATCTGATGTCGTCTGACAAAATATCTGTCAATTCAAATTAAATCACAGCAAAAATATTTTCATGTTTGTATAATAAAACAAGGTAGCAGTGTTTGTAAGTTAGTAAAAAAAAACACATTTTTTTCAAATGATTAAAACACAACCAGTAAAAAAATCACGTTTTTCTCGTATGACAACATTTTGAGTCTCCAATTTTCTTTCTTATGATCGTGATTTGATCGTTACGCAATCATCTTCTTGCAATGTCTGACATAAGACTGTTATGTAATCAACACCATACGAGTAAGGCCCTAAATGGAATTGGCGTGAGTGGATGGTGACCCTGTAACCTGTATATGTTGTATATTGGCAAGTGTTTGAGATGCGAACACTTAGCGAATTAGTTTCTTCGACCAGCTAAAAGGGAAAAAATGTCCAGGGTTTACCCTCCATTTAAAGCTTGCAATTAGCAACATACACACTAATTTCTACTCTATATTCTGCCTACTAAGCACATGGGAATAAGGCCCCAATAAATTTGATTGGATTACTTCTATGACTTTACCCAGTCGTATATTCCTTTAGACATCTTCGCTGGTCTCGCCCCTTCGTTACATTTTACGTTGTATGACTACTTAACCTTCTGAAAGGTGTCAAGTCCCCAAGGAAATATCGTGCAGGGTTTAAAGCTTTCCACTTGGGTTTACAAATAGCTTCTCACTCCTAGGTCGTGTAACCCGGTGTATAAATGATTCTTTCCGGCAAGGTTAACAGTATTAAAGGGAACCAATCACCGACGGATATTTTGAATTGAAAGGTTTCGGATCCATGCTGGTACGGTATATATTCAAAGTATCAGCTTTGAATTTCAGTTGTGTAAAAAGAAGATGGAAGTATCAATATTATCTAAAACATGTAAAAGAAAGTAAAACTCCACGCATGCGTGTGCTTTGCCCCCCCCCCCCCCCTCCGTTATCCTTCTATCCATAGGTTGCTGGGCAAAGTTGTCTTTTTTAGTTGATTGTAACTTTCGGTATACATATTATTTTCTTAGGTGATAGGTTTCCTTTAAATGGGTATAGCTCACATATAAACCAAAATGATTAAGATTCTTTTAATAATGCGTTATCTAACACCTTATGTAAAAAAAGCTTATTCCTTTCTGTTTTAAGTTTTCCAAATATAAAATAAATACATGCAACTGTTCTGACGTAATGACACCGGTACAGTACTGTGTATTTCATATAGGTTTTAAGATATGACGAAGCTTTGAACTAAATGCTACAAAACAGGTAGTTGCACCTCCTAATATAATAATACATGTAACTTATATAGCGACAAATCCACTCAGTGGAGTGATCAAGGCGCATGTAGAAATTAATTAAGATTAAACAGAAATGTTTTTACATGATTTTTAAAAGGATCGGGAGTTATACACTTTTTGATGTCTTCAGGAAGGCTATTCCATATTAAGAGAATCGTATGTAATTTATGCTTCTAATCAATATGTCTACCCCATCACCACCGCCACCACCACCACCACCAATATGCCCCCAAGCATACCCTCTTCCATCACCATTCCACCTACTCCACTCCCACACATCCCACTGAAGATGGATCGATTCCCCTCCTATACAAAGTGCATTTTCTTAAATGAAATGAAACGGAAAGGCAATCGAAAACAAAACATTATAACAATTCAATTTAAAGTGCAATAGAGCGGAAGTATTTGCTAACGACAATTGATTTTTAGTAAAGGCCCTTAATATCAACTCGGTCAAGCAATACAATGCGTATGTGTTTGCCCATTAGCGGCATGTCATATTTTATGATATAGTGGGCGACCCCTGTATAAGTCATGCATCATTTCTATATGCGTTGTCGGGGGCACTTTCGAGGGGCAGTAGGTTTATTCGCCATTAAAAATGACTCCACATCTATGTAAGTACCATTACCATGTCAATGCTCCAACCAAAATGTCGTTCACCCAGCCAAGCTGGGAAATTGTTATTATTCTCTATGGTCTTACAAACTATAACATAAAGGTTGTCGAGAATAAAGATTAGGGATCTGTGTACAAATTGATAGTATGCTGTGCCCTTTGGTATCATTATAAGATTCAGGAGAAGGAAAACACAGCTATTTATTTATGGAACATGGCTCATTTTGAAATGCCCTTCTGTAAAAGAGCTCTGAGTTGTTATTCCTTGCGTATCCATACAGTTGTCGCAGAATTAGTCGTCGACGTCGTAGTAGTCATAGCAGCAGCAGCAACAATAGCAATAGAAGTAAAAGTAGTAGTAGCAGCAGCAGTAGTAGTAGTAGTAGTAGAAGTAGTAGTAGTAGTAGTAATAGTAGTAGTAGTAGTGGTAGTAGTAGTAGTAGTGGTGGTGGTAGTAGTAGTAGTGGTGGTGGTAATAGTGGTAGTAGTGGTAGTAGTAGTAGTAGTAGTAGTAGTAGTAGTAGTAGTAGTAGTAGTAGTAGTAGTAGTAGTAGTAGTAGTAGTAGTAGTAGTAGTACAAGTAGAAGTAGTAGCAGAAGTAGTAGTAGTAGTAGTAGTAGTAGTAGTAGTAGTAGTAGTAGTAGTAGTAGTAGTAGTAGAAATTGCTGTTGTAGAAATAGTAGTAGAGGCAGTAGAGGTAGTAGAGGCAGTAGAGGTAGTAGAGGCAGTAGAGGTAGTAGAGGCAGTAGAGTTAGTAGAAGTAGTAGTAATACAGTGGAATTCATTGATTAACTTGTTTAGCTTAGTTCTAATCGACCACAGGGTCCATTAAGAGAGAGGGATAACATACAGCAGAAGTGATTTAAGTTGTTTGTAAATGTCAATGGCCAGCTCAGACAGATGGGCCTCTTTGTAAATAAATTGACCGTGCTCAACAAACTTGACCATGCTTCAATGAGCTGGCGAGTATCCGAGCGAAATTCCTATACTTAAAATGTAAATGGCTAGATCGTTTTTCCATTTTTCCCCTTCTCATTCTCTATTCTTTCTTCCCTCTCTCTCTCTCTCTCTCTCTCTCTCTCACTCTCTCTTGGTATATATCTCTGTCTTCACTATCTCTTTCTATTTCTTGCACAGTATTTGTTTCTGAGGGGAGTGTTTAAGGAGAATTTTCCAGATGCGTTTCAGATTGCCCTCAGCTATTTCCCGTTACATTCGTAATTGGCTCTCTTTTTGTCAGCATTGAGATTCCATAACAATAATGGAAACAGAATACCTAGAGGGAAAATAGATGATTACGTACGTTCGTATCACAGTATGATCTCGAAAAAAAAAAATCTGGAAGACGGTTTCCAAGATAGATCACAGACGACCCTATGTTAGCTTGGGAAGTGTTATCCGTGATCGTTCCTTTTCATAGAAGGAGATTTTAGATTGCACCAATGATTAAGGCGGTATAACAAAGCCCGAGGAATGAATATCCAGCACAGTGGATATCAAATAATATAGTTGATGATGCCTATATCACTTCTAAAAGCAATCATTTGACATGACGTTATATCTGCAAACAAAAGTTTGAATAGAAAATCTGTTGTCGTATTGAACATGTTGAAGGTTCTTCTACAGTTCTAAGTATTTAAGTTTTGAAAATGAATGTTGACGAAATCGACCAAAATTGCTTATGGTTAGCAAGATTATAATTGCTGAGAGTCTGTCAAATAGTAATACATTCAATTTAAATCAACCTCAATTTTTCATAAAGTAGTTTATGTTAGATTTATGCGTACCGCGCAAAATCGACACTTATTTTTGCCTTATCAAATGGTGACCTTTCTATTTTTTTTAAAATAAAATGTAAAACTGTCAAGGAAGACTTTTTTTTTTCTCTTCGTAACGATTCATCTATTTTCACAACCATGAGAATTGTTTAAATAGTACATTTAAGGCAAAAGCATATTGTGACGTCCTCTAACAAAAACAATTTTGTAAGGAGGTGCTAGGTCAATAGGTCAATAATGATCAGTTATTCATATTTTAAATTATTTTTCCATACCTTCCTCTTGATTAATATACGAATGTATTACACTGTTCTATGTTGAATCGATATGTACCATATATGCTAATATCTAATCGTTAAAAAAAACAAAAAACAAGACGAGGCTATTTAACACGGTTAGTCGAAATTTAATACAAGCATATTTCTGTATAATATTTCTTGCATTAAAACAATGCATTTTTTTATTTGGTTTAATCTATTACAGGGATGTGTTTCGGCATCGTCAGAGGATGAAATCCTTCGTAAGATAATGATAGCCAAAATGGAGGCCAAAGCAATTTGCATGAGGAAAATGGAGATAGATCCACCGACTACAGGTACGTTCAAAGAAATGGGGAAAAATTGTCTGAATGTGTATGTGTGTGTGTGTGTGTGTGTGTGTGTGTGAGAGAGAGAGAGAGAGAGGGGGGGGGGGGGTGGAGGAAGAGAAAGGGAGAGACTGCATCGCTATATCGGATCCAGGCTTCTGATAAGAATATGCGAAATAATCCATTATGTGCATGCTAAATACTATAGTTAATCGATTGAAATTTTGATGGGGGCGCAAGCAAAGACTTGTACATGTTAGTTATAGGTAGTCGGGGGGGGGGGGGAAAGAATGCCTGCAACATATATCCTGTCTCTCCCTGGATACGCCGCTGTCCATGTTGTGGTTGAAGAGAAGGTAGCTCAGATTCGATAAAATAAAATGTATGCTTTGGTCAACTCCTGCACCCTGGACACAACTCACCTCAATTTCCGTTTGCTGTTTAAAATAGTACAGATAGCCTCCAAATCTCGATTCCAAGAAGGAGCTTCGAACACCTTGATTCCAACTACCCAGGCCTGTTCCAAAACCAGATGAACAGATGAAGGGGGGGGGGGGGGGTGATAGAGCGTAGTCTGCAGGCACAGACTCTATTTTGACACTTTAACACAATTCCAAGGCCAAGACGGAGCCTAACTTCGCCTAGCTCTGGCTGTGTGAGGAGCAACTATAGTCATGATAGTACAGGACTTATATGGTAGTCTTACAGTTCAGACACTGTGTTATGCGTGTCGACTGACTAAGAGTTTGTGCCAGCAAAGTATAGACTGATAGCATCTAGATAGACAACTAAAATTCCGTTTACCTTTACAGGCAATTCTCTCGTTGACCTGTTTTTCTTCTCTTTTCCCCCCGTTTCCATAGCGAGAATGTCGCTTCTACCCATCATCATTCTTAATTACCATAGCGATTCGTTAACCAAGAGGTTGCCTTCATTTGGGTAATTCGACCTTTTTACGTTAAAGATTCAGTAGTGTTAACCCATGCCTATGGGAACCGGGTGATTCCTGTATAAAACCTATGACATTGTGAGAATTCAGTATCAAATGGATTCAGGCAGTATGGCTATTTCCTTCCACTGAAAGCCAACTGCAAAAAGCAGGATGATTTGGAACAAAAGTGTTGCCGTGGGAGTCAGAGATTATATTGCCTTGCCCTTCAGCTGGCGATGACTTTTATCCTCCTGCTAATCGTGCCGTGTGCAAGTAATTTATAAGTCGAATGAAACATCTTAATGAAGTTGTCATCTATGGCTACCATTCTTGGGCAGGAAGATTCGGGACCGCTCGCTATTCATAGGAACCGCTATTCATTTAACACGCGCTATGAATAGCGGTTCTTATGAATAGTATGCAAATATACAATGGCACTCGAGGATCTGGCTAAAACTATTCGCATCGAAGGAACACCAAATTGTACTATTCTCCCGAGGGCCATCTTCTTGAGTGCGAATAGTTTTAGCTTGTTCCGAGAATGAGTCATTGTATATTTGTTTTATATCCGTCATCTTGAACAAAAGCTTAATTCTACTCATCTACTTGATCATATGCACTGTATGTAGGGTATGCATGATAGACCGCAGTTTGAAGAAGGGGGAATTTGCCTGGATATCAAACGCATGCCTAAAACAATAGATACGCGCAAATGAATGTCGTCACAATGTAGTACGCGCTCAGGCTGAGCAGTTGCGTATGGGGGGGGGGGGGGGGGGAGCGGAAAAATGAACGAGATGGCAAGAAACGGTTTTTCTGGTAAAACTATTCATTTTCTTGTTGTGTACACTCCTAATGCAACAGTCTTATGATGAGGGATATAATTATGAATAGTGGTCCTTATGAATGGATGTCCTTATGAATAGCGAGGAAATTTGTCTATGGTTTGCTCGCTATTCAGAAGGACCGCTATTCGTACAAAACCACTAATCATTTAGTCACGCATTATGGATATGCAGCTCTAGAGCTGAAATTGTTCAATTAACAAAAGTAAGACATATATTAAAAAAAAAAAAATCAACAGAAGAAATTGTTATAAAATTAATTTAACGATTAAACAAGTTAGATTTATATAGTGTAAAAATCTGGTATATAAAAAAATAATAACTGACAAGAAAAAGCATTAGCAGTGAAAGAAAGAAAAATATATATGTATTATTATGTATTATTTTACCCGTAGTTAAGTTAGGTAGTTAAGTTAGTTAAGTCGGTAGTTATGTTAGTTAAGTTAGGTAGTTATGTTAGTTAAGTTAGGTAGTTATGTTGTATATTGTAATTTGCCCGTAGTTAAGTTAGCTAGTTAAGTTAGTTAAGTTACGTAGTTAAGTTAGTTAAGTTAGGTAGTTATGTTAGTTAAGTTAGGTAGTTATGTTGTATATTGTAAAGCGCTTAGAGAAATTTTTAATAGGCGCTATATAAATATTGAATTATTATTATTATTATTATATTTTTTTCATATGCATGTACTTACATGTATCTCACTTCCCCCTCCATAAAAATGGCACCAACAAAGTATTTTTTTACCCTAAATGTGTTATTTCCTATTAAGACAAATGGGGACAGCAAAATTCGTATTATACGCATAGAAAAATGGCAAGCCAACGTTATAGTTGAAAAAGGGTACATTTTTATGAATAATTTCTCTTCCGTCTGTAGAAAAGACCCCATGAAGTGTGCATTGTTAAATCTCTAGATCCTTTGGGATTGAAGTTTTTGATGAGAAGATTACCCCTCCTCATGTTGTTATCTCCATGCACTTTCTCAATCTGTCTCTTCTACATTCTGCCTCTCTCATGACTGCTTTGGAGTGA
Source organism: Heliocidaris tuberculata (assembly GCA_025618425.1). Classification (NCBI taxonomy): domain Eukaryota; kingdom Metazoa; phylum Echinodermata; class Echinoidea; order Camarodonta; family Echinometridae; genus Heliocidaris; species Heliocidaris tuberculata. The sequence continues at coordinate 18,207,902 of CM046849.1, forward strand.
GTTTCGAATTCATTAAATTCGGAATCCATGCATCCGTCGTACTCAAAAGCAGTTTCAACCTTGGAAACAATGGTATACCTGAATTCGATGAGTACTTTTTATCCGTTTTCTTTGAAACAACCGTATCCTGAATCGTGTTTAACCTGAGAGGTTGTTGTCATATTACAATGCATCTGAGGGTCAGCAAATTAATTGTCAGTTTACATCACCACACTGGTTTGACACGTCATTAAGGCGTGTTAGAGGTAATACTCCAGTCACAGGGACGAGGTCGACAACAGGCCGAACAAAAAAAAAAAAAAAAAAAAAAAAAAATCCATAACTTCGAACGGCGAATATTTGGGTGGGTTTATGGTCGGTTTGGATTCTGTTTATCCGTGTGACTGAGGTATAAGGGTGCGTGCGAGAAATCCATGCCATATACCGAGATATTATGGGCTTTTTGGATAGGGTATCACACTTTGCCGAGGTGTATCGATCTTTCCCGAGCTGTTTACCGATCTTTACCGAGCTCTAGATGATTCCAAATCGATTGTCAGCATACATTACCACGCTGATTCGACGTGTTTTCCTTCATTTGGACGTGCACATGCAGACAAGGGTGATAATTATGCGAGAAAGCATGCCACGCCTCAGTGAGTCCATTTTTACCGAAGTGTGCCGATCTTTCCCGATCTGCGCACCAGATATTTCAGAACTGTAAGGGCTGGCAAAAACCCAACGAGTATTGTTAATAATGATCAGGAACTAAGTATGGGTTTCTTGGAGATTTGATGCCGAGTTTTCCCGAGGTGGTTTTTCTTGTTCTTGGCGACTTTTGCCGAGCCAGTTAGGTGACCCACAGGTCACTTAACTCCCAAACGCTTCAAAGAATGAGACGGGCCTCAATCCTTTTACAGTATGTGTTACATTTTTCGCTAAGCACAGTAATTAAACAAGATTTGCATCTTCTGTCTGATCAATTTTTTGATTTTTAGATGAAAAACAGAATCCACTAATGATGATTTTGCTTTCCTTACAACTTATCATTTCATTCAAATTGAAAGAAATGTAAATATAAAGAAAGAATTCGTCACAAGGAGAAAGTTTTGAATATTTCTTAGCATACTTCCGTAGCTTGTGAGACCCAACCATCTATTATCTCCTTTCATATATTACTGGATCTCTTTAGAATAAACGACATTTATTTATTTATTTATTTTTGTAGCTTTATCATAATTGTTTAACTTTGTGTATTTTCGAATGCTCTACAAACCGTCATCATAGAGCTCTGTCCTTCTAAATGATGTATAACTCACTGGCAATACTGGACAGTTATTATATATCTCACTTGAACTCAATGCTGACCTGTTAATTATTCTATCGTGTTACGCGAATGCTTGGTGAACATCGTTACCGGTCAATGGCAATAATTAAACAGACATCGAGGAGAGAGAGTAGTCCGACATCATCGAATACAGGACAATCGATGAAAGAAGCATATTCTTTGGGGTCAAGGTTTTTCTGACGTCGAAAGCTCTGATTATTAGATTTGACAACTTTTCATTATAATTTAGGGCATGCCTTTATACGTCACTTCTCGACACTTGATGGTGATAATGAAACACATGTAACACAAGCGTTTCATTCAGCGAGTGAGATATTCCTTTAACCAAGCAGTTATCACACAACGCTGGTGGTGATTTATATTGTTGAAGGTAGGCCTGTGTAGTGTAAGAAATTAGAAAGATATAAAACGGTCGTAGCTATTTGGGTCTTCTTTTTCCCCCGTCTAGCTTTCAATCATTCGATCTCCTTCAAAAACATGACACACGAAGCCTCCACTTTGCTAACAATAAGTAATACAGTGTGCATGAATACGCCTGTACATTCCTTATATAGCCAATATACATTTAAGATTTGGCGAATTAGAGCATAATAAAGGTCAGGCAACAATGGTTGAATTCTTTTATAGGTTTATATATCTTTGTTGTTGTTGTTTTTTTGTTTTTTTTACCGTTGGAGTGATAGTTAGGTGGGCTGTACTACAAGTACAGACCACCTTCTGTTTTTGTACGAAATTTTCTTTATTTATTATTTATTATTTTTATTTTTTTAAATTTCTACCCACTTTTTTGTGTCCGCTATATCTCCAAAACGGCTTATTCAAATGTATTCAAATTTGGTACGATTATGGTTATTGTCTCAGCACAGAAATTTTTCCAACATAGTCAATGCATAGTGACGTCATCTAGGCGCCATTTTGTAAAATTCTGACATATGCTATATCTCTGCAATATAAAGTCATAACATAGCAATATTTGGCATGATGCAAGTTAATTAAGAATGAAATTAATTGAACGTGGGGTGCGTGCGCGTACGCGCGCGTCGGTGAAGTTGCGCGCGCGTAAAAACTGAAAATGCTCTAAATGGTCTATAATCAATTTTGACCATGTTTAAGGCCATTTTGAACATTTCAAAATTATCCGCGCGTGCACACATGCGCGGGCGTCAGTGGCCTTCAGTTCCATATATGGTGGTGGATCCAGTGTCCGAACACTTTTCAGAAAATCAACGATAGCAAATAAAATATCAAACGAATATCTGTCAAACTTACATAATGAATGCTCAAAGAAAAAGAAGTTGATGGAATTTTAAAAAGACAACGTAGATTTAATACGATATTCCCTTCCGAGTGAACCCCTTCCCAACGACGCGGCGTTTTGGTCCCTTGAAAAAGGTACTGTATTTCCGAACGTGTGAAACCAATGGGAAAAAGACACAACCTTTGTTTCAATAGTGTGGTTTCATACGCGTAATCCCACGCGTATGAAAACCCATTTTAGGCGCTTAACTGTACACGTTCGGTAATACAATCTGTTCGGAAATACAATCCTTGACTATACAGCATGAAAATAACTTATCTTGGACTGTGTTAGTATTTTAATTCGAGCGATCGCCAATAGGGTAAAAATGCCCGGATGTACCGTTTTTGGCGAATTCTCATTCAACTTCCGGGACCTGTGTACTTCCGGTGTATACGGATGCTAATTTACAGTAACAGCGGTACACACTTCAGGAATTTTTCTTCAAACTTATCTAATAAAAGTTAAGGTAATCGTAGAATTATCATGGCGAGCGTTTCTCAAGACTTCAAGAATATGACCGTTCTGCAGCTGAAAGCTTTTCTGACAGAAAGAGGCATTCCATGCAACGGAAAACGCAAACTCGAATTGGAATTGCTAGTACGGAGAGCCGCTGAATGTTACAGCGTTATTGAGCCTTGCGACCGGGAGGCGTCCGGCAGAAAGCGACGACGGGTGCCCGCTGCGGACGGCTCTGTTCGAGACTTAAATGACAAAGCCGTATCTTGGAAAGCTGATTTGAGAGGTTATGCACGGCCGCCGGGTCATTCACCGACCGGTCAGATTCCGGAAGTAACTAGGTCACAAAAGCTGTCCCACATTGCATAGCAAACGCCTGCATCCGGGCATTTTTACCCTATTGGCGATCGCTCGAATTGATCCTACATGATTTCTACAATATTTTCTTAAACGCGCGTGAAGGCGTACGTAAGCGCATACGCACGCAAACGGTAAAATGCCTTAGATTGACTGGAATAGACTGCCCGTGTTACTGGGCATTGTTGAACATTTGCAATTGGTGCGTGCATTATAACTCCTATGCTCCTAGTACGCGCACGCGCGCAATATCCGCATCCGCGCAAACATGTAGAAAATTAATGCTTTTAATGGTCTATAATTGATTCAAACGTTGATTGTGCATCATTTTGACATTTAATGCACTGCGTCAAAGCATTTATGTAGGAACATGCCTACCTCACACTTCAATATTATTACTCTATCGCATTTCAACTCTTCCACAGCCCACCTGTATAGTTGTACTTGTTCAACTCTAGTTTCTTTTCTTGTTGGGCATGTTGAGTGTTAAAGGTGAATCGTATATAGTAACAGGAGGGCGCCCCTAACCTAATATAAAATTTTGTGTATCATTACCATAGATTATTACATTTGTGTAATGCCAGTATGAAGACGAAGTAAATGAATTAATGAATCCATATATAATAATGCCTTGCAAATCTATAGACAAGACGTATGAGGTTCGATGAACAATTAAACAATAAATGTACATACTACAGAGAGAGACACCTGAAAAACAACGAATGTTATCAGGATTTTGAAAAAAGGAAGACCCAAACAGCTACGATATATCTTTCTCATTTTTCACACCACACAGGCCTACAATATAAATCACCACTCAGCGTTCTGTGATAATTGCTGTCCGGCTATATGGAACTCCCTCCCTGCCCATGTTGTAGGAAACGTTTCGGATAATTGTCTTCAAGCTTTTAAATGCAGAATACACGTATACCTCCTTGACGTGACATGATTTTGTTGTTTAGTTGTTTATTTGGTGTTTGTAATAGTTTGTTCTTTCTTTTCGTATTACTTGCAGTTAGTCATTTATAAGCAGAGAACCGTTTGATTGGCCAACCGAAGCTCTCAGCGAGAGTCTGCTGCTTTTCAGCACACTTTACGATTCCGTAATTGTCTGGAGAGTCTATTGTTCACGTTATGCATTGTTTATCCCCTTTGAGACAATTGACCATATTTTCTGGTTTGGTTCTATAATTTTTGATTCAGAGCCCTGATAAATATCCCAGATGCATGAGTAGAAAGAGCAAAAATTTCTGCACACACTGTGTCCATTTTCGTTGCATGACCATATTGCGTTTGGTTCCAGGAATTCTAAAAAGGAGAATAAGCTTTAATATCCTTAAATTGGCGACACATTGAGAAGTTTAAAATCATTGTTTTTTAAAATCAAAATTGGCAATTTTTAAAAACTTCCCACAAAGTTCCTAACCATGTATGTTGTTTTCAAAGACATTACATTTTATTAGAACCACGTAGCATTAAAATAAAAATATTGTTGCCAATTTGAAGAACAAAATGTGATCACTTTAGCCCTGAAATAATTCCTGTCATGAAAGGGTTATTAAAAAGAAGAAGAAGAAAAAGATAGCAGCAGGTGAGACAGGTGTGAATAAGGATGGTGTCAATTGTAATTATAAAACGGGTTCAAGAATGTAGCCATCCTGATTGGTCAAATAACACCACGTGACCGTGCAAAAAAAAGTACTAATGCACGGCGAGGGGACTAACGAACGGCTAATCCGGATCAAACACTAAGATTGTCAGAAAACACTAAGATTGTAGAACCGTTTTATAAAACTATTAATACATGGTTGTGAGTTCGTGCGTTAGTGCGATCCAGCAACACGCAGGTTTTTATCGTGGTGTCTAACACACTCGGCTACGCCCACTGAACTCTATGTCATAGAGTTCAGTGGCTACGCCTCGTGCGTTAGTACACCACGATAAAAACCTTTGTGTTGCCGGATCGCACTAACGCACTCCCAACCATGTATTAATAGTATACTCTCGTTAGTAAAAATATAGTGTGAGTCAGAAAACAGTTTTGTCTCGGAGAATACATTTCAGCCTTCAAACTACGGGTATGTTTGAATGATTCGTATTTGAATTGATGGCTATGTAATCTTACAACATCACAATCTAAGACGGTTATGTAATCAACTTCGAAACCAGGAAAGATATGCAGTTTGCGCAAGCGGGTTTTGACATCGTCACATAAAAATGACCTCAGTGCAGTCAACCATGAAAAACTGTCCAAATGAATGGTACCAAAACAAGCGGGAAGAGTGACTATAGTCATGTTTACATGAAGGGAGCTTACCTTTAAGTTTCGCTTGGAGTTTCAAAACTTTAAGTTAACTTGTAGTTATCTTGTAGTTTCAGACCGTATGAGCGGACTCGTAGTTTACTTGTAGTTCTAGAACCACAAGCGAGCTCGTGGTTCACGCCGAAACCACGAGCAGTGGGTGGTCCCCCGTCGCAGTTTCGGACGGTGTAACAGAATAAACTTTAAATTTCGCAAGCTCGTAGTTAACGATGACCTCTCTGTTCATGTTAAACTTCCGGATCATACCCTTCGCGCGAATGATGAACACAGAATCTGTATGTCTACTGTACACACAATCGGTAGTATCTAATTTCGGTGTTAACAACGACGATCGCTGGGCTTGTAGTTTCAAAACAACGAGCATCGTTGTTTCGGGCCTGTGTGAACCCTCGTCGTAGTTAGTGGGTCGTTGTTTCGTTAACTTAAAGTTTCGCTAACTTAAAGTTTCGAAACCACAAGTCCCGTATGAACGTAGCTACTACTGATGTATTTCATATTTACAATCCATCTTGAAAAAAGAGGCAATAAAAAAGTGTCTACATTTTTTTCTGACTCGCATGGTACTTGAAAGTAATTTGAACTCAATATCTTCTCTATAAGAGAAATACCCACTTGATCAGGTAGAACTGTCTAGTGTAGATTCACATGGTGGAACATTCTCTGTTTAGACTATTATGATTATTATCACGTACGTACTGGTGATTATTTTGAAACGCTTGCTGCCGACTACTGTCGGTACCTTTGACAAGGCTTTGTGTATTCCCAATTTCACAATGTGGGTTCCATGTAAACTAAATCGTGTGTAACGAATCGAGATTGTATGATCATAGAATTGTTAATGATGTTAAAAGCCAGGCAAAAGTTTGGGATCAAGGGTTTTGTAAAGGAGGGTAGTTGGCGAACATAAAAAAAAAGGGGGGGAGCAAAAACATTTACATGCATATATATATATATATATATAGAGAGAGAGAGAGAGAGAGAGAGAGAGAGAAAGAGAGAGAGAGAGAGAGAGAGAATTGCCCTAGAATAGAGAGGGCCCGCTCCTCTTGCTTGCGCCCCCTCATTTGGATCCGTAAATAGACACTCGAAGATGAGAAATATTTCTTGAAAGATGGATTATAACGATTTTGCTCAATAACATATATCTTCCGGCATTATCGCACATTTATCACACATTTCCACAGCCCATCATTAACAAGAGGCAACAGACCATGTCCAAATAACACAAACCACAATAAGTGTATACCAATCGAAGGAGGAAATGAAGGCCAAGAAGTTGAGAATAGGGGGAAATGGATGACTGACAGAGATATAAAAATAACGAAGGAATAAAATAGAGACAGAAATAGATGGGGGGGGGGGGGTATAGAGATACAGGAGGAGGAAGAAATATGGAGGGAAGGAGAGAAAGAGAATGGGAGACAATAGAGGGAGGGGGAGTGACAGACGTAGGAGAGGTAGTGAAAGGGTCAGAGAGAGGAAAACAGAGGGAAAATAAGAGAGAGAGAGGGAGAGAAACATAGAGAGAGAGAGAGAGATAGAGAAAGAGAGATAGAGAGGGGGTGAAATAGAGATTGAAGAATGCAAACGTGAAATTAGGATACTGGGATAAACAAAACAGAGGGAAAGGGAAAGAGAGAGAGAGAGAGGGGGGGGGGGGAATCAGGGATGGTCTTGTACAAATACGTGCACCTTTCTGCCCATATTTACTTTACTCATTCAGTGTTAACTCTCTTATGAACGTAATGTTTCGGAGGTTTCAACTTTAATGGCCTGTTGTTTATTACACGTTCATCATGTATAAAGTATTTTTAAAAAATTTACTGTCGAATCATACTCTCCCCCCTCTCTCTCTCTCTTACCTTACCTTAGATGAATTGCTTCATTCGATCGAATGAACTGTTCCATCTAACTTTCACTGCAAACATTGCTATGAATCTGGAATACAGATGTAATAAGGAATCAATTCAGTGTATATGAAACAACGGAAGTACTTATGTCAACCTATTTGGGGAAAACTTTGTCGCAGGCATAATGATACGCAAAGAGGGCAACTCGCCTTTCATAATCTCTGTCAGTCAAAACCAATCTTATAACAGACGTATCATATAAATTTAAACTTGTAAGAAATGCATGTTTTGGGGTGGGCTTCCAATAGGATATCGGGGATTCAATTTCTGAAGTGATGAAGTTTAAGGTCATTGGAATATGGAGGCCCACTATCCGAAGCCACTGATCTACCGCAAGAAATTGGGAAATCGCAGATCTCTATTTTCGTCACAATCAATGAAAATTCGGCAACCACTTATGTCATGACTATATCAGCGCTTCCCCCTCCTCCTCCACCCAATCTTATGAACTCAGTCCATTATGAGAAAAGATGCTGTTCGGAAGAGAGAAAGCGAAGCTTTTCCAAACTCTAATCATAATGGGTACCCCGAAAAATATCGAACCGTTTGAAGTGCATTCCAGCTATTATAACGTGACTGGGTGCATCTTGGATAACATAGTCGATTTGTTTTAAATATGATTTATGATTTGATGACATTAGGCTTTACTGTTAGAATCCCTTTACGGTCATCTCAGAAACGTTGGCTGAATATCAATATTATCTGTAACAGGCCGGGTTCTGTTGAACGCAAGGCCATACACGTTTTGTTTTTATTCTTCAGCATAACGACTGCTGAGTGTTTACGACGAAAGCCTTTATTAACTTTTGTAAAGAATGATAACTAATTCAATAAATTTGTCTTCTTCTTGTCCTCTCTCATTTTGCAAGGCTATTTATTTCACTTAACCCTTAAATCCCCTCACCGAATTCTACGACGGATTGCCGCCATAGACAAAAGTCCCTATCACGTCTGAGTATAAACATTAGTCAAATCAATGAAAACCTTTGTTAAATAAAAATCTTTCTATGTCGGATCAGACTTTGACATGGTGAGGAACCAGAGGCTAATCCAGTGCTCCCATGCAGGAGCAGTGGCTAATCCAGTGCTCCCCTGCAGGAGGCACAAGTCTGACAATTATCTGACAAACAAGCAAGAACTAGAAAACAAAAAGATCAAAGAAAAAAAAAAAAGAAATGAAGAAATAAAAAGTACCTCTTGAAAATGTGCCCCCCAGATCCAAAATGGAAACTGAGTAGTGATTGGGAATATTGATGCATTTTATGTCAACTAAGCTTCGGGCCCATTTCTTTATTGGTTTGATTTATTACACGGAGTTTGGGTAATCTTACTGACCAGAGAAGGTATTATTTCTGTAACTGATAAGTTAATTGGAAAGGGCCATAGAAGCACATGATGAATGAACGAGTGAATGAATGAATTAAAAAAAATGAAAGAAAACTAAAAGATAGAAAGAAAGAGCAGTTTTAATTGAAAATGATTATAGGACAGTGCGTGTTGGTTTGCATTAATGCCTGTAATGCCTGTGGCACAGTGAGGCATCATCTTGATTACATTATTACCTGCACTAATCAAGCCTGTGAAGGCAAAAAGCACATGTATACTCAAGTAATTAAAAGCAGTGTTTGACCATTTTGCATTCACGTTTGATACAATATCACACTGACATGGCGGGTCAAAGGTCACGCCAGTTGTTGATGCAGTCCTGTGACAGGCAATTGATGCCTCGTGTTAAACGTGTATAAGACCCGGCCTCATACGAGGCGTCATTTCGCTTGCGTCATTACCTGCGATAATGGAGCCTGTGGAGGAAACTAACCCATACGTCAGTTATCAAAAGTATTGTTTGCATTGTTCATTATGCAATCACTCATTAAACCATATCACTCTTTCATGATGCGCAGACGGCCGTACCAGTCACTGACGCAATCCTAACGTCAGCAAATGACGCCTAGTGTTAGCCGAGTCTAAAGATTGCTACACCACTAGATGATGAACCGCTATAGAGCAAGTGATTATTCAAGAATCATTACGTTTTATTTTTTTACCCACGCCATGATGAGATACAAAAATATTAAGTCCACCAGAATGGACGAAGGTTTGTTTGGTAAAACATTTAGTTTGGTATGTTCTTGAATCACGAGTAATGGTGATTAGATTTTAAAGGTCCTTTCTTCAATTTTGAAATAACATGTTTCAAATCCAGTGACTAGTCTGTGAAAAGGCTTTGGAAAGCAAGATGTGGGTGCTAAAATGGTATGAAATTCACTTTAGATTAAACCTCTATTCATGATAGTTTTGGGATAACGGTATGAGGAGAAATATAATCATTCTTATTGGAAAACAACTCTCATATTTTGTTACTTCGTTAAAACTTTCAGAGATGTTTCATCTCTTTTACCGGGGGGTAACCTCATTGATAGTAATACTATTCTTCCTGAGGGGCCTGCAATCATATCATTGCACACCCTTTAGCCCTGCAGCCATTACAAGGTGCTTCAGCAGTCAAGGAATTTCTTCCTACCGTGTATCCGTTCACGTCACCTGGGTGACGAGTGGCAAATTTAGATTAATATTTTGCCAGATAACATTAGTGTTATGGATTCGAACCTCGTACCTTGTGATTCACAGTTCGGGGACCTATCCACCAGACCACGACACCTCTTTTACTATGGCATTTCCATTGCAAGTAGGGTGTACTCATAATATACTTAGGGTTGATAGACTCGGAGGTGTGATATTCGCACTAAATTTCTCCTCTGTCTACACAAGACTCCCCCCAAAACAGTTGATGTCGAATTGGCCATTCTGGTCACGCGGTGTCTTTGTGCAAGCTTTGGAAGTCGATAGCCTCTGTATTTTGTATCCCATCTGAGCTATTTCAACCAGGGGAGGATTTGTCATAGAGAGTGTGCCCGGAATCAAGTTGCCGTAGTGACAAATCGAAAATGCTAAAGCTGGTACAATCCCCGTGCCCTGCGGATTGCATCCCTACAGATTACAGAATGAACAACGCGAGATGCGAGTGAATAGTATACCCCTTCCATACCTTCTCCTCTTCCTCTTCCGCGTCCTCCTCTTATTCTTATCACAGTTGTTTTCCCAAAATGCTACGCCGTCGTCCTTTTAGAAGGCGTGTGCATATGTTTCGATCTTCCTTTTCTTCTCTCTTGTTTACTAGTTCTCTTTGTAAGCGCGTGATCACCAATGGACCGAATGGTATTAATGTGCTACAGAGTGTTGGTCAAGGCCATGGACTTGGTAAAGATCCATGTTTCTTGGTGCATCTAGTTGGTCAGGTATCTCGATTGCCAATATTTGTCCATCAGCTTTGAAAGCGAAAGGTTGGGGTCATCAGCCGGGTCGAATAATTCTGCTTTCCCTCAAATTGAACAGTTGTTCTTCCTTTGCGAATTTTGCAACTTCTTTGTTATTTTGGGGTAGTTTAACATGAACATGATAAGAAGAGGCTTATTCATGAATAGTAAGTTTGGGAACCATTCTATCCATGCATTATTCATATTAGTTTCAAGAATCAGCCAAAGTACACGAAATTTACCGATAGCGGATGAATCGTTTAGGCCTGGCTCACACGAAGCGTCATTTCGATTGCGTCATTACCGGCGCTAATCGAGCCTGTGACAGCAAGTAACCCATAGTTATTCAAAGTATATTGTTTGCACTCTTTATTTTGCAATTCATTTTTTAAACGCTTTCAGTCGTTCATGTCGCCCACTCGCGCAAGAGGCCATACCTGTCACTGACGCGGTCCTAGAACGTCAGCAAAATTAATGACTCCTTGTGTGAGTCGGATCTTAATGTCGGAAGGGATGGTAGGGTCATTTTAAAGGGTCATTACCTTTTCATCAATTTCATGTGGAAATAGATGAAGTGTATATTTCAAGGATTTCGAGGTCATTAAGGACCTCGAAGGACAAGGATTAAGTACGGAGATTAATGTTGGGTGTGCTGGAACATTCTCAATATGAGAAATAGAAATGTCAAAAGGAATAAAGTCTAACTGAAAAACAAAAATCAGAGAGAAGAAGAGGGTCAGGAAATGAGAACAAGCCGATTTACAGACGACAAATAAACAGATAATGTAATCCCATTTACAGGTGTGTGTGGGGGGGGGGGGGGGAGTGGCTTCCAGTTATTACTTGGCATGGATAGAAGGGTTTGATTTCGACACTGTGGCGTTGAAGCAGTCTTTACCAAATGAGCTACTTTTTCAGGTTAATCTTCGACGTTTAAGATTGCCATTTCAACTAGTTCAAACTATCATTCGACGTTTACCGTCACCGTTTTGCCATGTTTTTTTCACGGAATAAACAAAGCAAGCAAACTCGCTTCCTGTTGTCAAATTACACAGTTAACATAATTCAGGGATGAATTATTGTGCTGCGCTACTTAGAGTCAATTTTCATAAAAGGGGTATTTTTTTAGGTTAATGCAAGACATCTTTCAAAAAGGAGTACTTTTTTTCGCTAAATTTTCGTCATTTAGTTATGTACTTCAAAATGTCTTTGACTTTTACGCGAATCGGGGGTATAATTTTCTACCCCAATTTTTTTTTTAGATGATTTGTTATTGACAAGCATAGGTATTACTTTGGTTATACGAGATATTCACCTGGTTATTCTAAGAGTGTCGTGCATTATCTTGTTAAAAACAGAAATGGTGAATGCAGTGCTAGCAGAAAATTAATCTACTCGACATGACATGAATGAACGCAATAATGAGTTAATATCGGGGCATCTAGTACAGCCATTATGTAATCAGTGCGGCAGGAATTGATCCTGGTACTTTTCATTTAACATAATGAAGTCATTTGGATTTACGTTTGAAGGCTAATATAATGTATAGAAACAAGTAGCGAGTAGGGGGAAGATATGGTTGAAGAGACGGAGGAAGAAACAGAAAGATGCAGAGAGAGAGAGAGAGAGAGAGAGGGGGGGGGGGGAGGGACGGAGAGTGTGAGAGTGTGTAATCTGTCGTATACCAATACTCCTTGGGAAATGGGGGAAAAAAGTTATTGTGAAGGACAGAGGGAGAAAGAGAGGTAATAATGAAGGAAGAGATAATGTTAAAACAGGAAAGAGAGAGAGAGAGAGAGAGAGAGAGAGAGAGAAAGAGAGAGAGAGAAAGCGAGGAAAGAGAAAACCTAGAGAGAGAGAGAGAGAGAGAGGGTCGGGCGGGAAGAAGAGAGGAATATGGAATACATATATAGTGGTTAGCTGCTCGTACACTTCTAATGATAATTGTTCAACATCTTAATAAGATAACGTTTCTTAACAAAAAAGAAATATTGAAAGATCATTATTTCGTTCAATATCTGTCATGTCTATGCAGAGGAGAAAATTGCGAGGAGATTATTGGACTGAAACTGTATCCCATAATACGAATGGCTTCTCAACAAATATTTAAAGATTGTCCCGCGCATGTAGATTCAAGAAGTAGGGTAAAGGAAGATGTGGCAGGGTATCTCGAGGTCACCTTATAACATTAATGTGTCCATTTTTATATAACTTTGTCCGAGTTCCGAGTGCCCCCCTTGAACATCTCTACAAAGGAGCATTTAATGCTATTGGCATCTTATTGCTACTTATCTGTGACATTCGAGGAGAGTCCACATACCGATTCTGCTATATTCCCGGCAGGAGCGTATCCAGGATTTTTTACAGAAGGGGGGGGGGGGGGTGTTCAATTTCCTGAAATCTCTGACAAGCAAATACATTATGGTTATCTGGCAAGGGGGGGGGGGGGCGTGGGCTCAATTTCCCAAAATCACTGACAAGTAAAACAAAAAAATTAAAAGAACACGAAAAATGGGGGTACAGACCCCATGACCACCCCCATCTCTGGATCCGCTCCTGCCATGTCGGTCAATACCTTAGCTCACTGCTCCGCCACGTGTAGAGGGGCTGGCGAGAAGGAAGACGAAAAAGCCTGTACGATAAAAGATGCAACGCCAAGATAATGCTCAAGTTGATACCGCCAGAATTAGGGTTTGATAAAGATACATATCGGTGAGACGGGCCAATCGATCTCACTCGATCAGACCGCCAGATAGTTCAAATCCCAAAGGTGATAATAAAATGGAGGATCGGTGTTCTTCAAGTCCTTATGATGGGTGCGTAAAGAGGTTGGGGGAAAGAAACAGGTAGGAGGAGAATACACTGGGAAATGGTGACCAACTTTTGGTTAAAGGTGCTGTTGCTGTATTGTCATGGCATTGTCAAGGAATTGTCGAGAAGTTATTTTGAATAGTTGGTTGCAGTGAGAAGGAAGGGTTGTGTGTTATGATGTTTTAGAATCTTCAAAACTCTCCACTATGATCCTCAGAAGTCAACAAATTTATTGTAAAAGTGACATGGGTTGAACATGATTATGGTGGTTAGCTCACAAACATGTGGAATCGGAATTCGGTCCACAAGTTATACTTCATTTCTAGTCATATTTGAAATATAAGAGCATATATATATATATATATATATATATAATGTGATGATGTTGAGTCTACTTTTACCATTCGCTTTGGTTTGGGTGATATAGAACATAGTGGGATGAATTCAAACCAAAGATGACGCAGGATACTCAGGAAATTTCCTGAGTATCCTGCGTCATCTTTGGTTTGAATTCATCCCTATATATATATATATATATATATATATATATATATATATATATATATATATATATAATATGTATGTGCGTGTGTGTGTGTGTGTGTGTGCGTGTGTGGAGAGATAGAGTTGGAGAGAGAGAGAGGGAGAAAGAGACTTCGACAAGAACAATTTTCTTGCCCTTAGCTTTTCACCTTAAAATCTTGTAGTGCCGAGACTGCGTTTGTGGTGACAAGAAAACGAGGATAAAAACGCGTAACCAACACGAGTTCATGTCAAAGGAGGTGTAGCCTATGTTTGAGATTGAAAGAACAGAACCTACTCCAATTATAGCTGAACTGCTTCTTCTTGAAAATGAGGTTGCCTCAAACTGTGTAACAAACTGGATATGATATACTGTGTGAGTCAAAAAAAAAAATAATAAAAAAATTTACACTTAAAATTTATTTTAAAACTTAGGTTTGAATGAAAAATTGTTATACATGTTTTGAAAAAATATCTTATCCTGCGTCATTTGGTACCATTTTTCTGTGGTATGTGTTCACGCTTCGATGAACAGGAGGCATTGTTTGCGTGAGTGTAAAAATCGTCTTGCGCCAAAGTATTAAGTAAGGGGGTGAAATAAATGTATCAAACGAGGTGCATTGCATTTGACTTCCCAGAAGCAAAGACACACACACACAAAGACACACGCGCACACACACACACACACACACGCGCACATGAGGAACACCATATAAGAAAAAACTAAATGTGTTTGGCTGTATTGTTTTTTTTTTCATTTCCCGAGTGTGCGTGTGTGTGTATAATTGTATGTGTGTTTTAATATGTGTGTCATGTTTCATTTTTGTTTGGGACGGTCTGAGCGTTATTGAGTGTGCGTGTGTGTGTATAATTGTATGTGTGTTTTAATATGTGTGTCATGTTTCATTTTGTTTGGGACGGTCTGAGCGTTATTTGTATATGCAAAGACCGAATTAATGCCCCTATTCAAAATGTTTTGTTCAAACAACACATAAGGAGTACGTTGGCGCAAGTTGGTTTTTACACTCTCGCAAACAATGCCCCCTGTTCATCCAAGCGTAAACACATACCACACAAAAATGGTACCAAATGATGCGGGACAAGTTTAAAAAAAAAAAAAATATGTATAATAATTTCGCGTTCATAACTGAAAACAAAATAGCAATTTTCTAGGTGTAAACTGTCTTTCTTTTGACTCACACTGTAGAATGTTTCTATTCATACCCTTTCTCAACCGCTTTCAACATGTTCAATCACACTGAATCATCACCATGATGATGGTGATGTAATTTTTTTAAGGAACAGTCTTCATGGGATTATATGCACTGAAAGTGAGTATGGGTATACACGTTTTTGCGTACTCCTAATAAATTAACTTTCGGCTGACGATCGAGTGAAAAGTAAAATGGAGTTTCTTTTTATCAATGAAACCACAGTAAAGGCAAATGTCAGTGCGTATTGTTTTACAAAGGTGCTTTGAAAATAAACCTTTTTCACCATTTACACTTTGTAGACGATTCTTTTCTCAAGTTTTAACACCTATACTCTATAATTGAAGTCAATTTTATATACTTTGTTTTATTTGTCTATAAAATATTTATAAGTCAACAAATTATTTATTATTTATTATTTATTTTTTAATATTCATTTGTTTGTCTATAAAAATATTTGATGACTTTCTGGTCTATTTTTAAAAAGTACACTTACAGAAGGTAGAATGCGTGGACTAATAAAGCAATCCATCCTTGAAAATAAGTACCGAATTGGAAATCTAATTTAAGATAATTCCTTCGCACAATCTAAAATATTCAGCACATAATTCTCTTGTTCCTTCAAATAGCTTCAGGGGGAAAATGTGAATATTCTCCGAACGCCACATACGACTTGGAAATGCACGTTCTTATAATCGAGTTTCATGTAATTGTGGACTATTTAAGTCATTACATTTAAATGATCTAGGTTAATGGCAGTTTTGTATCAATCACACGCACGTCGTTTTCTACAGGATTATGGACCCCTTGGGTTATCGTGTAGTCCCGCTCATTTACATCAATGTGCGCATTGCTCTAATTTCAACACGGACAAACTGACGTGAATTTTGTCAGTTGAATTCAGTTGAATCGATTAACCAACAGTTTTGTTTATTATGTTTAGCCTGTTAGGGGCATCTTGAAAATATCCCAATTTCTTCATTTATCAGTCATACGTTCTGCTGGAATATTTGTGACTTTGCTATCCAACAAGAACGTTATCCACACAACTTTTTGACAAATTACTACTCTCTCTCAAAAAAGCTATTGAAATATGAATAGAATCTATTCAGATTTGAATAGAAAGACTTGTACGAGGGACACTTCTGAGAATCTATTCAAAATTAATAGATAAAGTATCAAATTCACTCTGATATAGCTATAGTTTGAATGTACGATATTGTAGGTGGCTTGAATTCTAGCAAATTGATGAGTTTCGGGTTCAAAATAATTGAACAGCTGTTCTATTAAAAAAATGAATAAGCTGTAATGAGAGTGTATCATTTTGGTCGGGCAAAGATAGATTTTACCTAGAACAGGTTATAGATGAATATGTAGATTTACACTGTAGAAAGTTATAAGCCCTTAACATATGTCTGCACTGTTCATTTTCATACTCTGTTTGTACGCTATCACTTCTGCATGGCGCGTCAAAGACAGCGCCAGTCGTTGACGCAGTTCTGCGTCAGTGAAATGACGCATCGCGTGCAACGGATATAAATCAGTGCCCAGCATTGTAAAATTTTAAGAAATATGTCTGTTGGGGAACTGGAATGTCTAAAAAATGTCCATGAATGATAAATATTGACTGTTGACAAAAAAGTAACTACCTCCCATGAGCTACTGCAATCTCGCAGTATATGAATAGCACGAGCAACCCCGGGCCAAAATCTATCCTTGGGATCGGAATACATCGACATAGATGTAAACGAATACAAGGCGAAAGCGACACGATTAGTTACGATCATGAAGTCAAAATACCCTAAAACTCCCCTAGAGGCGGCGTCGTTGTGTTTTCATGAGGCTCGTGCGGGGAGAAACACGATGAATAAAATATGAATGTGAATGTCCGTAGGGGCTCAAAGACTAAAATAGATGAGGATGTTCAGTGTATGGTTTGATTTTATATAATTATGTAAAACTTTATTCTGATGTGGGACGCTGATATGACCCCATCAGTCTACTCGTGGGAATACGTGCATAAGACCATCAATCTTACTTCATGGATGTTCTTTTTTCGGAAATAGTGAACATGGAGTGAAATCCAGTGTGCACTGTATCATTTAATGACAATCGAACTTTCATAGTACTAGTAAGATGACTGGAAGAAAGGCACAAATACCAGCAAGTCGCACACTGATAATTATTGGAATATGAAATTGACAAATTTGCAAAGTCCATAATTATGATGTAGTTACATGTGATAAATATAATTCTGTATAATGATAATAAATTTATGATTCAGCAGGATTTGTCCTTTTTTATTTCTGGTGTTGGAGAAGCCTATGAGAATTTGCCGCTAACAACAGATACATATTCTGAATACCTCCCAGCGGAAGAAAAAACAATCCAGAAAAAAACCCACAAACAGGCCAAATTTTCTTTTAACACCATATTATTTTTTGTATGAGTCTTTCGAATGCATTTTCCAAAATCAGTATAATATGGATAATGTATGTTCAATTCAATTAGAAATTTTTCAGAAGGTTTTCAAAAGGTCGTGGGTTCGAACCCCGGCACGGCACTTATGCCCTTGAGCAAGGCATTTTATCTACATTGCTCCTCTCCACCCAGGTGTTAAATGGGTACCCGGTACGATGCGAACGTCATTGTGGTTGGATTAGCATGTGCGCGCTTGGAAACAGGCGACTGGCTGGAATGCTCCCCAGAGGACTGGATAATGTGCACTGTAATGTGCAGAATCGCAACTGAATCCAGTGACCGGGGTAATAATGCTGTAAGCGCTTTGGTCGATTATATTTTAACTGGTAAGGCGCTATATAAGAAACAGCTATTAATATTATTATTATTATTCAATATGAGGGCCTACCTTCGATATGAGGTGCAGATGCAGTTCTTTATCTTTATCGGGTAGTTTATAGACTGGGTAGATAGTGCCTTTTATATAAAGCAATAATGATTTCTCCTGACTTGTCCTCTTCTGTCACAGGTGTTCACTGTAATCGTACATGGGACGGAGTACTTTGTTGGCCAGACACCCTTGCTAACTCCGTACACAAGCTGCCTTGCCCGAGCTACCTGATAGACACAACGACAAGAGTTGACAGTGAGTATAATTATAAAGAGTTTAGTTCCCAAACATGCTACATCCATAAATCTAAGATCTGAGACCTGGGGGTGTTTCATAAAGCTGTTCGTAAAGTTACGCATGACTTTACGAATGACTTAAATATGACAAGCCAAATGGGATGCTCAATCATTTTTAACTGCATCAACTAAAGTTGAACTGTGCAGATGTAGATTAACATTCTTATTATAACAAACATTTTTAATGCAAAGTATAATTTTTGCCATAATTTGATTGAGGTTATTGGAAATACAGTCACACTTTGTTAATAAAACATTAGGAAAAACGTTGGGCATCCTATCTGGCACTTCATATTCAAGTCGTTCGTATGAAACACCCCCAGAAAACAAGGATGATTTAATTGCTTTGAGATGAAACTTAGTCCTGTTATATATCCTGTGTAATATGATAACAATGCCTTAATTTGTTATAAAGTAATCAATTGATTTAAATAATCTGTAAATGTGGCATGTTTCGGAACCGAAATCTTGATCAACCGTACGAACAGCGCACATGCACAGTGCACTTAACCACCTTCTAGTAATAATTCATTCTCAAATGTAATCAAGTGACGCTTTATATAACACTGAAAACTGATTCATTTCGGCTTTTTTAAAACTGAAAAATGTACGTGTAAATTCAGTTATAAATACATATAAATGTATGGACGGTAGATTTGCATTTGAATTTGAATTGGCAATATAATGCAATAGCAGTCTCTTCTTTTTTTCTTCTACATTGACTTTTAACCAAAAAGAGGACAAGCTGAATATCGTTGTATATAAATACATCAGGTGAAATATTGAACTAAGATATTTGTGTCTAACAGAGTACTTAATATTGCTTTGTGTCTCTCTTACACACACACACACACACACGCCCACACACCCACCACACACACACACACACACACACACACACACACACACACACACACACACATATATATATATATATATATATATATATATATATATAAGAGAGATACATTATAAACATATAAATATAACACACACATGTGTGCACGCGTGCGTGTGCAGGTTCGTGTAGTAGTATGTGTAGTATGTGTATGTAGCTTCATGTACTAGTATGTTGATACATTATAAAACGATGTTTCATGAGCTTGACGAAATAGTATCTTAGGGAGGAAATTTTCGTTTACCCGGTGCTTTATTACTCAAAGTTCAAAAGTGTTAATGGTATGTTGATAGATTATAAAACGATATTTCATGAGCTTGACGAAATAGTATCTTAGGGAGGAAACTTTCGTTTACCCGGTGCTTTATTACTCAAAGTTCAAAAGTGTTAATGGTCGTTCAGAGTCTGAAACCTATTTCATGAAAGCAATATTTGCTTAGGATGAGTATTGATCATTGCCCAGACGTCTTGATACACCACAATCAACCATTTTATTGGTTTACTTTACTTCCAAAGATTGAGAAGGATCACTCGACTCCAACAAGCTCATGATTGCAGTAGGAACAAAATGAAAACGCCATCATTGTGATGAAGGCCACCATCAGGGGCACCAATCTATCATCGTTCAAGATTCCGAAGCACATGCCAGTAGTCATATCAAATTTAGTTTCAGGCTTGAACCTGCTTAAAGTGATAGAGTAAAGTCAACCTCTTCATCACGTGCAAATTATCAAAATTCTGTGAACTATAATGGAATAAACAACATCAATGGCAACGACAAACAAGCATGTCATTATGAGATCAATTTCTCCGTTTTATATCATGAACTGAATTAATTTTGTTGGTAATTTTGTCATTTATAAAGTAGTTTGTCCCTAATGTCGGGGTCTACATTAAAAAAAGAAGTGATAATGTTACAAATTAAAACCTAGTGAACCGTGTATATATGAACTTTTAAAAATATATTTTTTACGGAAATGTTTTGTACACTCGTGGAAAGCTGTTTTAATCCTCAAAATAACATCGTTGCTATATGGTTTCTCTAAAGTATTTGGAGGGCTATGACGAAAAAAAAAAAAAAAATCTGGAATGTCATGGATAGCAAAGAGAAAACAAAAGGGAGTGGGAGAAAAGGACGAGAAAATGAAGACGAGAGGACCCCTTCTGACAACCTCTCCCTAGTTGGTGCCCCAGTTAATCTGCGTTTCACTTACCGTTCCGAGTAAAGACCGGTGACCCCCATGATGCTAATGCACCTCGATGACTAGACCCATGCTACGCCTCTTGACGGCAAGATAACCGAGAAAGTCGAACAACTAGTTTAATCTTTATATTGCTACTTTAATCTTCAAATCAAATGAAGTTGCAGATGATCACGTTCATCATATAGTCTACGCATTTACGATTACCAAATTGACGTAATTGTAGGAGAGGGGAATTTCCCTTTCAACAAACCAGACGATAGTTATTTGCTTCAAACTTTCTGACATGTTTCTACGAACGTGTTGAGATAAAGTTATGCATAATTCAACCACTTCAGAAGATGTAATATTACGCTTAAGTCATCAAGCATCAAAGATGTTTTCCACAAAAAACGAAAGGCTCTATAGTCAACTATACTGAACAATGAATAATTTGTACTTAAGATTCTATAATCAGATTCTTCTTTCTCTTCTAGCCAGTCTTCTTCTTCTTCTCTCCAGTTCCTTCTTTTTTTCCATTTCTCTTCTTATCTTTCGCTTATTTAGCTCCTCTTTCTTGCTCTTCATATTATCCTTCATCTATTATCCTTCTTCTTTGTCTTCTTTTGTCTTCATTTTTTTTGTAATACTCAATGTATTTAAAAACGATTGTAATGCTATGCTGTATATGCGTGTATATCCTAATTATGTGATAAATGAGTACGAAAATACGAGAACACGGAAGTCATTAACATCACCTCCCGAATGATCCTTATAAAATAGCTCAAAGCGTAGGTCACATTTGTGCGATAGGGAGATTTTTCATTACAGGTACACCCTAGAGCTGCCCCACTATTAACAAACACAAGCATACTCACGCTACACACACCATACAGTTAATATAAAAAAAGGTGCACTTTTGAAAAATCTGTCAAAATTACATTTCAAAATATTTAGAAGATTTGTTCATGTCGATAGAATGCTCAATAGACTCGTATCAAGTGCCACTAACAAAACAAATTTTTGTTCACGCTTGGGCGAACACTGACTGTTTTTATTCAGAGTGTGAAAAATGACTTGCGCCAAATTGAAAGAAGAAGGAAAGTTAAACCAGCAGTCCGAATAAGTACTCCCATTCAAACAAATTGCTCTTTGCCATAAATTTATGATTATGCTATGTTAGTCTAGGAATTTTGTGGCAATTTTCTATCATGGTTTTTATGATTTCATTGCTTTTAATATGCACGTGTGGATTATTAATGTGTAATTACTTCAAGATCTTTTTAAGCACTGTATTCACAATACACAGACACATCAAACCCACATGCCAATCATTCATTCAAGAAGTACCAAATTAATTAGTCTTCAAATCATTCAACAAATAAATCAATCAAAAATCAATCAATCAACCAACCAATCAATCAATCAACCCATCAGTACATCAACCGGTAGATCAGTTATTCAGACAGTCAGTGATTCGGTCAATCAATCAATCAATCAATTAATCAACCCATCAGTCAGTCAATCAATCAATCAATCATTAAGTCAGTCAGGTGTCAATCAATTACTCAAACAATTGATCAGTCAGTCATTCAACCATTCAGTCAGTCAGTCAGTCATTCAACCAAGCAAGCAAGCAATCAGTTAATCAATAAACAATCAATCGATTGATCAGTCAATTAATGAATCAGTTGACGTATAAAAATAAAGAAAAACATAGGCTTTTAGCCACCAAAGGGAGGGGGGGGGGGCCGATTTTCCCCTATGTGGATCCGCCACTGGTTACATAATGGATACACTGTGATTGATTGATTGATAGACTGATTGAGAAATTGACTGAATACGTACAGTAGATTTATTGATCAATCGAAAGATTGATTTACATAGTTAATGGAATGATTGATTGATAGATAGATTGATTGATTGAAAATTGATTAATTTGGCGTTCTTGATTCAATGACTGTTTTGGAAGTGCTTTGATGTGTTTTTGAGTAATTTGTTAAATTACAGTGTTATTGATTGATTGATTGATTGATTGACACAGTTGCCCGACTGCCTGACTGGTTGATTTATGCAAAGAGTAATTTGTTTGAATGGGAGTACTTATTCGGATTGCTGGTTGAATTTTCCCTCTTCTTTCAAATTGGCGCAAGTCATTTTTCACACTCTGGAAAAAAGCAGTCAGTGCTCTCCCAAGCGTGAACAAAAATTTGTTTTTGTTTAGTGGCACTTGCTAGAAGAGACTATTGGGCATCTTTCGACGTAAAAAAAATTTCTGTATATTTTGAAATGTAATTGTGACAGATTTTTCAAAAGTGTAACGTTTTTGTTTTTTTTTGATACGCACTGTATAGCAAAGTATACCTTTAATTGAAAATCTCGTTATCGTTATCGGTCAAATGCGACATTACATTACGTCGGTTTATAAGGCATGTATGTTGTCTTGGAGACCCCATAAAGGAAACTGACGGTGTTTCCAAAAATAGAAAGATAAGTAAAAGTATAAGAAAAATGGAAGCAAAGCCATCAGATTATTCATCAATCAGGGAAATGTTACGTTTCCTGCATCAAGCATCTCCACGTGTGATCCTGCAACAGACGTCAATCGAATACGTATCAGTTATTAACATAGAATATCACTTAATTTGTCTGCCCATTCCTATATGCATATATTTCAAATATCATCAGGATCATTTTATTAAGGTTGAGGATACCTCAGATTAAGATTGAACTCTACTTTCTTATCAGTACCACTTTTTTTCAGTTTAAATTTGATTGTAAACTGTTATCAGCATAACAAAAGTGGATGTGGTAGCCTTTGCCTATCTTATTTCTGTAGAGTAAAAAATGCAATTTCTTTAAAGAGGTTGATTTCTGGTAAAGATGAAAAGTAATTTGTGAGCTTTCTTGTTCTTTTTATGTCAGTTTGGAAGAGTATTTTGGAGGAAATGTCCCCTGAATAGATTGTCCTTTCAATGCCATGTTTTCGAAATATGATGAAACACATCTAAATGTGTGGACCAATCATTCCTGCCACATGTGTATGTAGTTCCATTACTTCCATATGCAAATTTCTGTGTCCAGTGCATGTGAGCCTCAGCAAGATTGAATCAATTTCTTAGATCGTCTCCAAAAGCTTCAAAACAATGCTGCCCGTTTAATTTCATTGTCACCTAAGAGGAAACACATAACTCCTGTACTTATCGCTCTACACTGGTTACCTGTTCGATATCGAATCATCTTTAAGTTGCTCTTACTTGTCTTTCATTCACTGCATGGAAGTGCTCCACATTACAACTGTAGCTTAATAACTCCATATATCCTTCGAGGAGCCTTAGGTCTTCAAACTCATCTCTACTTGCCATACCACAAACTCATAATTCTTGGGGGGGGGGGGGATCGATCATTTCTATATGCTGTCCATTCCTATGGAATAAACTCCCACAAGACATTCGCAATCTATCCTCTCTCAGTAACTTTAAGACCTCACTCAAAACCTGGTTATTTAGACAAGCCTTTTTTTAAATGTTCCCTTCATCCCTTTTCTTATATATATCTTTATATCTTCTATCTTCCTTTCACTGCGCCATGAGCATCTACCCATGATGGATACCGGCGCATTACAAGTGTTCATATTATTATTATTATCACTTTGATGATTCCAAAACCTCAGAGTATGCACATATTCTTATGTACTACCTGATCAACTTTTCCCGACTGCTTCCAGACAGTTTCTTCCCTTTGTGAGTTCTTGACCAGAACTCATTTTTATCTTTAAAAATGAATTAGCCTTTTACGTAACGTAAAGGGATGGGAGCAAAACGGGGAAGAAGACCAATTGCAAGACCACCGCGCTCAATGCTCAATCACTTCTTAACGATATTGCCTTAATTAAATTACACCTAAATCGATAACAACGATCATCAGTCGATCATAAAGCTATTGCTGTCTGCTATAATGACATATTAACCTTTTTCTTCCAAGAAGGAAGAAAACCAACAACAACTACATAACAAACACGCAATTACTTTAACGCCAGACTGTTGATGTTCCGGTACTATTTCCCCTGGGAGGACTCTTGTCAGCTCACCGTCAACGGATCAAGGAGAGGTTGTAAAGGGGGCAGCGGCATAACTACAAGGGACACGGGGGCACATTCCTCCCAACCTCCTGACGGAAAAAAAGAAAAAGAAGAAAGAAAAAATGAAGAAAAAAACAAAAAACAAAACAAAAAAACGACAGAGCGAAAATCAGTGGCCTCGTAAATTCACATTGAATTTCCGAGTAAGATCGGTGCCCCCCTCCCCCCCCCCCCTCCGGTGATGCCCGTGCCCCTTCAATGGCTGGATTCACGCTACGCCACTGAAAGGGGGTACAGCAGGAAAACAAATTCCCGACAGAAAACGGTTTCAGCTGTCCTTAACGATGTAGCCAATCAGAAAATCAAGTCTGAACAAAAAATGACAAAAATTGTCTCTTTTTTAATCATGTGGGTGTTCTTCATTCCCCCATGGATTTGCAAGTGAGAAAGATCACTAAAACCAAAGGAAAGTTACTTAGATGATGGGAAAATAGTGACCAAGTCACAATGTAAGTCTAATTAGGTGTAATTTCAGACTAGCAAGGGCTCTTAATTATCCCTCGCGTGACCAATTAGGCAGTGCTGATCAAATTGTGCGCGCGCGAGAAAAGATATCGCCTGCAGATGAGGGTATTACACTATCGTATTCGAACGAGTGGATCGATATACGGGACAAATTGTGACCGCAAGTACGCCAAAATGAAGTTTGAAAATACGAGGATTCCTAGGAAGAATTGTCTCTTTCGCTTTTCTTTTTAAGAGCGCATGCTTATTTTGGAAAGTAACTCCCTCGTGTTGTTTGATTTGGTAACAAGATCAGGGCCCTCTTGTGGCATAAAAAGTTGCGATTAAACGCAACTCGAAAATTTAAATGCAAGACTCAAATACGCAATTCTGATCCATTGTAAATCAAGTTGCGTTTAATTTTTGACATGCGTATAAACGCAAATTTTTTATACATGAGGGCCCTGTACTAGATATTGTTGACTTATGTTAAAACAAACAAACAAACAAACAAACAATATTTTGTGTACATTTTTCGTCTAAATTCTGTAATTTGGGCTTTTATTTTTTTTTTGGGGGGGGGGTGGGGGTGGGGCACAGTTTCTTAAAACCTCTTTCCATATTCTGATTAATCCCTATTCTATTTATTCGCATGAATATTATATTTCAATATCTCTCTATATTCTCGTTTCGCAGCATATTCTTCAAGTTCAGGTCTGTCTTCTTATGTGTGTAGGGCCCACAAATTTACCCCTGTTTCTATGCCCTCTTTCGTCTTTCTATACCTCCTATAGTGTAAGGGAGTGAGAGAATTCAACAGTCAATGATTGATAATTGATTTGATTTTTCATGCACAGTGTATGCTTCTAAGCGTTGCGAGGCAGACGGAACCTGGTATCTCTCTGAAAACAACGACACGTGGACCAACTACACTATGTGTACATCTGAGGATGAGGATAATATCTATGAGGTAGGCATCCGGATAGGATGTAAAATAATGTTACATTCATTCACCATCACCCTACCAATTGACAGTAATGACAATCCGGATTTCAAAGAAAAGTAGGCAAAGCAAACTGAAAATTAGAGGTAGAGGCCAAAATTAAAGTCGCTAATGCAGAGACGCATCATTCCTAGTCCCTAACTGTATTAATTTTGATTTAATGACTTGGATAGAGATCTTTCTTTACATATCTTCTGATTATTTAGATGGATCACAGTTTTTTGTTGCAAAATAAAAACATGAAAAGTAAAAAAAAAAAAAAAATTGAATTAGTACTGGTGTGTTTAGATCATTGAATTTAAACATTTATTAACAAAAATATATATTTCT
>CM046849.1:18239579-18259728 GCA_025618425.1 Heliocidaris tuberculata
CCTTTTTTTTTCTTGTTTGTCAGAGAATTATGGAGGAAAACATGTGATACCCCTCCCCCCCCCCCCCGAGCGTCTATTTTGAGGGCTGGGGAGTCTTGATGTAAATGATCTTTTTATTTTTATTTTTTAAAAATAATATAAGTGTACATTTGTTCTTTTTTGAAAGGGATTTTTTATTTTATTAAAAGGAACAATCCACTAGCGTAGCTGAGGGGGAGGGGGGGGGGCAGGGGGCATAATTTTTTTTTTCTTGCTTGTCAGAGAATTATGGAGGAAAACATGTAATAACCCCCCCCCCCCCCCCCCCCCCCCCCCTCCGAGCGTCTATTTTGAGGGCTGGGGGAAAAAAGTACCGCACTGAGCGAGTTTGGGAGAGCTGGCGAGAAGAAAAAAATACGGGTCTCCCTTCCAGCAGAGTTTTAGAATTTAGAATTTTTTGTTTTTTGTTTTTGCTTGTCACAGAATTATGATTATGGAGGAAAACATCTGATAACTCCTCCCCCCCCCCCCCCCTCACTGAGCGCCACTGGAACAATCAAAATACCGGGAAGAATTATCTTCTAACTTTTACTTTGCATTTGTGAGTAAAATTTATATGTTGCCATTCACTAACGTACCCAAGGGGGCCGGGGGCAAGGGGGGGGGGGGCAGAGTGCCACCTGACAAGTTTTGAAGAAAAAAAAAAGGTTATCGGGTTCCTGAACAAGATTCTCGACACCCCCCACTGAGCGACTTTTGGAGGGCTGGCGAACAATTTTCGGAACTGACCTCCTCTTTTTTTTTTCTTTAATGCTTGTCAGAGAATTATGGAGGAAAACTGGACCCCATAAAATCTGATAACCCCCCCCCCCCCCGATCCACTAAGCGACTTTGGGAGGGCTGGCGAAAAAAAATTCTCGACCCCCCCCCCCCACCCCGAAGCGACTTTTGGAGGGCTGTTGGGGGGGGGGGGGAATTGTCGCCATTGATAACCCTTTTTTTTTTTTTTAACCCCTCTTGACGCCAAGGTCCAGACGCCACTGTTGCCATTCCTTTCCAGCTTTCATGCCTGTAAGTCACCAC
The DNA here is from genome assembly GCA_025618425.1 of Heliocidaris tuberculata. Taxonomy (NCBI): domain Eukaryota; kingdom Metazoa; phylum Echinodermata; class Echinoidea; order Camarodonta; family Echinometridae; genus Heliocidaris; species Heliocidaris tuberculata. The sequence continues at coordinate 18,240,642 of CM046849.1, forward strand.
TCAATCACAAGTCTTATACAATACTATTCATTTCCATCAACTTATGATTGACCATTCCAGTCAAAGCTTATTGTCTTCACTCTCCCTTTCACATACGCAGGCATGACAGGGGTGTCGCTAGAGAATTATGAATGGGGCAATAGTAACTGTGCCAAGAAAAAAATTCCCACAAATTTCCAACAATGAAAAAGTAAAACTGAAGTTTATATTTTTATATATTTTTGGACATGCCAAAATACTGACAGTTTGAAACGTTACAAATATTAAGGTGTATTGCCATCCCGCCACACCAGTTGTGCATCCAGGATTTTGTAAAAGATGGGGCACACATTGCAGAAAATTCTCTGACAAGTTGAAAAAGGTCATTTCAAAGGAGGCGGGGGGAGGGGGTACAATCTTGAAGTTGTATACTGAAGGTATGTCACTCTGTATCAAGGGGGGCATGGGCCGGAAGTGCCCCCTAAATCTGATACTGCCCCCTTCCACCCCCACCCCCTCGAGCGATACCACTGCTTTTTCTCTCATTTTTTATCTTTCTCATTCCATTCTAACTCTGGCTTACCTTTCACACAAACTTTTCATTTAACATTTCTAGTTATGGAACCCCTGCCCCCCCCCTTTGAATACTCTATGTAAAAGTATATCACATGCACATTACCACTAAAATGAGAATTCAAGTTAGAATTAAAAAGCTCTCAAAATATGTAAATGTTAAAGGTAACTAGATAGATGACTTTCCATCCCCTTAACATGATAAAAGAGATGAACTAAATCCTTTGGTTTTTTTTGTCTATTTAATAACAATAAATATCAATTCAAATAACAAGTTTATAATTTGAAAAAAAAAAAAATATTGAAATTGCACATCCTTGCAGAAGTCTAGTGGTAAGTCAAATTTTCATATCACTTACTAGTACAGTATATCACTGAATGAATATTTGGTTTTTCTCACAAGTTCTCAAGCAATTTGCATATCAACTGTTTCATTCTATTATACTGTTGAAATGGTCACTGACATAAATCAAATCTAGGTTTTGTTAAATTTCATTCAGCTGAAGGCACTTATTTTTTAGAATTTCAGCAAATGCAATATTCAAACAAAAATCCTCCAAATCAGAAACCCTTGTTAGGGATATCTGTATTGTTTTATTCTGAATGAAATCGCCAACTTCATTGCATGTATCCACTCGTGAGACTGCTGATCTAGCTTACAGGAATGAAGAGCTGTAGTGGTAATCCGTAAGTCTGTTGAATGAAAAGAGAAAATAGAACAAATTAAAAACTATTAAGGTCGTAAACAATAAGAAAGGACTGCAATGTGCCAGATATGTATATATGCATGACTCAAACAGAGTGAATATTGCTTGATAAAAAGCTATTTTACCCACATTCATTAAAATTAAGTTCTTTTGTAAGCATGAAAATGGAAATGATGAATCCTTATAAAAATTAAGTAAAATTCCTATATTTGACCAAAAATTCTTTTTCAGGTGAGAGGGAAAGGAAATTACAATAGTTTTAAATAACTTGCTTCCTCTTCAAGTTGTGTACTACTGATATAGGCCTATTATATATTTTTTATATTGATATTTTTTATATTGATATATTTTTTGAAAACTTTTTTTTGTGGGGGGGGGGGGGGTAATTGCCAAATTTAATTATGCACAGTAAAGGCCTACCTCTCCAAGCTTGAGCATGCAGGTCAGTATATCTGCTCTTTGTTCATTTCTCTGGATTGTGTATCTCAATATTCTTTCACCATCCATTGTAAAGAATCATGCTGTGTAAAAAGAGGATAAATAAATAAATTTATAAGTGCAAGTATAAATGAAAGTAATTTAGAGGTACACAATATATATTTCACAGAAATACTTGTACTCCTCTAATTGTGGCTTTTTTTTTTTATCTTCTCAAACATCTAAATACATCTAATTCAGATCATAGATCAAAGCTCAAAAGAGACCGTTTTCACAGATTGTATTGTGAATAAATGTGAAGTGTAATCTTCTCTTTCTTTTCCATGCTTACACACAATGCTGGGCTTTGTTGGTAATGGTTTAAAATGTTTGCATTAAGGACAAGCTATTAAAAAATCAATGGCAACTAGTAAGGGCATCTGTAATATGCTTTTAACTAACACATTTAGGGACCCCTGGAAGCCCTAATTGCTTCTATAGTTCATTTCCTTGTTTCCTGTTAAATTACAATATTTATGATAATCATAAAATGATTCAAATTACACTTTACATGTATAAGCATATAGATACTCAGGAAATGTTCTGTAAACTTACCTGTAATTTAGGAAGACTAGATTTCTGCTTCATCATGTATGGTCAGTTTGCATTTGCGCAATGTTTGAATAACATTTCTTGGGTTCCTTTCCATTTTGATCTGTTAAAAAAAAAATAATGAAAACAAGAGTTGTCATTTTGGGGGGGTCTTTCTTGTTACAGTCATAGCTACATTGATAATAATTGTTTTTATCAGGCAAATAAATTCCAATCCATTATTTTTCAAAGGTCAAAATTCAATAATCATCAGCTATCTTATGTTTATTAAGGTGCATTCAAGCTACATAAGTTTCTTGGAAAGAAAAAGAAACAGCCTCAGCAACAAAACTTTCTAGTGACGTGTGTCTGAAATTTTGAACAGGGATCCCTAAACTGGCTTTAACAACCAGACTGAATTTTTGCCCAAAATACATTTGCCTCCACCCCCCCCCCAAAAAAAAAAATCAATAAAAAAAAAATCATATTCTATCAGACTCCAGTTAATTTAAGTCAGTTTAATTGACCAAATGGCATGAATTGAACCAAATATAGTAGATCCAAGTCTTTTAAGAACGAAAAAAAGTCAGGCGTGAAAGTGAAGTTGAACAGAGTTCTTATTAAACATGGTTAGAGATCTAGATCTTCTTTGACTTTGTCCCCCAAGGCCAAGCACAGCTTTAGCCCTAGGCCTAGCCAAGTCTACATCTACTCAAGATAGACTATCCTTCAGACTTCGGTTTATGGAATAAAGTTTCAACAAACATTCAGAGTTCAAAACAGTAAACCTCGTGTAACATTAATGATTTTATATCAGCACTAATTCATATCTTATCGAAATCATCGATATCTTAGAATCCCACCACACAGTCACAGATTCCAAATCTAACGTTAACCGTAGTCTCGTAGTTGGACTAACGAATACGCTTGTGTGCACCATACAGATGAACAACATGAGGAAATTAAGCTTATGGTTATGCAATACAGTCTATCACCATTTAGAGTTTAATAACGTTAGATCTGTTTAGATCTTCTTAGATCCAACTTGTTTGCATGTATTGAATTTTTGACGCTGTCGAAATAGCCACCGCGCCAGTGGCTGAAACTGACCCGTGACTGCCCGGGTAGCTGTCATGAGCCGCAGCGTGTGAGGACAGCGATCTCCGTGTCAAACTACATCTCGACGATAAATTTAGAACTGTAATTTCGAGAGAAAATTGTTTCAATCCTTTTTCAACACAACTCTTGTGAATCCTTTTGAAATATAGATAAATTATCGTAGATCACCTAGAATTGTACAAGTTATTTTTATTAATAAACTAAATGTACGAAATTTAATGATAATTTGACCTCTACTCACCTTGTCCTTTTGAACTAACATCTCTCATTTCGTGCGGATGACGTCTGGCATATAATCTGCATAATTAATAGGTCTTGAATTGACGAAGTTGAGGTCAAGTAAATTTTGATCGATACTATCGAATTATGTACATATTCATGACCTAGCATCCAATCAAAGTTTCACAATAAACTGACACGCACAAGAAATATGAATAATGCAACGTATCGGGTGCTTATCGGGCTCTTCAAATGATCCGAAAGAGGCGGGGCCTAATTCCATTCGCGTAATGATTTCCGCGCGTGCTGCTTTCCGTCTAGTAAATCTATTATACGTCTATGGTTGAAATATAGTTGGGCGCGCGGAGCGCGCCACAAAAATTTGATAATACGAGCCTGAAAATGTCTTAGTTTGTACTGAAATTACATTTAATCTATTAATATTACATGGAATTATTGTTTATTTGAGATGGAAAATACATATATAATGATTGCAAATTACCATCTTTTATCAAAAAGTGCGGGTATATTTGTACAGGCCATCCCCCCCCCCCCCCCGTACATCAGAACTGGGAGGGGGGTTAATGCATACCCCCATCCCCTCCGGGATTTGCGCCATTGGACTGTATTAATATATATATGTATATATTTTTTAAAGTTTTCCCAGATTTTCCAGTCTGCATTGCTGTGCAGGCCCTCAGATGGCATGTGGCATCAACACAAACAGTCCAGTGAGACAAATAAGAATAAAATCTGGAGATTTATTACTTGAGATTGGTTCTTCAATGTTGAAGTACTATGTTGATAACCTAGGAATTGGGTGTGCGCATGCTGTACAAACACACTTATTAAATTTTAGTGATACATGTACACATTTTACAGCAATGAAGAATTATTCACTAAATATCATCTATATTATCTCCTCCCATCCCTGAGATAACAATTCGCAAGTGTTTACATCATCACGAGTTATAAATCACAAATCACAAAGGAACACAAAAAAAGGGAAAGTTCCTTAGATTCAGGAGTTCACAATCAAGGCCGATCAACAACAGCACCAATACCAGTTTTGCTGAAAATTCACAGGATTTAACAATCAACCACAGCATCTACTCCTTAGGCAAAATAAATAAGTTTTGTATCACAAAACTAGTCATGGTGCAATGTATCAGATTCAAGCGTTCCCAATCAACAACAAGAAAAAATATATCAAAAGTCCTCGGAGAAAACAAACCTCCTCCCCCCCCCCCCCCGAGCACCTGTCATTACCTTTGAATTTCATGACTTTGACCTTTTTGTTGACTCTGACAGACCTTTGACCTTTTGTGTGACTTTAAGTCTTGACCTTCACAACTTTAACATTTATATGGACACATGAAGTTCACTTCTTGCGATGTACAACCATAGGGTAGGTGTAGGGAATACCAGACCCTTAAGCACGTTTGCATAATTTCCATAAACATGAACACAGACACACACTAGTAAGGTTTACCAATGCTTTCAGCAACTCTTTTTATTTCTCAGGGTACCGAAATAATGACAAAAATTTGTTTACCTAATGAAATAATCTCCTTAATGACGTCATAGGTAAATGGTCCATTATTCCCTACCCATGAAAGTAATACGAGACCGCTACATTTTCAACCGAAATCTCAAATATTTGTTGAGGAAAATGATATTTCGTTGGAAATGTAAATACCAATAAAGAATTGTTTTTTGGAGAGTATGTTTTGGTTTCATCAAAATCTGTTGCAATTTTAACCCAAAATTTTATAACATTTATCATCGGATAAATTTAATTACCATTTAAACGGCATTCAACATGTTCAATGTGCCGTTACTTTTGCCTCCGGCAACTTTACATTTTGTTGTTGATGATTTTAAGTACATCAATACTGAACAATTGACAATGATAATTTTAAAGATTACAGAGAGTTGTAAAATGACATTGAAATACGTCTTAAAAAGAAAGATGTAAAATGACGTTAAAACAACTTAACACATCCAACCAAACTCTAGTAATCTCATAATGCAGTGCAAAAAGGTGAAAATTTTCTTCATGCAGGTTTGAATTTGTTGAAATTTACTGTTATTTAATGTTTAATTTGATTAGATGAAATAACAGGATGCATGTAATTTCATGATGAGTCGAAAATTTCCATTTCATGACCTTAAGGCTTTTAAAATTTCAGATCTAAATTCAGCGTGTACCAACAAATATTGCTTAATTGCCTGGATATTTCTTTATCGCCAATATTCTGAGTATTATTTGATATTTTCTTTCAGTTTCATAAACATAAAAAACCCCTAGCAGCAAGCTTACACAAATTATCAATACACAGTGCACACATTAATTATGCATAACATTAGTCGCCATATTGGTGGTCTTGTATTACCTACACAAATTGATTGGATGTCCTCATTGAGGTTCACTCTACGCACTCTACAATGTGCACAATGGTCAATTGACCAGTACAATAGTTCACCAACTTCATAACAATGTTATTAATACCATTTTTAAAGCACACCTCTTTATAAGTTTAACACACCACTACGTTCCTTGAAAAACCAGTATTTATATCTACCGAAATTTTGAGCACGACAAACTCTTATCTTAGGAAATGTACAGAAATTATTCGGCTATAAAACTACCCAAATATGAGGATATTTACACGAGCTGAGCGAACAAATTTGCCCCATGCCCCCCCCCCCCCCACCTTGATGCCGCCACTGCTTTCCAAGTTTCCGTTTTCTTTCTTTTTCCTTCTTTTCTCCATTCCTTTTTCACTTAAGTTTTCTTTCCTTTTCTTTTTCATTTTCCACCCTTTTATTTTTTTTCACTCCGAAAATTATTGGGGGCAACTGGGGGGGGGCAAAGCTTCTGACTGGGGGGGGGGGCAAATGCCCCCCATGCCCCCCCCCCCCTTGGTGCCGCCACTGATGGTCCTGTATTACGGTCTTGTATTCCCTACACCTACCCTATGTCAAAATCATACTTTGTTGGTGATGACCTTGACCTTGAACAAGATTGACAAAGATTGTCAAAAATAATCACTTATTCCTATGATATAATAATATTATGTGCGAGTTTTTGCTGCAATAGACCAAATAAAAAGTTTGGTTTTGATTATCTACCATAGCTAGGGCCTGAAAAGGGGCATTCGACATTTGGCAACTTGCCAGGAGGGTTTTTTACACTGTTGAAAATCCTGTCAGGAGGGTTTTCGACAGTGTTTGTTCAGTGATAAACAGATCCAGTCACTGCAGAGCCCACCCTAACTGCGACAGCCGCCGCACGCAGTGCGGCGCCCACCCGTGAGTTGAGTAAGTAGTGGGGGCATGCTTTCCCTTCGCGGCCGAACGGAGCGAACGGGCCCCGCCCTGCCCGCGCCCCGGCCGGGGATGCATGTCCCCACTACTTAATCAACTGCACTAGCGCCGAAAGTTTTATCAATTAACCTGCAGCAGAGCTGCATTTATATATTTGGGCCAAGCAAAAATTATTTACCTATATGGATACTTGTGCTTTGGTATTGTCTAGAATGACGAGTTGCCTCGAATGAGTGACTTGAAGTTGAATGATGCCGCGTGCAGCCTGCTTCCTCGAGGGTTGCAAGCATAGTTGCAAGACAGCGTACGTACGATCAAAAGTCGCATGCATAAACCTATGCGTGCCGCGCCGCATATGCATGGCAGTAAAGTACTTAGGCCTACTTTGCGACGGAGAATGAAACAATGGGTAATGAATAGGGCCTACGCAGTATCTTGCATGATCAGGTCGGCAGAATTTCTGGGGAAAAAAACAAAAACAAAACAAAACAAAACGCCAAGAAAGACGGCGCCAAGTAAAAAAAAAAAAAAAAAAAAAAAAAAAACCGGCGCCAAAAAGGGGGTCCGGAACCCCGCGACCCACCCTCTGGATCCGCCTATGTATTGGAATTATCTCATGTTGCTTCAATCGATACCTTCATAGTATCTCGTTAAAGATAACGATGCTTCAATCTAAATCAAAGTTTGGTTCACGTCATATAATATGGATTTTTAAAGAGTATCCCCACACAAACTTCTCCAACTTCTACACACACATACACGCACATTCACACCCACACCCCCACACGCACATAATATGAACCCTTGATAGAGAACAAGATGGAAAAGGAATAAAAAGTTAATCCACCGAGAAAATAATGTAATTTAATACATTGCAAATAACTTTTAATAAAATAATTGCCCGATGGGAAATGATCAAAAAGGAAATCACTGATCTTTATATGACAAGATTTATTTCCCAAATGAATTGTAGCATTCTATGGACTTCACCATCGTAGTACAATAACAACAGCAAACCAAATCTAATGTCTAAATTGCTTCCTGTTTTTGTTTTGGACAGTTTGTTTTCAAAACTCTTTCCCATAACACACTTCATACTCATCTCTTGAAAGAGCAAGTCATATTCGGTTACAATTATTAAGAAAATCCGGGCGCTGCTCGTCTCATCAGACAGTGACAGGCTGAAGAAGCTCACTCGAAAATTGAAAGGTTACAATTTACCAGCAATTTCATGTTGCTTGGAACACCAAACATTACCATTTACAAAACGACGTGGAAATAGGATTCGCTATAAAAGGTCATTGTATCGATTTCCGGGCACCTTACACGTAACATTGCGCCACGACTGTGATTACTTCAAAAATTATAGCAGGTTTGGTTTACATGAGAATGTTGGGCATCGTCGTGATATTTAGGTTTATACATGGATATCTGAATTAAATCAATAACACTTGAAAGGCGATACAAAATACGACGATTCGCCTACAAACCAAGTAAATTATGTTTCCAATCGATTTTTTTTCTTGAGCCTATGGACCAGAAATAACATTTATTTCCACTACGCAATCTCCTGTCAGAGATCGACGACTATTTTCTGTAAACCTGGTATTATTAAGACAGAAATTAATTGACAAATAATTGAACTTTTAATAATGAACGTGTTTTTTCATTATCATATAAACCCCTTTATAAAGAAACTTGGAAACTCAAGTTTCATCGATTATCTCTCTCTTTTCATGACTTAATCATCGCTTTCTTTAAGACAATTAGAAAGTGTGTTTATTCCTCTTTAAAATGATACCATATTTGTTATGATTTTTCAGTCATTGAATGAGCAGTTAATTTAGAAGAAGGGGCAGGGTCAAAAGTGAAAAGTTGCAAAGTGCACTGGTAAGCAAGGGTTTTGCTATGCAGAGCACTCTTCTTTCTTTGACATGTCATAAGAGAGGGTGGTGTTTTAATGACCGTGGGGCTATGTTCCCAACTGCATGGTCATCCATAAATGGCAAAGTCTAAAGAATTATAGAAATGAAATTAATGCACTATGGTGACAGATCAGGCAAGATTCGCTACTGTTTGGTCATAAACTTTCCGAAGCATCATGCCTAGGTTAATGTTGAAAAGGCCTGGGCAATAGCTGAGTTCTCCAAAACGATGTTGCAGCGCGGTTTGGAGTAATTCCCGGCACCATATCAAATTTGAAAACAAAGTTCCGAGCCACTGGTAATGTCGAAGAAAGACCAAGGAGCGGACGTCCCCCCCCCCCCAAAAAAAAGACCTACTGAGCAAGAAGACATCTTCATCACCCTCTCGGCAAAAAAAGAAGAATACACAGCCCAACAAGAGCACTGCATTTTGCAAATTTTTTACTTTTGACTTTGCCCCTTATTTTGATGTACTGCCCATTCCATGACCGAAAAATCATAACAAATATGGTATCATTTTAAAAAACACTTTATAATGGTACTAAACATAGAGATGACAAGAGAGTTAATCATACTTGAGTTTCAAACTTTTTTTGAGGAGTTTATATTAACACGATAAAAACTATTATGAAAATTTCGATTCTTCAAGTAAGTTTTATTTCTTCAGATATAAAAATTATGATATATATAAATAATGTTTCAAGTGTACCATTAAATGTGCAACACCCCCCCCCCCTTCAACATCAAATGGCGTATCATGGATCCGGTTATGAGTAGGAAAGGGGGGGGGTGACAATTATCTTACGATAAGGATGAAATATAAGGGGTATAGAGGAGGGTCTTGGAGAGGGTCGTGGCATCTACTTATCACCTCCTCCCTTTCCTGCTCTACCTTCCCCTATCCGTCTCTATTTCTTCCTGTCTTCTCCTGTTTGCCATTTGATTGTGGGCGGGAGGGAGGCAGGCACGTACGGCTTACCCCTTTCCCCCTTCATAAAATTGAGTTCTTGTGATGAGATTACATTTTGAAAGAAAGTGTCTCAAGGCAGTTTGCAGGTTGATAATGTCTACATAAGAATTGGTGTAAACTGGCAGGTTTTGGAATCATCAAAAAGATAAGAAATTGTCCCATTCTCGCTGAGCACATGCACTGCATACGTGAATAGGTATGGGACTGCACACACATGTGAAATGAATGGTCGGCCCGAACATTTCAGTTATTTCTAGTCATATTTCGAATGTGAGGGAAATTGAGGAGCAAAATTTTCAGGGGACATTTCTACTTTGATGTCCTTCCAATTTTAACTGACGTTAGAAAATGAGAGAGCTCACAAATTAACTTCACCCTTCCCAGAACTCAACCTTCCCTTTAAACTACGACACCTCTAACAACAGTATAACATTGGAAAGGCCTACAATATGATGCTTTTAGAGCGAATTAGAAGAGCAAGTTGAAAGAATGTTTGACTCATTGTCTAAATACATCCATCTTAATAAGAATAAAGTGAAATTACCAGCCAGCATGACCATGATTTTAGCTGTTGATTAACATTGATTACAGTTTCACATTTCTCCCATTAATGATCGAGAATTGTAAACAAGCAGTGATGTAACTCTCATCTAAAGTTAATTTCTTTTTCGAAATCGTTTAAGTTCTCATTGCATGAAATTGCTAGCTCAACAAAGCCTCGCAGTTTCCATCAAAAGTTCCTACATGCATGGTATAAAGTGTCCACTTAAAAATAATGGCATTTTAACCGTGACAGCTTTATTAAGAAAAAGGGGAATGTATAGTTTGGGTTACTTACATTTTTCTAAAATCTTCATGAACATGATGAAGGTCCAATCTAAAATTGAAACGCAGTCCTAAAAATTTAAATTTTGATGAGCTCTTTCACACTGTGTGGAAATTGACCTGGATCCATTCCAGTTTCAATGAATAATCCACAGAATCAAAACCAAGCCATTCAATAACTCCACCCAAGGGTTGTCAGTTGTGGTGAATATGGTGAAGGTGCCTGATGGGATAAAAATAAGAGAAGACCTGTCAACCTGTACTGAGGGAAGATATACATGCTGCATAATTATAAAGCATGACTGTGACGCAAAGTGAGAGTAATAGAAATAACGTAAGAAAAATTGTACTCTAGGGGAAAATAGTATGAATATGATATACTGTAGAATACAAAAAAAAAAAAAAAAAAAATCCATAAAGCCGTTTACTTTGACTTCACGAAAGTAAAATTCATGATAAGAGCCTGATCGGCTGAGGGTAGGCATTTTGTCCGTCAGTGACTGACGATTTTATGGATTATAAGTTTAGTAGGCAACCATGGCAACCATATTTTATCAAATTTCAAACCCTTCAGCTTTCTTCAATAAAATACTTATTTTCTACAGGCCTTCAAACTTTAAAAGTTTGTCAAATGTCCGTCCGTGACTATGAATTATGAAAGAAAGTAAAACTAATTCAGATTACGTCAATAGGGATCTATACCTTTCTTTAACAAATTGGTATTATTAGGGGGGGATAATCTTTACGTCAGCTTAAAAAATCTTGCTATATATGAACTAAAATCATAGAGGCCTGACAAAAGGTGTTCGGGGGGGGGGGGGGGTATGATCAGATGGTCATGATGGTAGTCAGATAATAATACGGGCTGATGGAAGTATGGAGAGGGGGCGTGGTTGGCTCAGAGGTCTTGTAACTGGACCCGGGTTCAAAACCAAGTTGATGCGCTAGTGCCCTTTGGTACGTCATTAATCCTAAATCTCTCGGAGAGGACTTAAAGTCATCGGTCCCTTAGTTGCTTATTTAAAAGAGTACACACGCTTTCTTAGTAGTCATGTATTAAAAATAAGCCAGCAAACCATCTCAAGTTACATGATGTATATCAAAAACACAGACATTGCTCTGCATTATACAGGTCGAAGATGAATACAAAACCGACCGATTAAAAAAAAGTGCAATACCATATTTTATCAACATACTGAATGATTATCATTCTAACAATTCTTAAGCATCCATCAGAATTGAGTTTATATTTGGCAGTGACTTTATTAACCAGATATCAGGCAACCATGATGATATACTTTTACAGTTGCTTAACCCTAAGTTTATGTATTTGTTTTGTATTTGAATAGAATTTCAGTATATTGATTCTCATATTTATTTATGAATTTGTTTTTCTTTTTATGTCCATTTATATCTTTTTTGTAACCTTTTATACATGTATATTCTGTGCAATTCGACTTTTGGTCGCCAGTCAGAATCCAATAAAGACCTTTTTCAATTCAATTCAATCAATTCAATTTGATTTTCGATATTTTGCTAACAACTCAGCAATTAAGTCTTTCTAGCAAAAAATTGTGACAAAATCATGAGATGTAAATCTTGGTGAGATCATTTACATTTTTGCGCGAATGACTTGGATCCATTGTGGTCTCAATGAATAATCCTTCAATTAAAATGAACATCAAGGCATTCAACTGTACACTCTCATGGAGAACCCGGCCACGATTGACGCTGAGTCCGAGATGGCCCTCGTGCCGAGTTAGCCCTCAGTGGGGTCGTACTTACTCGGCACGATTTGAAAAGCAATCTTCACACCGGACCACTAAACAGCCATACATTTCATGTTTTTATAGAACTTCACCTCTTGAAATTTCCAGCATTGTAATGTTAGAAAGTATTTTACACATCCCCATCAAATAATCTAGCATGTGGGTGTTCCAAAAGACGCACACCGCACCGCACACCTTACGATCGGTCTGCGATCCGATTTGTGAAATAAATGGCTTTGGCATTAAATACTGGCATTTTAACAAATTAAATCTACCCTATTCAGGTTCTGAAAAGTAATATGAATACTAAACATAGGGTTTTGGTGAGCTGTCAGCTTTCTACAGGGAATGAAGGCAAAATTGGTTTCAAATCGTAGGCAGTCGTACGATTTTTGTGACGTCACTACGACTCGGAGCCGATTTGGCCATTCCACCGACTAGAAAACTCGGCAAAGGCCGTATTATCGATTCTACTATCTGAATGACTATTCAGACCCTCCATCAAAAATATTTTTCGTTTTTAAATGATTTTTCAAATGATATTACATTTTCTTCAGAAATCGGATCGCAGACCGATCGTAAGGTGTGCGGTGGCCTTAATACGAAAATCCACACAAGTGTTTGTGATCGATTTATATCTCTTGGATGACTCGGCCACGATTTCCGTTGCGTACGGGTTGGCCTTAGTGCCGTGTTCATGGTGTTATTTACAACAAACCCCGCATCCATCTCCACTCGACGATTGTCAGTGGTCAATGAATTAGGTGAACCTATACAGCAACATCCTTAAGCTGTTGATTCGGTGCAACTGGTCAACAGCTGAGAGGTGCATAAGTCACTTTCGCAAAACAAAATTATTCCGTGGATTACATGAAAGAGGAAGTATTAGTCGTGTTAGTTGGCACATGTACATTGCGCTGAAATATCACAATTATCATGGCTAGTTATTTTATGCTGATTTGATAACATGGCCTAGGATTTGCATTATATGGTGAAGAAAAAAAATTGGTAAGTACAGTTTCAAACCTAGCAAATAAATATTTTCTAGTTCGGTTGCTACGCTCCGGTGGCGTAGATACGAACACACTTTCTATTGTTAGTGGGGGAGGGGGGGGGGGGTGATGAATAGATCACCCCCCTCCCCCACTTACAATGGATAATTATGCGTGTCTACGCCCGTTCTGCGCTCCCTCGCAAAGTCAATTAAGGTAAACCAGCCAAGGGCATTGCTAAAATTCAAAGTTGGTTTGCACTAAAAATTCAAACCCCTTTTTATTCTGAGAATAAAGCCTTCACAGCCGCTCGGTTTCATGTCGTCTGCCGGTCATGGCAAGAAGTCGCCGCTCCTGATTGCACGCCTATTCATTGTATAGGGAATGATGACAGTGGCATTGACGACTGCAAAACTGTCTTTGTCCAGTGCTTTTCTCCAATCTTGTTGTACAAAGGAACTTTTTACACATCAATATGGGATAATGTTTTGATTTCTGATTGCAAAAAGGGTTGTTGACGTCCTAATGGGTGTTGATGACAAATCGTGTCAGATCATGTTCAAGGCTTTGCGTGACGTCTGATGTACTTTGTAAAACAATTTGTCGAGTTTGCCGAGTTTAGTTACAGTATTGCTGGGAGCTGGCCTGTCAGTAATAAATTGGAGTAGCATTTTTACAGCATGATACTGTAAGTCATTATAATACAGTGATTCCATACACAGGGAAAAGTACTAGGCCTACAGTACATACTGTGATAAATTGACAGTAATCTACTGACAAAGCTGCTATCATTACATTACCGCAAATTCTAATTATTAGCTTATGTTGTCAAGCCTGTGTACGCTGCCCCCTCTTGTTAGGAAGTGCAAAAAATGTTAACAAAATCAATATTCTTATAATAGGTCGGCAGGTAGGACGGTCAAAATGCATTAACCCTCCCCCCGGCCCCCTCCACCACCGTCTGAGGGGGATTATATCCCCTTTTAATCTATTTCTGGATACGCCTCTGCTACTGAAAAACTCTTACAATTCATTCTTCTGAAGACGATTAGAGCATACTGATAAAAACGTCGGGTGCTCCGACATATATGCTATAGCGACAACTACACCGGAATTTATCTCTTAAAAGACATAGAGTTCGTGTTAGGGTTGCAGTTTTGATTAAGGTCCTAACCTTAGGGTTAGGGTTTGGGGATAGGTGTAGTGTTTGGTCCTCGATTGAAGTTAACAGATCGGTTTATATAGGATGTTGACCGCGGAGCAATAATTGTCGTCAGGGCATATGCCGTGCAAGCTCACCGTCCATTGACAGGGCTCTTAAACCTTTGAAAGAATTCATGATGTACATGTAATCCTGAAAACTTGACGTCCAAATTCTTACAATGTATTTTTTTCAGAAAGCTACGGTGCACACGTAACATGATCCACATGCATCTCTTCATGTCGTTCATTCTCCGTGCCATCTTTGTCTTCATCCGGGACATCATCCAAGCACAAAACGAAGCTGCCTTGCTCAAATCCGAACTTCAGACAGAAGAACTCCAAGCCGATTCCGAGAACTCCTCGCTGCCTGTTGACAGAGGGGTGAGTATAATTATTCTGAAAATCGATTCTTTGTGGCCTGATCTTGGTTCGAGGATAAAACAATAATGTATAATTTAGAGGAAGAACTTTACTTTAAATATACATGTACATACAGCGCCGGTCCCATGTCAACGATAATGGTGGCAACAATATAACTATAAAATCAGTCTCCTTGAGAGTATGGAAAAGGTATTGGCTATGCCGCGGAAGGTCCATTAGCATCCATCGTTGAGGTGGCACCAGCAACACCAATGTTCAATACCCTTTCCAGGAAACTGATTTGGGAACGATTTGATAGTTATATTTATCGTTTTCGCTATCGGTAAAGATGGGACCGGCCCTTCATACAAAGTGAATAAATTTGGTCAATCGTGTCTGGACCAGTAACTTGAAGTAATCCGAAAATGTCCAGCCAGTAAATAGTTTCCTTCAATTTCGATTAAAAAATGTCTACCTAATTCTTAACATTTTCAAAACAATTGGTCACTTTGCAGAATCCAGGATGTAAGGTGGCCTTTACCCTAATCCAGTATTTTCTGGTGGCTAATTTCTACTGGTTGTTAGTAGAGGGAGTCTACCTCCATTCCTTGATCACATTGGCAGTGTTTTCAGAGAAGTCCATCTACAGATACATCGCACTTGGCTGGGGTGAGTAGACTCCGTCGAAATTTTTGTTTCACACGGTGCGTCATTTCAATTGCGTTATTACCTACGCTAATCAAGTTTGGGGATGCAATAAGTACATACGCCAGTAATTCAAAGCAGTTGCTGTAGTATACCGTTCATTTTGTATTCACTTTTTGTTCGAAATTAAATTCAAGTAGTGCGTCAAAGGCCGATGCAGTCGCTGACGAAGTCCAACGTCATGCCAATCACACATCGTGTGCAAAATTACGGGCCTCACCCGAGGTGTCATTTGATGACGTTAGGACCGCGTCCGTGACTTCTAACGTATTTTGCTCGTCATGGAATATCGTTTAACAAGTGATTGCAAAATAAAAAATGCATACGATACTTGTAATAACTGGCGTATGGGGTAGCTGCCTTCACGGGCTCAATCAGCGCAAGAACGGGCACAATCGAAATGACGTCTCGTATGAGCCGGGCCGCATGGTCACTGCACCGTACACCTTACAACTTGACTACTGAATTTTGAAAAGTGTGCAGTGGCCATAAAGAACTAAGTTTTGTTCTAACGTTGGAGTTATCCCTTCTTCAAATTCAGCTTGATTTGAATTAAGTTTGCAGTCTATACAGTGTGATATCATTCGTACGTCATGTTTCTTAGCTCGCCTTGATAACCTTACGCCGTATGAACATGACAGGATTCAAATTTACTCAAGGAACTATCACACGAAAGAACACAGTCTAGAGAAGGTCAAATTTCTTTATAATAATATTGCTGGTACATTTCAAAAATATTTTTTTTGTTCCCTCGTAGTAAGGCAGGTCTTTAATGAGCATTTTATTGTTAGTTCTGTCAGAGGTTAAAACTTATACCTTTCTATGTCGCATAGTTGATTTGATGTAAGAGAAGAATGTCAAATTCAACAAATGTACACTTTCTGCCCAAAAATAATTGTAATACAATACATTTGCGTACGTATCAAGGGAAAGCACTGTAAACCACAGCGTATTGTCTCTTGTTCTAATCCTTTTATACATTGTTATTTCTTTCCTCATGAGTGAAATCAAAAACCAAGCTAAGAGAATACGGGAAAGTGGCAGTGTCTTGTGTGTATATTGTGCATAGACGATGAATATTCTTCAGAGAATAGGTCTACAGGCTTGATATGAATACAATGACGTTGGTGATTATCGTTGTGATGCGATGTAAGCACTTGAAGATTCATTTCGAAGTCTTTCACTTCATTTGTTCGACGGGGTTTTGACAGCGTTATTGAGTAACGATGGTGATGGTAGGGTTATTTCATGTTATTCATGAGTGCGTTAAAGACATGCCAGCATTAAAGAATATAGAGAGACAGGGGGAAGAGAGGGACACACAGTCAGACAGGAAGCACGTGAGTGAAACAGGGAGGGAGAGAGATAGGAAAGAAAGAAAGAAAGAAGGAAAGAAAGAAAGAAAGAATGAAAGAGAGTGAAAAGGGAAAGAGACAGGTAACAAACGAGGAGGGAAATGATATGATTAAAATTGCATTGAATGTCTTGATTTAACTGTAAGACTGTAATGAAGAGGTCAGTTCAACAGGTATGTTTTAATTACCACATTCTTCCCCCCCCCCCCCGTGTCGGATGTATTTCCCATTCCCTCCCCTTACTCCATTTGTCGATGTACAATATTTACTGTTCTTTATTTAATGTCTATTCCCTTTGCTTTCACATCCTGCCAAGTAAGTCTATACATTAACTCTTTATATACCACATAAAATGCTGTTCTCTGGGATCTGTGTGTAAAGCCTGTGCAAAATTACAGCAATATCTCAGAAAGAGTTACCCAGAGGAACACAACGTCATTAATCTTCCTAACTGTATTGTCCCCTTTCCACTCCCTATTCTCTCATCAATCCTCTTCGACGGGGGTATCTTGGGACTACCTCAAAGACATTGCTTTCGGTGAACCGTCCGTCTTCACCCGAACCAGGGGCCCCAGCTACCGCAATGGTTACAAATGCCTTGTTCATATATTTGCCTCGTATCCGTCAAAAACTGTCGCAAAGTTGGGGGCTATTTCAGGGATATGCTATCGTTAGCGGCAGATGTGAACGGGTACCATCAGGTAAAGCGGTATTCTGCTTCTTGCCGTTTTTCGTTTATTTTGTGGATATTTTTCCATCGAGGGACCTGGGCAAAAATGGTGCTTCGACGTCTGCTCCACCGACACTTGCTACGGGCTTTATTTCGCCAAAGATATAGGATTAGGTTTAGGGTTGCAATTAGGTTTTAAGTTAGGTTTAGGGTTAGCTGCAGTGTTTGGTCCAGGGTTAAAGTTTAGAATTCAATTAGTGTACTAAATTGACGTGGAGCATGTCTCATTGAGACCTGTACATCATCCGCGTAAATCACCCTAAACGGGGATTGCAGTAGGAGTAGTTTTGATACACTAAACAAGGAAACCCGTCTGACATCTTTGATTTTTATACCACTTTTCGCGGATCCCCTTCTTATCACCTCTGAATTTGATACCGTTTTTCTTGATTTTTTGCTGGTTTTGATAACCTAAACGCGTAACCCGGGTTACGCGCCTGATGCTGAAAAACGTATCCGGACAACTACCCCCTGGACAATTACCCCCCGGACAACCACCCCCCGGAAAACCACCCCCTGGACGACTACCCCCCTAGGACAACTACCCCCCAGGACAACTACCCCTAGGACAACAACCCCAGGACAACTACCCCCTAGGACAATTACCCCCCGGACAACTACCCCCCGAACAACTACCCCCTGGACAGCTACCCCCGGAAAAATTGTCCTGGGGGTAATTGTCCTGGGGGGTAGTTGTCCTGGGGGTAGTTGTCCTGGGGGTAATTGTCCAGGGGGGTAATTGTCCTAGGGGGTAGATGTCCTAGGGGGGTAGTCGTCCAGGGGGTGGTTTTCCGGGGGGTAGTTGTCCGGGGGGTAGTTGTCTAGGGGGTAGTTGTCCTAGAATCGCTGAAAAAGTACCCTTTTTATCCGTTTTCGTATACGCAGATGATGCACAGGTCTCAATGAGACATGCACCCCGGGAGCATTATGTGTCGTACAACCTCAATACAGGTATGATGGGGAGCCCTTTGTCTGTGAACCTAAGATTTTTACTTGAAATTGAACAAAAACAGGCTTGTCAGAAATGCGGTCGTGTCATTTTGGCGTTGACAAAAAACAAAGGTGCCCATGTCTGCGCACTCATTCATTTTACAGGCAGATCGAGATTTGTTACATGAAACACAGCATTTCAAGGCTTGTGAATAACATGACTGAAATTCACACATTTTCTCAATATTTTTTTCCAGCATTATCGCTATAATAAAGACGAACATTTTGTGTTCGTTGCTCGGGGTTTTGCATTTCCAGAATCGCACAGATAATTATAAGCGTGTGCGCAGACATGGGCGCCCTGACCATACTATTATCGCCTCGCTGA
>CM046849.1:18860228-19077284 GCA_025618425.1 Heliocidaris tuberculata
CAATTTATTAATAACTTTATATTATACCTTGAGATGTTTTTGAGATCTTATATTCCTACGATAAATTATTGATATTGAACTGCTCAACTATTTCAAGAAAATTAATCATGTATTAATAATAATAGTAATAATGATAGAGAATAGTGAGCGCATATTAACTCGGATAGTTTTCTTTGCGCTTTACAATCATTTTGTAAATACATACATACACATACATCACAATAACATTTCAAATGAGAACATAGAGCATGTAAAGAGTACTTAAAACAGAACTGATAGATCAAGACGTCAATCATTAGCCAATGGTACAATTACCTAATCTGTAATCGGCATTTAAGTAGAAACAAGGATAGTGACCGGTGACCGTAGTAACAGCGGCAGGTCCCCCTCCCGTAATCGAATGGCCCAAAGGAAGAAGGACCAGAGAGAGAGAGAGAGAGAGAGAGAGAGAGAGAATCAAGAAGAGTTAGTCGTGTCAGAGGTGGATGACCCCAGAAATGACTCCACCCTAGTCCCGACATTATAGACCCATCCTCGATCGCAACAGAAAATCGCTATACTGAAAAAATATATATTTCTTAATCTATTTCATCATAGATTTCAGTACAATTAAAATAAGTAGAGATGAGTAGAATGATTACGTACAGAAGATTTTACGTTACCTTAGCTAGGAAGTCTAGCCAAAACTAGTTGAGCGTAAAACCCCCCGAAATGAATGAACATTTATAGGCCTATATGCTTTACGAAAGTCAAATTGTGAATATTATGTGATGGTACTGACGAAAGGCGTGTATAACTTGTGATATCAAATTCATGATTATGATTGCAGAACCGTCCGCAAATTGTAAAGGAAAACACCTCATTTTAATGATGATTGATCTCGCGATTTGCGATAGTCACAATCGGAAGAAAATGGGTATATTTTTTGCAGTTTACACGTTTAGACAGAAAAGATGTTTTTAGAAATGCAAACTGTTTTCAGCACAGTGTCAGAGCCAGCATATCCCCCTCCTGTTTCCGCTTCGGAAGTTGTTTTTATTATAACTATGAAAACTTGCGAAGGCAGGAGCGGATCCAGGGGGCCGAATCGGCCGGGGACCCCCCCCCCCCCCCCCCCCACCTTGTTTTGAAGCCAGAGGGGGGCCGAATCGGCCTCGGCCTCTCTCTTCAGGCTGTCCAGAGTGGGACGAATCGGCCGAATTCGGCCGAATTCTGGAGAACAACTGGACCCAACAAAATCTGATAACCTTTCTTTTTTTCCTTCTTCTTCTTCTTCTTCTTTTTTTTTTTTTTTTTTTTTTTGCTTGTCAGAAAATTTTGGGACATTTGTGTGCCCCCCCCCCTTTTACAAAATCCTGGATCCGCCCCTGGAAGGGGTTCCACTACCCTGTTGATTCTGAATTCTGGATACGCAACTGAAATCCCCTTTCAGGTGAAAGTAAATTCAATTAGGCTCTAGAAATGAATTGCGTTCTTTTAGATGAAATCAAATTCGAAAATGACTGTGACACCTTGCCAACTGCATAATATTATTAGACCCGGTGGTGGGGAAAACTCACAAGACAGCAATTTGCATGTATCTTGTCTTTTATATGTTTGTCGAATTATGTGATTCATTTGCTTGTCTGTGATAACTCCTTGCTTGTACACTAGTATTTTCAAGGAGTTCTGTGATAATTCATTGGTATTTTCAGTCTGTATACTATTATTCACTGACATAATCATAAATAATTATATATATTAACATTACATGCAGTGTATCTCAAGAAACTGTTCAGTTTTTGTCCAGTCAAAAGATAACGTCTACGAGACACTTGATGTGCAGTGTGCTTTTGTAACATGTTATATCTTATTAATTGAACTTCTTTCCTTTGCAATTTTCCTAAATATTAGATTCGAAATCCATATTACTATATCATCATTTTCATTTCTGTTAATGTTATTATGATAATTTCATTTTTATCCTCATTATTATTGTTATTATTATTATTATTATTATTATTATTATTATTATTATTATTATTATTATTATTATTATTATTATTATTATTATTATTTAATAACATTAGACTTGACTGAAACAATGTCATTCTCTCCTTCAGGACGATATCACCAATGCTATCTTGCTTAAATAGTATTTTCTTTTCTACCTCCCAGTATTGTTTTTTTTTTTTAGAAAATAATTTAACCATGGTCTAAAGAAGGTGCATGAATAGTATTGTACAATTATTATGCACCTATGATGTGTCTCCAAGATGACGATGATGATTCAAGATTCAAGATTCAAGATTCATTTATTTTTCGATACCAATTCATAAATCATATAAAGTATTTACATTGTAGAAGAAACTCATCATTCAAACATAACGCATATGAACTTTGTTTTAAATATTATTTTCTAAAGTAAATGTTATAACAGAGAGAGGTTTACACACGTTTAATAATAATCGAAAAGGTAACGAAAGGGAACTAGCAGAGAAGCGGAGCTTGTAAATAGCATGTTCCCAATTGAAAATCATTATATACGTGATTCAAAAATCTGTTCGTTGGCTTGTTTTGTTTGTTTGTTTGTTTGTTTGTTTGTTTGTTTTTTACATATACCGTAGTATACGTTGACTATGTTGATAATGGTGGCTTGTTGTGTATAGCCGGTATCTGCCTGTGCTGCCCGCACATATGGCGCTCCATATTTTTGTTGCGTTTTGGGAAAAAAAATCATTTTGCATTTCTTTACATTTCCTTTGCCATAATGTTTTTAAATGTATAGTTTATGTGATGTTTACGAGAATTTAAAGTACCATTTAACATTGTAAAATCTGACACCAAGTCAACTCAGCGCATAATGGGCAGTACGGTAAAAATGTTTCTTTTTACCTTAGGCCTACTGTAATGGGGGGGGGGGGCTCCGAGGCCCCCCTAGACAAATTCCGCCGTGCATTTCGAACAGCTCCACTTCACACCATGCCACTTTCTGACTTTTGTGTTTCAATCTTGCGCATCTTTTGACACCAAGTTTTCAAAAATTTGTCATACCGTTACAAAGTCTGTCGACTTTTTGTGACCTCATGTCAGCCCCCCCCCAAGAGAAATTCTGACTTTTATATACAAAACTAATGGGGAAACTACATTTTCTCATGTTCCTCCTTTATGACTTCTAAATTCTTCCTTTAGCTGTGATCTATTAGTGGTTCAGATAACAATCTAAAAAAAAAAAAAAAAAAAAAATCGAAATTTAATCTCATGTAATAATGTTTTTAAGGTTTAGAAAGAGCTTCTTGCAGCTAGAGAGGAGCTTGAAATAGCCCAGTACAGTAAGGGTTAAATGAGCAAAGTGCTGTGGCATTTTCTAAGTAACATTTTCGAAAACGGAAGTGAAGAAATGCTTGTATTAGTACACTGTAATAAAAACAAGCCAGCTTTAGCATTTTCAAAATATGTGTTTAAAACATTATAAACACGATAAAAACTACTTTCGAAAAATAAACTCAAGACAATTTCAATAGCCCTGTCTATCACCTTTATAAATGTGCGAACATTACAATGGTGTATTACTTAATGCGAATCTGATTTCTATGGGTAGTACAATAGGCCTTTGAAATTGCCCTTGAGTTTATTTTTCGAAAGTAGTTTTTATCGTGTTTATATTGCATGACACAGACATTTTAAAAATTGTTTAATAGTAACATCATATTAAGTGATGTTTTGGAAACAATGACTATGTTGTTTTTTGTTATTGTTTTTTTTAAATAAAACGTTAACATATACATGAATCCTGGTGTGATTATTTCTTTTTTTAAAAATTTCTTATTTCATTCGGAGGAATATGTATGTATTGTGAACTTGTGTTCATTCATCACTAGCAAATTACCAATGTAAATTAATTTTGCACATTATCATTTTCATTCCCTTGCTCTGTCTTTTAAAAATCTCTTCTATCATTCTCTCTCTCTCTCTCCCTGGATATTTGAAAAACTACTTGGGGGTCAAATTAATTCTTTGTGAATTATGTTCAGTGATGAGCTCTCTACATGTATTCTTCACTCAATCTACCTCCGTTTCTTTTTACTCTCTTCAAAATTCTGATTTGTACATATACCATTATAAACACAAAACACAATGGCCCATATTCTGAACTCGGGTTTAACTTAAACCGCAGTCTAAGCGTGGTTTAAACCAGTCTAAAACTGCCCTTTGAACCAGAGTTTTAGAAAATCACGTTCTGAAATCCGGTTAAACTTAAACCCCAGTCTAGTATGGTTTAACTTTGTATAGAAATTTAGACGGGACTTACGGTTTAAGTCGGTTTAAATTAAAGCTCTGGTTTAAATTAGACTGGAGTTTAAGTTAAACTGGAGTTTCTCTTCTATGTCATACCATTTTACACCATCTGTACAAAGCTGTATATAACTCAAACTTAATCAAGTGAAGTACAGGTAATAAATGGTCATATTTATTCATATAAGATTCTGCAGTAATGGTTACATTGAGATACGATGTATTAAGGCCACCGTACACTTAACGATCTGTCTGCAATATGATTTCAGAAGAAAATGTAACATCGTCTGACAAATAATTTAAAAACGAAAAATATTTTTGACTGAGGGTCTGAATAGTCATACGGATAGTAAATCGATAATACGGCCTTTGCCGAGTTTTCTAGTCGGTGGAACGGCCAAATGGGCTCCGAGTCGTAGTGACGTTGCAAAAATTATATGACTGCCTACAATTTGAAACTAATTTTGCCCTTATTCCCAGTAGAAAGCTGACAGCTCACCAAAACCCTGTCTTTAGTATTCATATTACTTTTCAGAACCTGCAGAGGCTAGATTTCCTTTGTTAAAATGCCAATATTTAATGCCATAAAAAAAAATAGCGATTTATTGCACAAATCGGATCGCAGACCGATCGTAAGGTGTGCAGTGGCCTTTAAATATTCAAATAGGATGAAAGATACTTTTCTCAGGATTCATAAATTCAATCGCATCCATTTCAAGTCAACGTCTTCGACAACAAGGACATGGGGAATTGTTCAACAAATAAGTTTGCATATGATATCAATCTCCTCACAAATATTACTGTACTGGAATATATTACACAGTGAAACCTGTTTATAAAGGCCATATAATCTTAGGGAAACAGCAGAAGTGACAACTGTATAAGACAGCATTTCTTGACTAGTTTGATCTAACATACCTGCTCCTTCTGAAATTTGAAAGCAAAGAAGAGGTACCCAGTGCTGTCTCTTTTAAACACCATCTTTGATTCAAGTACTTGATAAATCTCATTCACCTGGACCTAACCATATTGAATTTATTTTCATACATATTCGTGTAAATATTTTATTATCTACACATACATACTATATATCAAAGAATTTAGGACTAGTAAATACAATGCTTTTGCAACCATATAAGATTTTGAACTGAGCATTTTATTTCAGTATAATATGATATTACAGGAGTATATTACCATTGATACCAGACTAAATACCATCTTTTAGAATATAAGCATTCAATTCAAATTCAGATTTAAGTATTTGAAAGTTTAGACCTTCCAGGTAATATTTTAGATCAATATTACATTGTCCACTAGCCTTAGAGGTCATGTAAAGTTTTGGTAAGCCCTCAAAAACTGTTCGTCAGATTTCTTCAATTTTTGTTGATAAATAGCAAGATACTAGCAATACTAAGACACTGTGAAGATTTCGCCTCCTAAAGTTTAATATTAAACAAAAAAGGCAAAAACTAATTAATGTGCCGGGACAGGCACGTAAAATCCCAACAAAGGCAGCATGTGCTATACACTGTACACACACGTGTAAAACCAATGATGAGTAGCTACACACAGTGCACACACGCTGTCTCTTTGCGAAGCCCCAAGATTGCTGTGCGGGGAGCCGTCGGGGTGGAATGGTCCTAGCATAATAGCAGTGATCAAGCATTCCTTACAGATATTTACACTGAAATTCACCAGAAATCATAGATGGAATACCAAATGATCTCTTGCAAACATCTTTTGATACAAGAAGAACAGCATGAGACTATATTTAACATGTTTCTTTCCAATTTCCTTTTTGCTACCAATACTCTACATGAGCTTTAAATTTCACCCGCGTACAGAATTCCCCCCCCCCCCCATTTTAATATCAAGAATAGTAATGAGAGAAAGATATAAATAGATTGTCATATTAAAAAATTCAGAAAAAGTTCAAAATGAGTCAATCATTATAACTGATAGCACATCCATATCACATGAGGACAAAATATATTTTCAAGGGAAAGTATTTCAGTTAATGGGAACATATAGATATAGGCCTCACTACCAAGCTTTGCAAAAGTTGTATAGATAAAGTTGAGTACTGGTTCAATGTGATTATACTGTGAAAGAAACTGTCCAGAAGCAATTAGGAAAGATTGCTATCTGTATCTGGCCTCATAACATCAGCTAATACACTGTGGATGATATAATGTAAAACATAGGAAATAGATGAAAAACACATGCTATTGTCTTTTTAGTTGACATGTTAATGGTAAATAACTGACATGGTGTTGAAATAAAGAAAAATTCTAGTTTAGAGTAGCACTAGCACCACAGTGAAAGCAATAATCATGAAACCATAAAACCATGTAAGGCACTGCTCACAGGACAATGTGAATTAGAGCATTTTGTGTTGAGGACAAAATGGAGAGTAGCCTGCAATAAATATTGCACAGCATGTAATCATCTTCAGAACTTTTACTAGAAATTCAATACAACTTTCTTATTCCATATCATATTTTGGGCAAACTTTCACTGACCCACTTTTCTGATTTTTATTTTATTTTCATTAAGCTTCTTCATTTAATAAACAAGAACAGTTATCATCAAGGATTAAAGAGTATACAGAAGAAGACAATATCAAGACCCACATCAAAGATGATTAAGATCTAACTACTGTGAGCATGCATATCAAGAGGGTTGACTAGTCTCGTTGATCACAAGTTCAACTTTCTCTTATTTTGATTATCTAAAAGCAGTATCTCTTCACAGAAACGATATTCAAATCTGAATTTTGAAAATACACCTTTAGTACAGCAAAATGGAACCCTAAACAAAAAGAGTGAAATATTTTTTGGTGATTGGTCACCTTTAAAGATAGAGTGGAGTTCTTGTCATGCGATTACATTGTGAAAGAAACTGTCTCAAAGCAAATGGGAAAGGTTGATCATGTCTACATATGAATTAGTGTGTACCGCGAGGATTTTTGAATCACCAAATTGATAAGAAATTGACCCAATCTGGCTGAAAAGAACATGCACTGCGTACAGAAATGGGTATATGGGACTGCACACACATGTGGCATGAAAGTTCGGCCCAAACACTTCAGCTATTTCTCGTCATATCTCGAATATGAGGGCATTTGAAGAGCAATCCTGTCCACTATGATGTTCTTCAAAACTGACCATATAAGGAATAGGAATGCTCACAAATTATATTTCACCTTTCCCAGAACTCACCGTCCTCCTCATAAAGGTTATCCCAACCCCTGCAAAACTGAGTTATCACTCACCCTGTAATTATCAGCCAAGACCACGGTCCAATCTATAACACTTTGACATATACAGTCAAACCTGTCTATAGTGGCCACCTAAGGGAAACGGCAAAAGTGCCCACTATAGACAGATGGCCACTATAGGCAGGTCGGCGGCCATTTTGAATTTCTGTACACACATGCATATACATTTGCAATGCAAATGTTAATGTGCATGCACCTGAACATGTGTGCACTGCTGTGTTTGTTTGTTTGTTTTTATTAGAAATGTATAATAAATTCACCTTTTACAGATTATTTGTAAGAAATATTTTTTTTACAGTTTGAAAGCAGTTTCATATTGATTTTGTGACTTCTTTAATGCCATCATTTGTTAGCATGTTTTTGTAGTCAATAAGTGGGAATAATGAACTCACACTTTCTTTTCTTATGTAACTATCTATTATTATTCAATAAATATTTTGTTAATGGTTGTAAAAAAGTTTTAATTATACATTTGTGAGATTCAGCTACGCGGGCCCAGGCCAACGCATTACCGACACCACGACGGGGACGTATCTCACTTGGTGTCATTTGGGCTCTAAAAAGAGCCGTTTGGGTAATGGTTGGCCCTGAAAAGGGCCGTTGGGTTATCGATTGTTGACTACACTTTCCTGAAAAAATCGAACATCGTCGTCTGCCTCGCTTCCTACCTCTGACGTTGCGACTCGCTCTGCACTACCTCCTCTAAGTCGGCACATCTGTCGAGCATCTCGGTAAATCCTTTGGTGACGGCGAAGGCTCGGATCTCGCAAGACTCTTGCTCACGTCAAGTAGACTCTTGAGTTTGAGTTCGGGTTGACTTGCTGGTGACTCCTCCTCATCGCTGTCCTCCCCGTCGTCTTGGTTGGTTTCCAGCCGGCGCTGAAAGTCCTCCACAGTTGATGCTTGCTCATGATCGGTGGTTGGAAGCGTAGCGTCGAGCTCAACCAACTCTTCCAAGGACATCTCCAGCTCCTTCCGGCACAGGGCTTCCAGTCCATCTCCTGTCTCATCTGGCAAATGGGAGAGATGCCCAAAAGATAAATCACAGAATTGCCAATTTGCATTTCATCGATCACAACTTTCAAAAATCGAAACAGACCATATCATACTTACTGGGTTATCTATATACAGCATAGAATACTTCCGAGTCCATGCCCATTTCCTGGGTTGCACTGAAAATTAGAAAAAAAGAGAGGAATATCTGGAGAAATCATCAGCCAGAGGAACTGTGTTTTTTATTTACCCAGCAGACAATAATAACTTCCTGTTGGATTATTGCAAAATACATTAATCAGGTTATAGCAGTGGTATAGTATATCATATGTTGAGTGGCAGAAGGGTGTTGATGCTAGATGTGAAAGTATGTGATAAACACACTAGCTTCTGCCTCTAAGCAGATGAAATAATGGCATATACCAGAGATATCCACCCTTTAAATTTACAATCCCCTCTATGCCACCAAGTTTTTGAATAATCATCAAAAGGTTTCAAGAGAGAAAGTTCTACTATTAAAGTGTACCAATCACCTGAAAAAATTATTTGTGTACAAGCTAGAAAGTATAAAATCAACCTCAAAGAACTTTGTCTGGTATTCTATAGGTCAAAAGTTAATGAGTATGAAGGAAATGAAGGATAACATGAAAATGCTCACGCGGAACCGAACTCAGAGTTTGGTTCCGCGCGAGCCTTTACCTTGGCGAGCGCGTACAGGTGCGTCGAGTAGTCTACTCACGAGTCCCTTTTACGCTTATAGAGAGTGTAATTAAAATTGCAATATCTCTTTATATAATTAATATTTGAAGCCCATATTTTGAATATAGTATAACAACATACAACCTCTAACATACAGAGCAAAATTATTTTTGGTGATTGGTACCCTTTAAACAGTGATAAATTTGAATAAAACTTCTTCTATGGACAGAAGCTTCACAATGATATACCCGTTTCTCTTCGGGGAGAAAAATGCAGAAATTTCTAGTCCCAGCACAATATTCAACATTCCAATTGTGGAGCGGGATTTGCTGCCCACGTCCAGGAAGGGTTAAAAATAATGATGAGCTCAAAAAGTACCATTATTTTCATCATTATGTGTTCACAACTAGAATACAAG
This sequence comes from Heliocidaris tuberculata, assembly GCA_025618425.1. Taxonomy (NCBI): domain Eukaryota; kingdom Metazoa; phylum Echinodermata; class Echinoidea; order Camarodonta; family Echinometridae; genus Heliocidaris; species Heliocidaris tuberculata. Next base: position 18,869,894 of record CM046849.1, read on the forward strand.
AAGTTGACAAAAACCTACATTTGAGATCTTTTGTGACAAGAAAAGGACCATTCTCAGCAAAAAGTCCAAAGAGGGAGGAGCCTCCTGGTCCTCCTTGTAACCATTAGCAGCACTGGGGTAGAGGGGTCCTTGTTTTGTGGGGAAAATGAAAAAAAAAATTATAAATCGCGGCATTTTTGTCCCGAAATTGCAAAAAAATTATACCCTGATTACACCTTACTGATTGCTCAAAGTTAATCAAACGGATTGATGCTTATCAAAAGGATGACGGATTCAGATTTTTAGGTTAAAGATAAAGCTGAGTTCTGGTCATGAGACTGAACTGTGAAAGAAATTGTCTCAAAGCAAATGGGAAAGGTTGATTATATAGCAACTGAGAATTGGTGTATGCTGTAAGGTTTCGGAAGCAACAAAATGATAAGAAATTGACTAAATCCTGCTGAGAGTCACATGCACTCCACACAGAAATGTGTAGATGGGACTACAAACAATGTTTGGCCTGAACATTTCAGCTGTTACTTGTCTTATTTTGAAAGTGAGGGCATTTGCAGAGCAATCCTTTTCAGGGGACATTTCTACTATGATAATCTTCCGAACTAACAGAAAAAGAATGAGAAAGCTCATAAATTATCTTTTTACCTTACAAAGAACTCAACCTTCCCTTTAAATGATCACTGCACTAGTTTCTTATAATATGGTCCAGTGCAAATTTGTCTAGTATCCAACGCATCTAATTCCATTTTGTATGTTATTCCTTTTGGGACGTCCATCTTATTTTCAACTGATCTAATATCATTTTGCCTACAGCCAGTCTGTTTATGATTCATTACAGCCTAATCATCTTTTTGTCCAATATCCATATACCTGTACTCTAATCATCATTCGGTCTAATAATCTCTTTGGCTAATATCATTTCATCTACTGCATTTTTATGTAATAAAGTGAAAGTCAACAGATGATTTAATGATTTTAACTAAAGGCGATCAAGCCTGGGACTTCTACATGTCACCCTAATAGATAAAAAAAAAAAAAAAAAAAAAAAAAAAAAAAAAACAATCGTCAGATTTGGTAAGGGTTGAAGAATTACACACCTGAGCAGGGAAAAACCAGAAGAACATAGAGCTATTGTATGTGCTGTTGACAGTCAAAAATCCTGAATTTGAAAGAGCAAAAAAAATTGTGATCAAGGGACACTGTTTATCATAAAGTGTATTTTTACTCACATGAACATATTTATCCCAAACTGAATGAAAATCTAGCATTTCAATTAATGTTCCTACTATATATTTTGAAAGAACGACACAGTATCAAAGAAAAGTTGTATTGACAGCAAGATAACAAAAAACAACAAACAAACAAAAATCACATAGTGAAATATATTACCCCCCCCCCAAAAAAAGAAGAAGATAATTATTGCCATTTGGGGCTAGCAGTGGCGCAAATCCATTTTGAAATAGGGGGGGGGGGGTCACCACATGGTTTAAATTTTGTACCTGTCCGAAATGTCTGGGGGGGGGGGGGGAAGAAAAAAAAATGGTTATCACATTTTGTGGGTCTAGTTTTCTTCCAAAATTCTCTGACAAGAAAAAAAAAGGTTATCACATTTTTGGGGTCTAGTGTTCCTCCAAAATTCTCTGACAAGCAAACAAAATTAAAAAAAAAAAAAAAAAAAAGGTTATCGCATTTTGTGGGCGGGGGGGGGGGAGGCATTGGCCTATCTTCAAATTCGTGGGGGACATGTCCCCCTCTCCCCTGGATTTGCACCTATGGGGGCTAGATATATCACGAAAGAAACAACAACAATAGAGGCAAATATCTCTATACACAGATACAACAATGATCATATTGTTTGAAACTATCCAATGTGTTTATTTAATTTTGGGAGATTTAAATGCAATCTTCAACCACTTCATTTGGAAATGACAATGGTATATTTAGTTACTCAAGCTTTTCAAACCAAACACAGTAACATAGTAATTTGAAGCTATTTTGGTATCTTAACCCGTTGACTACTGAATTCTCTCATTCCTATAGGCTTAATACAGGGACAACACGGTTCCCATAGCCAATGGGTTAAATTTGGATCCACCACCACAGAGAGAGAATGTGAAAGATACCTTCAAATACTTTTCACAGCATAGCAGGCCTAGATTATCTGCTTTACCCATACTGATTATTTTATCATTTTCTACCTGAATAACTTTCCACGGTGGTGCCTACGAGGGGTCCGACACGACTCAGTTTCTGACCTGAATCAAAGAACGTGAAAACAGACAAATTCAATGATAACAAAGTATTCCAAAGATCAGTTATACTTATACTATAGAGTCCCTTAACTCTTACTGTGCCAAGGGGTTTAGCTCTCTTCAAAATTTTACCAAAATGTGATCAATGCTTACTTTTCAAATGTATGCAGTTTATTAACCATCTATTACTTTATTAAATATTGTGTACAAAACTTGTAGGAAATTTATTACCATTTCTTATGATACCATACATTATTACTTTACCCAACTTTAGGCAAAAGAACTATTGTTTCTTTTTGGTCCATTTTTTTGTGGTTTCTCATTTGTTTACTTTTGTTTAATGTTGAAATAAGTTAATACTTTTTAAACATCTGCAATTTTCTCTGAAATTTTCTATGGTAGCATATAATTATAATATGTTTAGAATGCTTAATTTATGCTCAAAATTTTGATACATTGACTACCATATACCTTTCCTGTGGTCGAGCAATTGGTGAATGAAAATGACAAGGTATCTGTCACATATATGTGACATCGGCAATGAAAGAGTTAACAAACAACATGATTTCATTTCATTTCACTTCATTCAGGAAAGCAGGTGGTTTATGTATGTGATGCCACAATATTTATAAGTACTGCCATTATCTAGGAACTATAAAAAGTAGGAATAGTATCAATGAACAAAGAAATCTGGAATGACAAAATATAAATCATTTTAACATGGCCTTATCAATTTTCAAATGTCAAATAAAGTGCTACTAAAAACACTGTCAACTTATATTGTTAAAGGGTACCTGAGGCCTGAAAAAATAATTTGTGTATAGTTAGCTTACACAAAATCAACCCCAGAAAACTTAACACGACATTCAACGGTGACAGCATACAGGAGATATTGATTTTTGAAAATAAAATACCCCAAAAAAATAATATAAATAAGACTTGAGCAAAGACTAGTCGATCGATCACGATAGCTCACCTAACGATATATCGATTCAGGAACCTCTTGAAAACAAGAACCTTATGAAAACAAAACAAAAAACTCTTCACTTTCAATTTTCGATTCGATAAATGTATTTAGTTCTAATTTATTTGTTGTTTCATTTGGTCCGTAGATTCTTTGTAATTTACGCGCCAAACCAATTTTCTATTCGATTTCAACGTTTTGTGTTGAATACTTGATTCATCTGTTGTTTTATTAGGGTTGTATATTATCCATTAGTTACGCACCAAATCAATTTCCAATCGATAAAAAACATTTTGCGTTGTATACTTCATTCATTTCATATTTTATTTGGGTTGTATATTATCCCTAAGTTAAGCGCCAAATCAATTTTCGATTCGATAAATGTATTTTGCGTCTTAGTTCTAATTTATTTGTTATTTCATTTGGTCTGTAGATGCTTTGTAATTTATGCGGCGAACCAATTTTCTATTCGATATAAACATGTTGCGTTGTATACTTCATTTATTTGTTGTTTTATATGGGGTATAGAATCCCCGTAAGTTACGCCCCATATCAATTTTTGATTCTTTAAAAAATTCTACGTTTTATGACTTCGTTCATTTGTTGTTTTATTTGGGTTGTAGAATATCCATAAGTTACACGCCGTACCAATTTTCTATTCGATATAAACATTTTGCGTTGTATACTTCATTCATTTGTTGTTTTATTTGGGGTATAGAATCCTCGTAAGTACCGCCCCAAATCAATTTTCGAGTGTTTGTCAGCCCCGGCGCTGCACATAGTAGACGACAAGGCGATAATGCGATCGCGATAATTCCACCATCGCGTCTTGGCGTTCGCCGAACGTGCACGCATAAAAAAACGCACACGCGTAGAAAACTGCTCGCGTCGATCGTTTACGCTGTCCTTTATTTTCTTCAAACTCCTTAACCGCTAACCTGTAGAATGCCGGGTTAAGTTATTTGAGGTTAATTCTATACATTCTATACATTCTAACTGTATACAAATTATTTATTTTTTTTTGGCCTCAGAGACCTAAAATTGTTGAACAAGATTTTTGGCAAATTTTGCAAATAAGTTTTGTTTTACAATGTATTGTACCACTGTCATTTGTAATTACAGTTATATTGTATTGTCTAGAAACTTTTATTAATGTAGATTGTAAACATCATTTGCAACAATGATTTCTTAATAAACCATTTTAAATTCAATTGAATTGAATAATGTCAACCTAAATTTTGCTCCTGAATAAAAAAAAAAAAAAAAAAAAAAATTCTGAAAACCTTTGTATTGCCTATCAAAATCAAAGTATACCTTCAGCTATTTGTCCGGACTCGATGTATGGTGTTAAAAACAAAGGCTGCCCAGGATCAACCCTTGACTGCTTGGCATAAGCTGGAGGGTTGGGGTGGAACATTGCCCTAAACGCACCCCTGCTGGAAGCCAAGGGTAGAGATGCAATCGCCAAAATCATGAACCCAAGAAAGACAGTCTTCTGATAAGAAATAGCCATTCTGTAAAAACAAGATTTCAGAGAGTCATTTTGGCAATCAATGGGAAGAAAATTAATGAGAATGGATGAGAGAGGAGACATGAAGACAGTTGCTGAGGTGAAGAAAGTGTTTCCGTGGTGAAATAACATGAATAAAATGAAAATTACTCACTTAGTCGGTGCTAGGTTAACTCATAAAAGTCAACATGGTCAATGCGATTATTAAATAGATAGCTACCATGTCTACGCCAGAAATGACTAAAATTGAATATAATTAAGTTCCTTGTCATGCTTGTGAAGTTAGATTTAAAGTTGCTTACTTAATTGCTTGTGTTAGAGAAAGAATCATCTAAAATAAATCTAAAAACAAATTTGATCATCATCATCAACTGAAACTGACATGAAAGACAACATAGGTCTAGACAAAGACAAAAGTATTCTAGATAAAAATCCTTGTACTTATACGCGACGAAATGCTTCTTCAGCAATAGAAATAGAGTGGACTATGATTGGAACAGTCGAGCTCGAGATGACTCTACCGACTTTACCGTGTCTAAACCAAGTCTAAGACAGTGAACAAGACTAGTCAAACTTCAATTCAAGTTCAAACTCACTCAGTCGGTCACACACTTAAACTAATTATGGTCAAGAGTTATGAAGAGCTGTTTTGTCTTTAAAGTGATCAGTTCGATTTGATAATGGTACTGTAATTGTACGATGAATAATGATATGATACGCGTTACTCACATGGTAGGATTTTTGCCTGCTTTTTGGTAACCAACCTGTTTGGACAAAGTTGTTTTCCCGAACAAGAGGAGAGGAGTACAGTGGAAGCAGCTAGCTGCATGTGATCGACCGGCGATCATCTGACACTATTAAAGTAGCGCATCACATGCATGGGCGCAAATTAAGGGGGGGGGGGCAGGGGGACATGTCCCCCCACCTTTTTGAAGATAGGCGAATGTCCCCCCACCTTTTTGAATAACCTTTTTTTTTTTTTTTTTTTTTTTTGCTTTTCAGAGAATTTTGGAGGCGAATGTTCCCCCCCCCCCTGTTGAATGACCCTTTTTTTCTTTCTTTTTTCTTGTCAGAGAATTTTGGAGGCGAATGTCCCCCCCCCCTCCCCCCAAATTTCAAATAGGATTTGCCCCACTGATCACATGACATACTAGTAGACAAGGAAAAGGGGTCGGGGCATGCAAGACCACAGGGCATGCACAGCCTAGCCCGAATGCACAGTACTATGCTCATTGTTTTTCATCTTCATGGCACATTTTGAGGTTTGGGGTCCATTTGAAATTTAATATCTGATTCTGAAGTGACCTAGATCTAATCTCTCATGGCTTGCAGTCACTAACGTACCAAAGGGGGGGGGGGGAGGGGGGCACTCTACCCCCCCCCCCCCCCGACAACTTTTGACAGAAAAAAAATTAATGCCCCCTTTTAGACCTTTTTTGTTGTTGTTGTTGCTTGTCAGAGAATTCTGGACCCAATAAAATCTGATACCCCCCAAAAGGATGGACTTTTGGAGCGCTGGGGATTTTTTTTTGCCCCCCCCCCCCCCCCCCCCCCCCCCCCTCCTCACCACCACCACCACCACTGAGCGACTTTTGGAGGACTGGCGAGACGATAAAAATATGGACCTACCTGTTTCGAACTTATTCCTTTTTTTTTTTTGCTTGTCAGAGAATTATGAAGCAAAACATCTAATAACTGCCCCCCCCCCCCCCCACTGAGCAACTTTTTGAGGGTCTCCCTTCAAGCAGAATTTGACAGTTGACAAAATTTGCTCCCCCTGTGAAAAATCCTTGGTACGCCACTGCTTGCCCCCCTACCGGGCCCCCACTGCTCCGGCCGGCCACCTACGAGAGAACATGGTAAGGGATTGTGGGTTTTTCGAAATCATGTTGCTAAATATAAACTAAAAATGATAATAATAATAATAAAATTAATCCCTTTCATTACGAATGAAAATAATAGGATATGCCATGAATAGTTTGCATTATTAATTCATTCAAATATAGCAGCGGGAAATGGAACAATTCTCAGTAAGCTCTATTTCTAAGTTCTAAATTAAACTTTTGGTAACCCAACCGTTTCAGAGGCCGCGGAACGTTTTTGAAAGTGGGGGCTGATTTGATTTCACTCATTAATGACAATTTTCGAAACCTTTTTTTCTGAAGTTTTATGAAACGTGTCACTCAAAAAAGTGCTGAACCCCCCCCCCCTCCGGTTCCGCGGCCCATGTGTTTAATCACATCCTGCTTTTGTTATATAGATATGATAAATTCATTGATAGTATATGATAAATTCTCTGACAAGCAAAAAAAAAAAAAAAAAAAAAATCATGTGATCAGTGGGGCAAATCCTATTTGAAATTTGGGGGGAGGGGGGGGGGGGACATTCGCCTCTTAAATTCTCTGACAAGAAAAAAGAAAGAAAAAAAGGGTTATTCAACAGGGTGGGGGGGACATCCGCCTCCAAAATTCTCTGAAAAGAAAAAAAAAAAAAAAAAAAAAAAAAGGTTATTCAAAAAGGTGGGGGACATTCGCCTATCTTCAAAAAGGTGGGGGGGGGACATGTCCCCCTGTCCCCCCCCCCCCCCCTTAATTTGCGCCCATGCATGTGATGCGCTACTTAAATACTGTCAGATGATCGCCGGTCGATCACATGCAGCTAGCTGCTTCCACTGTACTCCTCTTCACTTGTTCGGGAAAACAACTTTGTCCATACAGGTTGGTTACCAAAAAGCAGACAAAAATCCTACCATGTGAGTAACGCGTATCATATCATTATTTATCATACGTTTACAGTACCATTATCAAATCGAACTGATCAATTTTAAGACAAAACAGCTCTTCATAACTCTTGACCATAATTAGTGGTGTGGCCGACTGAGTGAGTTTGAACTTGAATTGAAGTTTGACTAGTCTTGTCCACTGTCTTAGACTTAGTTTAGACACGGTAAAGTCGGTAGAGTCATCTCGGGCTCGACTGTTCCAATCATAGTCCACTCTATTTCTATTGTTGAGGAAGCATTTCCTCGTGTATATTAAGTACAAGGATTTTTATCTAGATCTAGAATACTTTTGTCTTTGTCTAGACCTATGTTGTCTTTCATGTCAGTTTCAGTTGATGATGATGATCAAATTTGTTTTTAGATTTATTTTAGATGATTCTTTCTCTAACACAAGCAATTAAGTAAGCAACTTTAAATCTAACTTCACAAGCATGACAAGGAACTTAATTATATTCAATTTTAGTCATTTCTGGCGTAGACATGGTAGATATCTATTTAATAATCGCATTGACCATGTTGACTTTTATGAGTTAACCTAGCACCGACTAAGTGAGTAATTTTCATTTTATTCATGTTATTTCACCACGGAAACACTTTCTTCACCTCAGCAACTGTCTCCATGTCTCCTCTCTCATCCATTCTCATTAATTTTCTTCCCATTGATTGCCAAAATGACCCTCTGAAATCTTGTTTTTACAGAATGGCTATTTCTTATCAGAAGACTGTCTTTCTTGGGTTCATGATTTTGGCGATTGCATCTCTACCCTTGGCTTCCAGCAGGGGTGCGTTTAGGGCAATGTTCCACCCCCAACCCTCCAGCTTATGCCAAGCAGTCAAGGGTTGATCCTGGGCAGCCTTTGTTTTTAACACCATACATCGAGTCCGGACAAATAGCTGAAGGTATACTTTGATTTTGATAGGCAATACAAAGGTTTTCAGATTTTTTTTTTTTTTTTTTTGATTCAGGAGCAAAATTTAGGTTGACATTATTCAATTCAATTGAATTTAAAATGGTTTATTAAGAAATCATTGTTGCAAATGATGTTTACAATCTACATTAATAAAAGTTTCAAGACAATATAATATAACTGTAATTACAAATGACAGTGGTACAGTACATTGTAAAACAAAACTTATTGGCAAAATTTGCCAAAAATCTTGTTCAACAATTTCGGGTCTCTGAGGCAAAAAGAAAAAGAAAAGAAAAAAAAAATTGTATACAGTTAGAATGTATAAAATTAACCTCAAATAACTTTACCCGGCATTCTACAGGTTAGCGGTTAAGGAGTTTGAAGAAAATAAAGGACAGCGTAAACGATCGACGCTCGGAACTCAACTCGAGTTGAGTTCCGCGCTTAACTTAGGGATAATATACAACCCAAATAAAGTATGAAATGAATGAAGTATACAACGCAGAATGATTGGAAATTGATTCGGCGCGTAACTAATGGATAATATACAACCGAAATAAAACATGAAATGAATGGAGTATACACCGCAAAATTTGTTTTTTATCGATTGGAAATTGATTTGGCGCGTAACTAATGTTTACAACCCTAATAAAACATAAAATGGATGAAGTATACAACGCAAAATGTTTATATCGAATAGAAAATTGGTTCGGCGCATAAATTACAAAGAATCTACTGACAAAATGAAACAACAAATAAATTAGAACTAAGACGCAAAATACATTTAGCGAAATTAATTTGGCGCTTAACTTAGGGATAATATTATATAACCCAAATAAAATATGAAATGAATGAAATATACAATGCAAAGTGTTTTTATCGAAATGAAAATTATAAGATGGCGCGTAATTTATGGAGAATCAAGTATTCAACACAAAACGTTTATTTGAAATATAAAACTGGTTTGGCGCATAAATTACAAAGAATCTACTGACCGAATGAAACAACAAATAAATTAGAACTTAGACGCAAAATACATATATTGAATCGAAAATTGATTTGGTGCTTAACTAAGGGATAATATACAACCCAAATGAAATATGAAAGGAATGAAGTATACAATGCAAATTGTTTTTTTATCGATTGGAAATTGATTTGGCGCGTAACTAATGGATAATTATACAACCCTAATAAAATATGAAATGAATGAAGTATACAATGAAAAGTGTTTTTATCGAAATGAAAATTATAAGTTGGTGTGTAGTTTATGAAGAATCTACAACCCAAATAAAACAACAAATGAATCGAGTATTCAACACAAAATGTTTATATCGAATATAGAAAATTGGTTCGGCGCATAAATTACAAAGAATCTACAGACCAAATGAAACAACAAATAAATTAGAACTAAGACGCAAAATACATCTATTGAATCGAAAATTGATTTGGCGCTTAACTTAGGGATAATATACAACCAAATAAAACATCAAATGGATGAAGTAAACAACGCAAACTGTTTTTATCGAGCTGAAAATTCAGTTTGCGCGTAATTTATGGAGAATCTACAACCCAAACAAAACAACATATGAATCAAGTATTCAACACAAAACGTTGAAATCGAATAGAAAATTGGTTTGGCGCATAAATTACAAAGAATCTACGGACCAAATGAAACAACAAATAAATTAGAACTAAGTCGCAAAATACATTTATCGAATCGAAAATTGAAAGTGAAGAGGTTCCTGAATCGATATATCGTTAGGTGAGCTATCGTGATCGATCGACTAGTCTTTGCTCAAGTCTCATTTATATTAATTTTTTTTTTGTATTTTATTTTCAAAAATCAAAATATCCTGTATGCTGTCATTGTTGAATGTCGTGTTAAGTTTTCTGGGGTTAATTTTGTGTAAGCTAACTATACACAAATTATTTTTTCAGGCCTCAGGTACCCTTTAACAATATAACTATAAGTTCACAATGTTTTTAGTAGCACTTTATTTTACATTTGAAAATTGATAAGGCCATGTTAAAAAGATTTATATTTTGTCATTCCAGATTTCTTTGTTCATCGATACTATTCCTACTTTTTATAGTTCCTAGATAATGGCATCACATAAACCATCTGCTTTCCTGAATGAAATGAAATGAAATGAAATGATCTTGTTTGTTAACTCTTTCATTGCCGATGTCACATATATGTGACAGATTTTTTATTCACCAATTGCTCGACCACAGGAAAGGTATATGGTGGTCAATGTATCAAAATTTTGAGCATAAATCAAGCATTCTAAACATATTATAATTATATGCTACCATAGAAATTTTCAGAGAAAATTGCAGATGTTTAAAAAGTATTACCTTATTTCAACATTAAACAATAGTAAACAAATGAGAAACCACAAAAAAGAAAAAAATAGTTCTTATGCATAAAGTTGGGTAAAGTAATAATGTATGGTATCATAAGAAATGGTAATAAATTTCCTACAAGTTTTGTACACAATATTTAATGAAGTAATAGATGGTTAATGAACTGCAGACATGTGAAAAGTAAGCATTGATCACATTTTGGTAAAATTTTAAAGAGAGCTAAACCCCTTGGCACAGTAAGAGTTAAGGGACTCTATAGTATAAGTATAAGTGATCTTTGGAATACTTTGTTATCTTTGAATTTGTCTGTTTTCACATTCTGTGATTCAGGTCAGAAACTGAGTCGTGTCGGACCCCTCGTAGGCATCACCGTGGAAAGTTATTCAGGTAGAAAATGATGATGATCAAATAATCAATATGGGTAAAGCAGATAATCTAGGCCTGCTATGCTGTGAAAAGTATTTGAAGGTATCTTTCACATTCTCTCTCTGTGGTGGTGGATCCAAATTTAACCCATTGGCTATGGGAACCGTGTTGTCCCTGTATTAAGCCTATAGGAATGAGAGAATTCAGTAGTCAACGGGTTAAGATACCAAAATAGCTTCAAACTTGTATGTTACTGTGTTTGGCTAGAAAAACTTGAGAAACTAAATATATGATTGTCTTTTCCATGTGAAGTGAAGTGGTTGAAGTTTGCATTTCTATTCCCCAAAATGTAAATGAACACATTGGATAGTTTCAAACAATATGATTATTGTTGAACAGTGTATAGAGATATTTGCCTCTATTTTTATTGTTGTTTCTTTCGTGATTTCTAACAAATATATCTAGCCCCCATGGGTGCAAATCCAGGGGGGACAGCGGGGACAGGTACAAGATTTAAATCATGTGGTGACACCCCCCCCCCCCATATTTCAAAATGGATTTGCGCCACTGCTAACTCCAAATGGCGATAATTATCTTCATCCTTCTTTTTTTTTTGTGGGGGGGGGGGGTGGTAACATATTTCACGATGTGATTTTTGTTTGTTTGTTGTTTTTTTGTTATCTTGCTGTCCATACAACTTTTCTTTCATATTGTGTTGTTCTGTCAAAATATATAGTAGGAACATTAATTGAAATGCTAGATTTTCATTCAGTTTGGGATAAATATGTTCATATGAGTAAAAATACACTTTATGATAAGCAGTGTCCCTTGATCACAATTTTTTTTTGCTCTTTCAAATTCAGGATTTTTGACTGTCAACAGCACATACAATAGCTCTATGTTCTTCTGGGTTTTCCCTGCTCAGGTATGTAATTCTTCAACCCTTGCCAAATCTAACGATTGCTTTTTTAAAAATCTATTTGGGTGACATGTAGTAGTCCCAGGCTTGATCGCCTTTTGTTAAAATCATGAAATCATCTGTTGACTTTCAGTTTGTTACCAAAAAGCAGACAAAAATCCTACCATGTGAGTAACGCGTATCATATCATTATTTATCATACGTTTACAGTACCATTATCAAATCGAACTGATCAATTTTAAGACAAAACAGCTCTTCATAACTCTTGACCATAATTAGTTTAAGTGTGTGACCGACTGAGTGAGTTTGAACTTGAATTGAAGTTTGACTAGTCTTGTCCACTGTCTTAGACTTAGTTTAGACACGGTAAAGTCGGTAGAGTCATCTCGAGCTCGACTGTTCCAATCATAGTCCACTCTATTTCTATTGCTGAAGAAGCATTTCGTCGCGTATAAGTACAAGGATTTTTATCTAGAATACTTTTGTCTTTGTCTAGACCTATGTTGTCTTTCATGTCAGTTGCACTTGATGATGATGATCAAATTTGTTTTTAGATTTATTTTAGATGATTCTTTCTCTAACACAAGCAATTAAGTAAGCAACTTTAAATCTAACTTCACAAGCATGACAAGGAACTTAATTATATTCAATTTTAGTCATTTCTGGCGTAGACATGGTAGCTATCTATTTAATAATCGCATTGACCATGTTGACTTTTATGAGTTAACCTAGCACCGACTAAGTGAGTAATTTTCATTTTATTCATGTTATTTCACCACGGAAACACTTTCTTCACCTCAGCAACTGTCTTCATGTCTCCTCTCTCATCCATTCTCATTAATTTTCTTCCCATTGATTGCCAAAATGACTCTCTGAAATCTTGTTTTTACAGAATGGCTATTTCTTATCAGAAGACTGTCTTTCTTGGGTTCATGATTTTGGCGATTGCATCTCTACCCTTGGCTTCCAGCAGGGGTGCGTTTAGGGCAATGTTCCACCCCAACCCTCCAGCTTATGCCAAGCAGTCAAGGGTTGATCCTGGGCAGCCTTTGTTTTTAACACCATACATCGAGTCCGGACAAATAGCTGAAGGTATACTTTGATTTTGATAGGCAATACAAAGGTTTTCAGAATTTTTTTTTTTTTTTTTTTTTGATTCAGGAGCAAAATTTAGGTTGACATTATTCAATTCAATTGAATTTAAAATGGTTTATTAAGAAATCATTGTTGCAAATGATGTTTACAATCTACATTAATAAAAGTTTCTAGACAATACAATATAACTGTAATTACAAATGACAGTGGTACAATACATTGTAAAACAAAACTTATTTGCAAAATTTGCCAAAAATCTTGTTCAACAATTTTAGGTCTCTGAGGCCAAAAAAAAAATAAAATTTGTATACAGTTAGAATGTATAGAATGTATAGAATTAACCTCAAATAACTTAACCCGGCATTCTACAGGTTAGCGGTTAAGGAGTTTGAAGAAAATAAAGGACAGCGTAAACGATCGACGCGAGCAGTTTTCTACGCGTGTGCGTTTTTTTATGCGTGCACGTTCGGCGAACGCCAAGACGCGATGGTGGAATTATCGCGATCGCATTATCGCCTTGTCGTCTACTATGTGCAGCGCCGGGGCTGACAAACACTCGAAAATTGATTTGGGGCGGTACTTACGAGGATTCTATACCCCAAATAAAACAACAAATGAATGAAGTATACAACGCAAAATGTTTATATCGAATAGAAAATTGGTACGGCGTGTAACTTATGGATATTCTACAACCCAAATAAAACAACAAATGAACGAAGTCATAAAACGTAGAATTTTTTAAAGAATCAAAAATTGATATGGGGCGTAACTTACGGGGATTCTATACCCCATATAAAACAACAAATAAATGAAGTATACAACGCAACATGTTTATATCGAATAGAAAATTGGTTCGCCGCATAAATTACAAAGCATCTACAGACCAAATGAAACAACAAATAAATTAGAACTAAGACGCAAAATACATTTATCGAATCGAAAATTGATTTGGCGCTTAACTTAGGGATAATATACAACCCAAATAAAATATGAAATGAATGAAGTATACAACGCAAAATGTTTTTTATCGATTGGAAATTGATTTGGTGCGTAACTAATGGATAATATACAACCCTAATAAAACAACAGATGAATCAAGTATTCAACACAAAACGTTGAAATCGAATAGAAAATTGGTTTGGCGCGTAAATTACAAAGAATCTACGGACCAAATGAAACAACAAATAAATTAGAACTAAATACATTTATCGAATCGAAAATTGAAAGTGAAGAGTTTTTTGTTTTGTTTTCATAAGGTTCTTGTTTTCAAGAGGTTCCTGAATCGATATATCGTTAGGTGAGCTATCGTGATCGATCGACTAGTCTTTGCTCAAGTCTTATTTATATTATTTTTTTGGGGTATTTTATTTTCAAAAATCAATATCTCCTGTATGCTGTCACCGTTGAATGTCGTGTTAAGTTTTCTGGGGTTGATTTTGTGTAAGCTAACTATACACAAATTATTTTTTCAGGCCTCAGGTACCCTTTAACAATATAAGTTGACAGTGTTTTTAGTAGCACTTTATTTGACATTTGAAAATTGATAAGGCCATGTTAAAATGATTTATATTTTGTCATTCCAGATTTCTTTGTTCATTGATACTATTCCTACTTTTTATAGTTCCTAGATAATGGCAGTACTTATAAATATTGTGGCATCACATACATAAACCACCTGCTTTCCTGAATGAAGTGAAATGAAATGAAATCATGTTGTTTGTTAACTCTTTCATTGCCGATGTCACATATATGTGACAGATACCTTGTCATTTTCATTCACCAATTGCTCGACCACAGGAAAGGTATATGGTAGTCAATGTATCAAAATTTTGAGCATAAATTAAGCATTCTAAACATATTATAATTATATGCTACCATAGAAAATTTCAGAGAAAATTGCAGATGTTTAAAAAGTATTAACTTATTTCAACATTAAACAAAAGTAAACAAATGAGAAACCACAAAAAAATGGACCAAAAAGAAACAATAGTTCTTTTGCCTAAAGTTGGGTAAAGTAATAATGTATGGTATCATAAGAAATGGTAATAAATTTCCTACAAGTTTTGTACACAATATTTAATAAAGTAATAGATGGTTAATAAACTGCATACATTTGAAAAGTAAGCATTGATCACATTTTGGTAAAATTTTGAAGAGAGCTAAACCCCTTGGCACAGTAAGAGTTAAGGGACTCTATAGTATAAGTATAACTGATCTTTGGAATACTTTGTTATCATTGAATTTGTCTGTTTTCACGTTCTTTGATTCAGGTCAGAAACTGAGTCGTGTCGGACCCCTCGTAGGCACCACCGTGGAAAGTTATTCAGGTAGAAAATGATAAAATAATCAGTATGGGTAAAGCAGATAATCTAGGCCTGCTATGCTGTGAAAAGTATTTGAAGGTATCTTTCACATTCTCTCTCTGTGGTGGTGGATCCAAATTTAACCCATTGGCTATGGGAACCGTGTTGTCCCTGTATTAAGCCTATAGGAATGAGAGAATTCAGTAGTCAACGGGTTAAGATACCAAAATAGCTTCAAATTACTATGTTACTGTGTTTGGTTTGAAAAGCTTGAGTAACTAAATATACCATTGTCATTTCCAAATGAAGTGGTTGAAGATTGCATTTAAATCTCCCAAAATTAAATAAACACATTGGATAGTTTCAAACAATATGATCATTGTTGTATCTGTGTATAGAGATATTTGCCTCTATTGTTGTTGTTTCTTTCGTGATATATCTAGCCCCCATAGGTGCAAATCCAGGGGAGAGGGGGACATGTCCCCCACGAATTTGAAGATAGGCCAATGCCTCCCCCCCCCCCCGCCCACAAAATGCGATAACCTTTTTTTTTTTTTTTTTTTAATTTTGTTTGCTTGTCAGAGAATTTTGGAGGAACACTAGACCCCAAAAATGTGATAACCTTTTTTTTTCTTGTCAGAGAATTTTGGAAGAAAACTAGACCCACAAAATGTGATAACCATTTTTTTTTCTTCCCCCCCCCCCCAGACATTTCGGACAGGTACAAAATTTAAACCATGTGGTGACCCTCCCCCCCTATTTCAAAATGGATTTGCGCCACTGCTAGCCCCAAATGGCAATAATTATCTTCTTCTTTTTTTTTGGGGGGGGGGGTAATATATTTCACTATGTGATTTTTGTTTGTTTGTTGTTTTTTGTTATCTTGCTGTCAATACAACTTTTCTTTGATACTGTGTCGTTCTTTCAAAATATATAGTAGGAACATTAATTGAAATGCTAGATTTTCATTCAGTTTGGGATAAATATGTTCATGTGAGTAAAAATACACTTTATGATAAACAGTGTCCCTTGATCACAATTTTTTTTGCTCTTTCAAATTCAGGATTTTTGACTGTCAACAGCACATACAATAGCTCTATGTTCTTCTGGTTTTTCCCTGCTCAGGTGTGTAATTCTTCAACCCTTACCAAATCTAACGATTTTTTTTTTTTTTTTTTTTTTTTTTTTTTTTTTTTTATCTTTTAGGGTGACATGTAGAAGTCCCAGGCTTGATCGCCTTTAGTTAAAATCATTAAATCATCTGTTGACTTTCACTTTATTACATAAAAATGCAGTAGATGAAATGATATTAGCCAAAGAGATTATTAGACCGAATGATGATTAGAGTACAGGTATATGGATATTGGACAAAAAGATGATTAGGCTGTAATGAATCATAAACAGACTGGCTGTAGGCAAAATGATATTAGATCAGTGGAAAATAAGATGGACGTCCCAAAAGGAATAACATACAAAATGGAATTAGATGCGTTGGATACTAGACAAATTTGCACTGGACCATATTATAAGAAACTAGTGCAGTGATCATTTAAAGGGAAGGTTGAGTTCTTTGTAAGGTAAAAAGATAATTTATGAGCTTTCTCATTCTTTTTCTGTTAGTTCGGAAGATTATCATAGTAGAAATGTCCCCTGAAAAGGATTGCTCTGCAAATGCCCTCACTTTCAAAATAAGACAAGTAACAGCTGAAATGTTCAGGCCAAACATTGTGTGTAGTCCCATCTACACATTTCTATGTACAGTGCATGTGACTCTCAGCAGGATTTAGTCAATTTCTTATCATTTTGTTGCTTCCGAAACCTTACAGCATACACCAATTCTCAGTTGCTATATAATCAACCTTTCCCATTTACTTTGAGACAATTTCTTTCACAATTCAGTCCATGACCAGAACTCAGCTTTATCTTTAACCTAAAAATCTGAATCCGTCATCCTTTTGATAAGCATCAATCCGTTTGATTAACTTTGAGCAAACAGTAGGGTGTAATTAGGGTATAATTTTTTGTAATTTCGGGACAGAAATAACACAATTTTTTTTTTTCATTTTCCCCACAGAACAAGGACCCCTCTACCCCTGTGTTGCTATGGTTACAAGGAGGACCAGGAGGCTCCTCCCTCTTTGGACTTTTTGCTGAGAATGGTCCTTTTCTCGTCACAAAAGATCTCAAATGTAGGTTTTTGTCAACTTGTACTCTAGTTGTGAACACATAATGATGAAAATAATGGTAATTTTTGAGCTCATCAGTATCTTTAACCCTTCCTGGACGTGGGCAGCAAATCCCGCTCCATAAATGGAATGTTGAATATTGTGCTGGGACTAGAAATTTCTGCATTTTTCTCCCCGAGAGAGAAACGGGTAGCATTGTGAAGCTTCTGTCCATAGAAGAAGTTTTATTCAAATTTATCACTGTTTAAAGGGTACCAATCACCAAAAATAATTTTGCTCTGTATGTTAGAGGTTGTATGTCGTTATTATATGGGCTTCAAATATGAATTCTATAAACTGATATTGCAATTTTAATTACACTCTCTATAAGCGTAAAAGGGACTCGTGAGTAGATTACTCGACGCACCTGTACGCGCTCGCCAAGGTAAAGGCTCGCGCGGAACCCAACTCTGAGTTCGGTTCCGCGCGAGCATTTTCATGTTATCCTTTATTTCCTTCATACTCATTAACTGTTGACCTATAGAATACCAGACAAAGTTCTTTGAGGTTGATTTTATACTTCCTAGCTTGTACACAAATTATTTTTTCAAGTGATTGGTACACTTTAATAGTAGAACTTTTTCTCTTGAAACCTTTTGATGATTATTCAAAAACTTGGTGGCATAGAGGGGATTGTAAATTTAAAGAGTAGATATCTCTGGTATATGCCATTATTTCATCTGCTTAGAGGCAGAAGGGTGTTTACTCAACACTTTTACATCTAGCATCAACACCCTTCTGCCACTCAACATATGATATACTATACCACTGCTATAACCTGATTAATGTATTTTGCAATAATCCAACAGAAGTTATTATTGTCTGCTGGGTAAATAAAAAACACAGTTCCTCTGGCTAATGATTTCTCCAGATTTTCCTCTCTTTTTTTCTAATTTTCAGTGCAACCCAGGAAATGGGCATGGACTCAGAAGTATTCTATGCTGTATATAGATAACCCAGTAAGTATGATATGGTCTGTTTTGATTTTTGAAATTTGTGATCGATGAAATGCAAATTGGCAATTCTGTGATTTATCTTTTGGGCATCTCTCCCATTTGCTCTTCTTGAAAATTGTTGTAAATTTCCATATTCATTCAGAAAATTTTTAGTACAGAACAGTGGGAGAGTTACTCAAAAGGTATGTCATAGAGTTTCCAATTTTGTGTTTGATCAATTACAATTTAAAAATTCATAACTTTCTTATTCATTATCAGATTTTTCTCAAACATTCACAGGTCTGTTTCTCTCATTTTTCTGCTTTTAGTAATGCCAACTTCTTTTCAGGGTGGCCTTCCCCTTTGAATGGTTATGTAATTATCAATGTGGAATGTAACATCAAGAATGAAACATCTTGGTAGCACATTCTTTAAATTCAATTGAATTTATACATTGCATATAAATTGATAGAACAGTTAACATTTCTTCAAAAGTTTAACTCTGGATAACTCTTATGTTGTTTTTATTTTATTGTCTTTGTGCATTTAATACTTGTAATATGAATGTAGGAAACAGTTTATTGAAAAATGAATTTCTCGATAAATATCATATTGCATTAAACTGTGCACAGTTAACTCACTTTCGTTTTCATGAAAGATCTTGAAAAAAGCCTTTCATTATATGCTCTGCATAGATTATATCTTCTTATGTGAATAATTTATGACGGTGTTAATTTCTTCTTCCTTTGTTTCAGGTTGGGACCGGTTTTAGTTTCACTCAAAATGAAGGTGGATATGCAAACAATGAGGAGGATGTAGCAGTCAATCTGTACAGGCAAGGGCCAAGAGTTGGCTTATATACATGAAGGCAGACCAAGTTAAGGCAGCTTAGCGAAACGTTGTGGCGTGTAAAACCGTGGGAAAGACGCATAATGAGAAAATTATTTAAAATCAAAAATTTTTCCTTTTTAGAGGCAGAACCAAAGTATTAAGATATAGAATTAGTATTTACCTCTTGGAACACTCTTAAGAAAAATGATATGAAAAATTTCATTCAGATATGTCTGATTCTAATTTTAGAAGCACAGACAAAACTAGCAATTTTCCTCTTTGCATCTTTCCCACGTCTTTATGCGCCATTTTGTTTCGCTAAGCTACCTAAACCAGGGCCCAGTCATATCAAAAGTTGCGATTGTTTAAAGATAAAGTTGAGTTCTGATCAAGCAACTACATTGTGAAAGAAACTGTCTCAGAGCAATTGGGAAAGGTTGATCATGTCTACACACGAATTGCTGTATACGTACGCGCTCAAATAGAATAAGGGCCCGCGAGGAACCCCACTCCGAGTTGGGTTCCGCGCGAGGGGGGTTTATGTTTTCCTTCATTTTCTTCATACTCCTTAACCGTTAACCCGTAGAAGGCCAGGAAAAGTGTTTTGAGGTTGATTATATACATTGTAGCTATACAAATTTTTTTTTTTAGGTGATTGGTACACTTTAAATTGATTCTGAAGTATGTATAATGCAGTAGATGTGTTGTTTTGGACCGGAAATATGCTAACAGAAACTTGACGGAAATAACATTTAATTTAAAGCATATCTCAAATGCTATCATGGGTCCAAATGATTAGCTAGATTCCCTTATTTTTTTTTCAGTATTTACGGTAATGCAAACAAAAGTAAAGTGACACGAGCTTTCAAGTGTGAATGCTCTTTCACCATAGAAACTAATAGATAAAAATTAAATAATCCTATTGCCTAATGTTTTGTAAATCCCCAAACTCTCATTTTCAAAGACAGAATTTCTGGTTATATCTCTTTGCAGTGCCTTGACACAATTTTTCCAGCTGTTTCCTCAGTATCAGAAGAATGAATTCTATGCTACAGGGGAGGTGAGATATTTTGCAGTGCCTTCCTTGAAGTAGAAAAAAACAAAAGTTTTATTATCTAAAATTTAGAATGACATAATGCTAAAGCCATCTAAAGTGTAACAGTCAGCAGAATAACCAAGAAATCAAACACATGGTGAAATGTTTGTCTAGACATAAAATTTGTAGAAAAATTTCGGTTGATAACATGCAATGCTTTCTTTGCTTGTAGAAATTGAAGTTCATGTATAACAACACTTGTTTATAAATCTATCCCGAATACATTCTATTCCAAGAAATTTTGAGTATTTATGTCAATTACTGAAATGCCTTCAATTCATTCACTTTTCAACCTTCTGCCATCATTCCACATCACCTTTATCATAAGGTAGCTCCGGGAAACCCAGCTTCGTTAAAAGCCAGTTCTGAGATTTAGGAGGTGACATGAACTATTTCCGATTACTTTCTTCAAATTATTATTATGAGGCTCCTACTGCCCTCAGGCTACTCAGGCTTGAACTTGAACTTGAACTTTATTTCTATCGATCCCTTTCGGAGTACGAGCAAAATACATATAGTGCATCGTATTATAACATATATGTAACATTCTTAAATAAGATGGCAATAAAGGCAAAAAAAAAATAGAAAACTATGAAATCATAGTTTACACAATACATGTGAATCAAAACTTGAGTTTATAATTATACGCGTGCCGTTATTACTTACGATCTACCAAACTTTAACATAATAATTCTAACAAACTTGGCAAGTTTTGACAGTGTTTTTACATCTTTGGTATTAAATAAAGTACACATTTTCAGTGTGCTTGGGCGGTTTCTATACTGAGGTAGAATATATTTGTCTCTATATCCTTTGAAGTAAGCACACTTAAATAAGTAGTGAAATTCGTCACCGATACTACCTACATTACAAAGAAGACATACTCTATTATGTCTTGGAATGCCCTCGTATTGCCCTCTTACACATGGTAGGTGATGACTGCCACATCTAATTTTACACAGAGTTATTCGATCCTTTTCATCAAGATGTACCAGATAAGGTTCTAAAACATGAACATCCTTGAAAATCCTATAATTTATACATTGACTATTTTCAAAAATCTCGTTGTGCCAATTCTGTTTGTCTATATCTTTAAGGCGTAAATCTAGAGCGAGTTTTAGCCATGTATAGTTTTTACATACTCCTGTTGTGACCAAATATTTCCAAGCCCACAGCTATCTAAAATACTTCTAATTTTAGTGATCCATTTTGAATGAAACCCATTGTTCACATGGTCATTTAATACTCTAACCAGTCTGTACAACATACAAGACAATTTAGTTTGTTTTCCTGTTAAGATTCTGCACCAGAAATTAACCATTTTTATTTCCACCAACCTTGAAAGTTTATATCTTCCAGTTTCACCATATACAATGCAGCTAGCTATGGATTTATGTCCTCAGTTTTGTCCTCAGGTTTGCCTGTTAAAAGACCTATTTTCCTGTAACTCCCAGATACATAGTTAATTACAATACACGTCAAAGTAACCTTGTGCATTAACCTCATGTAAGGACAAATGTTGCACTAAATTCCTTTCGAATCACGTGTATTAAAGAGTGGAACCAATTACCCGCAGACATTAAGGACAGTACCACTCTTACTAGATTCAGATTTTTGTGTAAATCATATCTGTTTAGATTGAAATAGATTGCCAGCATTACTTTGTGCACTATTAGTATCATAGTGAGGATTAGCCAGTCTGTGTGTGTGTATGCGTGTGTGTGTGTGTGTGTGTGTGTGTGTGTGTGGGTGTGTGTGTGTTTGCATGTGTATGTGAACTTGATGCGTACAGCACGATTAGCCGCTCATGGCTGGGGGGGGGGGGGTTAGGGGGGTTATATTTTTTAGTGATTTAGCTTTTTCCCTTGTAAATATGTTCTGAAGTTACATAACCTTGCCATTTCCTTGTAATCAGTTTTGTACATTATCATGTTCTTTTGTAAATGTTCTTCTCGATCTCGGTTGGCGGACTTTGGGATCTGCTTGTTTTGGGGATCTGCGCGCGTGTGACTGGATCGTATCCATAGAGTTGCATCCATGTAACTCTATGATCGCATCTTATTATCTTCCATGTTTTGAGTATGCGCAGATCCTTGAAACACGTTGGTCTCTTTGCCGGTCCGCCGGGATCGAGAGGGCCATCCTTCTCAGGGGCCCCACTCACAAGCATAGCTTTTTGGGGTCCCAATTTGCATCATGTTTGTGCGTCATGATTGCTATGTCTGGTGTTTTTAATAAATTGAATTGAATTGAATTGAATGTATTTTTAAGATATTCCACAAAAACTTTCTATAAAAACACCTCTATAATTTGCATTAAGTCTTCAAACCCCCATACCTCACTGCCATATAATGCTATTGGGAGTATCAATTTATCAAATAAATCACAAGCTATATCAACTGGTAGGTTCAGTGTCTTGACCTTTCCCAAAACGCTAAACATAGCTCGCCTTGCTTAGCTTACTTGTTTTGAGATCGCCTTTTTAAATTTACCGTTATAATTGAAGGTTACATTGAGGCACAAATAATCATCTACAATGGCCAATTCTTCCTTTCCAAACTTAAAGGTGGGTTTATTTCTTATATTTCCCCTTGAAAAGACAACCACTTTTGTTTTCCTGGTATTAACAGTAAGGTACCATAAATCACAATAACTACGTAACGCATCGAGAGAGTTTTGTAGTTCAGGCGGGCTCTCTGCCATAATGATTGTATCATCAGCATATACAAACATTCTCAAATAGATCTCTACGTCATCATCACGAATTCTAATCTGATCAGCTACTAAACTTAAACCCTTATAATTGCGGCTCAAATGATATTCAAAATCATTTAAGTAAATAGCAGATAAGAGTGGAGATAAATTGTCACCCTGTCGGACACCGATATTACAGTTAAACAGTTCTGACCTTTCATTCTTAACTTTGACACATGACTTTGCATAATCATAAAGATTATAAATAACTCTAATTACTTACCATTAATATTGTTAGATAAGAGTTTAGACCATAAAGAAGCTCTATCAACTAGATCGAAAGCTTTCTTATAATCAACAAAAGCACAAATCAATCTCTTCTTTTGTGACAGGTACAAATCAATTAAACAATGCAATACAAAAACATGATCTGTCGTAGAACAACCTGCACAAAAACCAGCCTGTTCGTCCCCTAAAATTCCTGCCCTCTCTAGGTAAGCGGTAAGGCGAGAGTCAGTGGCTGCTGTAAATAGTTTGCCAAGACAACTCAAAAGGGTGATACCGCGATAATTGTCTGGATCATTCATCGATCCTTTATTTTTGTAGAGTGGAACAATAATGCCAATACACCAATCCGTAGGAACAAAGCCGGTATTCAAAACTAAATTAAACAACTTAACCACAAGACTCATAACACATGGTGGACAATAGTTTAGAAATTCATTAATTATATTATCTAACCCATGCGCTTTGTTATTTTTCAGTTTCCTCAGGTTGGGAATATCCATTGACACATGTATTACCCTTGTCGATACCCTTTTTGATGAGAATTTGCCTTTGTTTTTTGTTTTTTCTGAAGCCCTCCACCCACACTTGGTATTTGCATCAACTGTTGTGCACTTCCGAGAACCTGACCCCCGCTGTAGATTGGACTGAAGAGTAAAGAATGGAACGGCCAGATAAGTTATACTATAACAACATACATCCCAGTTGCATGACCTCATGTTTTGGAACCTCATTTCCAAACAGTTTTCTTCAACCTTTCTTCTCACTTCCAGTCGTATGCAGGGAAGTATGTGCCAGCAATCTGCTATAAGATCCATACAGAGAACCCAAAGGCCAAGGTCCATATCAACCTACAAGGAATGGCCATCGGGGATGGTCTCGTTGACCCCTACTCGGTATGTCAAAAGTTAGAGGCCAAAGGTTGTGTTAGTCAACCATTATTCCTCTTGTCCCTTTCAGTATATATTTTTTGTTTTACTATTAAAAATCCTCTGAACTACAGTATAGCATGCACTGAATGGAATCGAATCATAGCTTTGAAAAAAAGTTTGAATGCAGTGAACTACATTCGTTCTTGAATGATGACATTAACAAATATGTAAGATAATTACCCAATTTATCTCTTTTGAAGGGGTGGGAGGGGAGTGGAAGAAGGAAAGTTCAGTTGGTTGTGTTATGGGCATGACATAATAATAAATAGTATGAGATGTCGTAAGATTTTATTACTGCTTGAAGAATGTTTTTTAAATGCTGAAAATTTATCAAATTTTACACCTCCTTTACTCCTCTGATTTGGTTTTCATCATATAATATATCTTTTCTTGAGTGTTATTTGATATAGTTTTAATGTGATTTTCTTATATCCTGTTTGTTTTTATGGTAATTTTATCATGTCAGGATTTATTTCACTCAATGATTTGAATTTGAATCTTGTATTTTCTTTAAAGAAAAATTCATTATGATTAGGATATGTTACCATTCCTTGACTTCTATCTTAATGCTGCAGATGTTTTCAGGCTATGGAGACCTAATGTACCAGACAAGCCAGATTGACAAGAAGGAGAAGAAAGTTGTTGATTGGCATACCTCAAAGGGAGTCGTGTTTATTGCTGATAAAAAATGGCTGGAATGTTTTGAGGTGAGTGAAGTTTTTAGCGCCATTACCTCACTGAATCATACCATGTGACCTTCCTTAAATGAGAAAATGGAACCGATGATCAATTTACCAAAACTAAAAATGATAGTTGATCATAGCAATGACACTTTTGTAACCAATTTTGTTGGTAATTTCGAAACTCTATATAAATTTTGCAGATATTAAAGAACAAATGAAAAAAGTTCTCTTTATTTTTTATTTTTTTTATTTTAGGTCTTTTCTGATATTCAAGAATGTTTTTCAAAACTTTTCTACATTCATATCTGATTTGTTGTACTGGCAGATATTTACTAACTTATTTTCAATTCCATTGGTTTTTTATTTGCTCTTTTTATGTAAGTTTATTAATTTTTGACAGTTTGTTTTAATCATTTTGGATTGAGTTTTACAGTTACCACTGTTATCATGTTGTAAACATTATGCTCTATTATCTGAGGGTGATAAAAACTTTTTGAATTTTATGAACTTTATGAACAAGTAGTCTGCCTGTGAGTATGTTCATTATTAGAACGAATTTCATTAACCAGTAATGGACTCTCTGTATTATTCCTTTTTTCCAGCAATATGACATACTAATGAATCTCTACTACAATGCTACAGGCTCCAGAAACTTATACAATTTCATGATGACAACAGTAAGAAAGTTTGATTTGAGAGACTGATTGTTGTGTAAATCATAGTTAATATTCAATTTTTTTTAAATTCACAATGCATAATAGCAATTTGATAGCAATTATTTATACTGTTCTATGTACGATTGTATGATCGTTTTTTGTTGTCGTTTTTGTAAAGACACCTGGTATTATTGTTTATGATATAATCCTTGAAATCGCATTTCTGGGAGGAAAAAAAATCACATTGAAGGGAAAAGAGAAATTGCTACTACCCCTATCCCAACTGACTTATTGTGGGAGGGCTTACAAAAATGTTCCCTCCCCACCTTCTGACAATTGTGGATCTGCCCTGGTGTTGCCAATTTAAAGAAGAAAAACTGACATATTCAGCCCTTTAAAGAATCTTGTAATATCATTATTATTATTATTAAGTTGTTTCTTGTTGTTGCTATTTTCCACTCCTACATTGTAAAAAAAAACCAATACAAATGTGTATTAAATGAACTAATGTAAATGATGCTCACGAAAATGGTGATTATAAATTTTACATAGTGTTGCCAATTTAAAGACATTAATGAAATAGTTTTTTATGAATAGCACAAAGTACTGCATTAGAAATGGGCTCAAAATTTTCTGTGATTTTTTTACTCTTTCTGTTCATGTGTAATGTGTACTTCCAAGCATTCTGGATCAAAAGATAATCCAAACACATCTTAAAATAAAGAAGAAACACTAAATATGTCTACCTTAACCTTTACCTTAATTGTACCCCCCCCCCCCCCCCCCCCTGTTTAGCTTCCAACAGACATATACTACTACAACGACTATCTGGCTCTACCGGAGGTGAGACGTGCTATCCATGTTGGCAACCTTACCTATAACGATGGCGGAAAGGTGGAGGAGCATCTCATGAAAGATATATGTCAAAGTGTTATAGATTGGACCGTGGTCTTGGCGGATAATTACAGGGTGAGTTATAACTCAGTATTGCAGGGTTTGGAATAACCTTAAGAGTGTACCAATCACCTGAAAAAAATAATTTGTGTACAGCTAGAAAGTATAAAATCAACCTCAAAGAACTTTGTCTGGTATTCTATAGGTCAACAGTTAATGAGTATGAAGGAAATAAAGGATAACATGAAAATGCTCGCGCGGAACCGAACTCAGAGTTTGG
Organism: Heliocidaris tuberculata; assembly: GCA_025618425.1. Lineage (NCBI taxonomy): Eukaryota > Metazoa > Echinodermata > Echinoidea > Camarodonta > Echinometridae > Heliocidaris > Heliocidaris tuberculata. Next base: position 18,896,868 of record CM046849.1, read on the forward strand.
GTCCGTGCAAGCCTTTATATTGGCGAGCGCGTACGGGTACGTCGAATAGTCTACTCACGAGTCACTTTTACGCTTATAGAGAGTGTAATTGAAATTGCAATATCTCTTTATAGAATTAATATTTGAAGCCCATATTTTGAATATAGTATAATGACATGAAACCTCGAACATACAAAGCAAAATTATTTTTGGTGACTGGTACCCTTTAAAGAGGAGGGTGAGTTCTGGGACAGGTGAAAAATATTTTGTGAGCATTCCGATTCCTTATATGGTCAGTTTTGAAGAACATCATTGTGGAAAGGATTTCTTTTCAAATGCCCTCATATTCGAGATGTGACGAGAATTAGCTAAAGTTTTCGTGCCGAACATTCATGCCACATTTACATGTGTGTGCAGTCCCATATACCCATTTCTGTACGCAGTGCATGTTCTTTTCAGCGAGATGCGGTCAATTCCTTATCATTTTGGTGATTCAAAAATCCTGGCGGTACACACTAATTCATATGTAGACATGATCGACCTTTCCCAATTGCTTTTAGACAGTTTCTTTCACAATGTAATCGCATGACAAGAACTTAACTTTATCTGTAAAGGTGACCAGTCACCAACAAATATTTGACTCTTTTTTTTGTTTAGGGTTCCATGCTGCTATACTAAAGGTGTATTTTCAAAATTCAGATAATAATAATAATTCAGGTAATAAATAAGAAAATTATCAGATTTCTGCTTTTAAGCAAAGAAACTGAATTGTCAACATTAATTGTGCTTGAAATATATTGTGAGGAATCAATTTATGAATACCACCTATAATACAGAAATCAAATTTTCTTAGATATATTCGAGGAAAGTGGATTTTTACAACATTATTTGTGTAAGGCAATTGGAAAGTACAACACATTTACATCACAGCATGTCATTAGCATAAATGAGGACATTGCCAAATTCAGATCTCCATTCATTTAGCGATTTTAGGATTCAAATATTCATAACTTTTTTATTAGTTGTCCATTTTTCCTCAACCTTTCACTAATATGCTTCTTTGATTTTTCTGCTTCTATTAAAATGCATATATTTGGGGGTTTCATTCTCCTTTAACAAGTAACTGATCAAAGCGCTTTACAGTTTATTATCTCAATGTCTCCTATAGTGTTTTATAGTTTTGGAGACGATTTTTATGTCCTCTGAAGATCTCTACTGTATGTCTTTGAATAATGTTTCTCCTCTGTTATTGAACCTGTACATAAAGACCTCATGCCTGTAAACTAGGCCATTTTTTGTCTCCATTGAGTGGTCTTTACCTATAGGTTTGGAAGTATTGCACAGGCTGACAAAGGGTCTGCATTTGCAGAACTCATTCATTGTAATTCTCCATTTTCTTTCTGAATTCATTTCGGTACATGTTCTACATTCGTCAACTCGACATCATTGCGGTGGAGAACCGAGAACTTCCTGCAGACCCTTGAATGGGCTGGGCAGGATAGCTACCTCAACTCCAGTAAAACAATATGGAATTTACTTTGACATGTCAAAAGAAAAAAAAAATTTCCAACAAGGGCACAACATTCATTATGATTCTTCCTTTTTTCTTCCTGATTTATTTCCTTACAGTGCATGTTCTACAGTGGTCAACTGGACATCATAGTTGGAGCGACCCTCACAGAGAACTTCCTACACACCCTGGAATGGGCGGGGCAGGTTGGCTACATCAACTCCAATAAAACAATCTGGAAGGTCAATCCAAGCGACACAGAAGTAGCAGGCTATGTGAGGCAATACAAAGAGCTCTACCAGGTCTGTATAGTCAAAACTTCTTTAAGGACTGCAGTGAAACCTGTCTATAAAGACGACTCAAAGGGAGGCAAGCAAAGTGGTCTTTATGAGCAGGTGGTCTTTATGTACAGGTTCCTTTAATATAAGTTTCGATGAGGAACACTGTTCAAGGGAAACAAAAATATGGTCTTTATAGACAGCTGGTCTTTCTATACAGGTGGTCGCTAAAGCAGCTTTGACTTTGAATGATCACCTGTCTATAAGAACCATATTTTTTTTTTCCTCCTGTGAACAGTGTTTCTCATCGAAAGCTTTATTGTAGGAGCCTGTATATAAAGGCCACCTGCCTATAAAGATTTCTTGCCTCCCTTGAGCAGTCTTTATATACAGGTTTGACTTTACATGAATTTACAACACATTCCTTGTGGTATTATTAATTGTGGAATCGGATGAAATTATGAGACAATTTTTAGCAAACAAAAAGACTTCCTATTTTTTTTGTTGACAATTTAACTTGTCATATTAAAGATATTTATATTAGATATTATTGTTAATTGACAATTTAACTTGTCATATTAAAGATATTTAGATTAGATATTATTGTTATTATTATTGAGCAGTCTTTATATACAGGTTTGACTTTACATGAATGAAAAGACTTTTCCTAAAATTTTTTTTAACAATTCAACTTGTCATATTAAAAATATTTAGATTAGATATTATTGTTGAATATAAGTAAGGGGGAATGCAGGGAGTGCATGAGAAAATTACTTATACATCTTATTCACACTTGTACTTTTTTTCATCAATTAAAGGTTATTGTGCAAGGGGGCGGGCACCTCTTGCCTTACGACCAACCAGAGAGGAGCTTTGACATGATTGACAGGTTCATCAGCAAACGACAATTTGACAAGTAGTACCATGTTTCGCAGGCTACATACTGCTCATGACAACAATTAAAGGGAAAGTCCACCCTGACAGGCCCGTCATACATGTATAAAGAGCTGCAATTGATTCAACTCAAACTCAATCACAAAGGAGGTTAGGTTTAAACCATGGTTTAAACCCCCTCCTGGGTTTTTTAAGCCTACGTGCGCACGGAATCCGATCCAATCATATATTTTCTTTGAGCGCGCGCATGGGCAATGTGCGCTTATTTACGCTAATTTTCGTACGCTTACGGAGGTTTAAACCTTACCCATGGTTTAAACCTCCTTTGTGAATTCGGGGCTCTAAGTTTGTGATTGATTGGAGGATTAGCGTTCAGGTTCATATCAATAAAAGAACAGCAAGGGCTTGACTTCAGAATACCCCACCACACATCAGTACAATGTAGTAAGACTAGGGTAATGGTTAGGATTAGGGTAACGGTTAGGATTATGGTAACGGTTAAGATTGGGATTAGAGTAACGGTTAGGATTAGGATTAAGGTAACAGTAGGATTAGGATTAGGGTAACGATTAAGATTGGGGTTAGAGTAAGATTAGGATTAGGAGTAGGGTAACGGTTAGGATTAGGATTAGGGTAACGATTAAGATTGGGGTTAGAGTAACAATTAGGATTAGGATTAGGGTAACGGTTAGGGGCAATTCCACGGTAACGGAATTACAAATTCGAGATTTTTTCCTCACATTTTTGGAGTTTGTGCACTAATTTTGTAATTTGGTCCCCTTCCTACCATTTAATAGTCTGCAGATGTACTCATTCTTTCAACTGAACTCTTTTATACCCAAAAATTTTCACTTACATTCATGATATTCTGGTGTTTATACCGTGGTAACGGAATTACCAGAAAATGGTGGCATTTTTAAGTCTCTAATTTCCATTCAATATCCTCTGAAATGTACAAGCCAGTTATTCCAGATTCATGTTTGATTCTGCTTTCTGTTTATTCAACTTAATTTTGATAGGAAGAGATTGAAAAATAACATGACAAATATGTAGTATTTGCTCTTTTTCCTAGATAAGTCATCGGTAACGGAATTACAGTCTTCGTGAACGGAATTACATCTTCTGAAATTTACTAAGAAAACTAAAGTTTCTTCAATCTCCTGTGAACTTAAATGTTGAAAAATTATCATTAGCAATCTCAAGTTAATAAAACATAGTAAAATGAGTACCATAAGGCCATTATGAAAAGGTATCTGTGAATATACTGGAAATGGGTAAGATTACAAAGTTTTAGTTGAGGTAAGCAGCAACTGCTTGGTATATTTTTGTGTTTAATTTTGTCAGTTGAGTTGCAGGAATTTAATCATCAGCGTAAATAAACATGATTATTAAAACAATATTCCATATTACAAATTGACATAATAGCTATGGTAACGGAATTACGTAATATTTGAACTCGATACTAACTGAATCATTCATTGGCTATTCTTCGCAAATGAAGATATGATGGTGTTCCTCTACTAATCAAAATCCTTAAAAGGATAGACTTGCAAGTTAGTCACCTTATCTCTCTAAACCATCAAAAGGAGAACCTTTAACCCTTTCAGGACAGGAATTATTTAAGGGCTAAATTGATCACATTTTGTTCCTCAAATTGGCAACAATACTATTTTTCTTTTAGTGTTACAAGATTGTAATAAGGGTAATGTCTCTGAAAACAATATACATGGTTAAAAGAATTGTCGAAAAGTTGAAAAAGTTGCCAATTTTGATAAAAAACAATGATTTTGAACCTTTCAATGTGTTTCCAATTTAAGGCTTTTAAACCTTATTCTAATTTTTAAAATTCCTGGCATCAAATGCAAAATAATCATGCAACAAAAATGGACACACTGTGTGCAGAAATTTTTGCTCTTTCTACTCATGCATCTGGTATATTTTTTAGGGCTCTGGATCAAAAGTTAGTGAGCCAAACCACAAAATGTGGTCAATTGTCTCGAAAGGGTTAAAGGCACTGTGAAGGATTGAAATGCAAAAGGGTATTTCCAGAAATAAGGTCAAAATTTGTGACAATCTTGGTGTCCCGCTTACATATGAAACACACTGGTTTTTTGTGGTTCTGGGTAGAGACAGATAGTGGAGTAAGATTGAGTACTATTCTAACAGTGAAGATGTAATGTTATTCTCAGAACCACTTTGCAGTTTTGCTCCACGATTTGGCATCTTACACTCAGAGCCACGAAAACCTGTGTGTTTCATATTAAGTGGGACACCAAGAATGTCACAAATTGGGACCCCTTTTCTGGAAATACCCAAAAGCAAAACAGCAAACAGGTGTGATTGAGGGATAGTATGGTAAATTGCATTTTATATCTTACAGGTATGTGAAAATCACATGGAAAACCATAATTATCTGTAAAGCTAAAGCCAGCCTTAGTTTTAATGTTTATTCTGTATTTATGTCTGCCAGAATATAAATAAAAGAAAATTCAAAAGATTTTGCAAATTTTTGACAGGAACTCTAATGACAGAATGATAAGTAAATAACTGAATGAATGGTAGGTGAATATTCAAACTGACATTTACCAAGACCTAAAAACAAATCAAAACAATGTTTTATAATAAATTGGGCTCTTTTTCATAAAGTGGATGTTGTCTAAAACTGAAACATTCCTCTTTTCTATAACCATATGTAAAATAATTTAAACATACATATTTATTATTCATACTGGATTCTTTGCCTCTTTTTTGCAATTAATGACACGTCTGAGCTACTTCATATAAGATATATGCATAAAGCACATGTCCTAACTTCTCAATCACATTTTAGCCTTTTATGCATGATGGCAATTCCGTTACCATGTAATTCCGTTACCACAAATTTGGCCAAACAGGAAAAGATATTCAAATATGTGTTATCGGAAGTTTGAAGGTACAAGGTGAAATCAGAGAATTTTCAGTTTCCCAAAAAAATATTCACTCTTAAAGCTAGGAGGAAAACTTTCCTCCATTTACGGTAACGAAATTACACCCAAATTGTATTAGATTTTAAGCACGCTTCCTGAAAATACTGGTTTGATATAATTTATGTCTCATACCTTGGAACACAATGTTTCGTACACATACACGATTATAATGAAAGTTAATGCATGGGACAAAAATTGAACAGTGCATTTATTTCATCAAAATCATTACATTGCCCAAAATATTTAGTAAACAGCAAAAAAATGTCATGTAATTTCAGACATGCATTGTGCAAATTCCGAATGAGATGGGGGGAAAGTTTTTTCAGTTTCTTTTAATTCAGGGATTTGGCTATTTGGAACAATTAAAGCAATTTTCATTAGTATAAATCTAAAATTAGCTGATTTTGCCCTTCTCATGTGGAATTGCCCGTAGGATTAGGATAAGGGTTAGGTTTGGGGTTAGAGTAACAGTTAGGATTAGGATTAGCGTAATGGTTAGGATTGGGATTAGGGTAACGGTTAAGATTGGGATTAGAGTAACGATAGGATTAGGGTTAGGGTAATGGTTAGGATTAGGGTAAGGGTTAGGTTTGGGGTTAGAGTAACAATTAGGATTGGGTAACAGTTAGGATTAGGGTTAGAGTAAAGGTAAGGATTAGGATTAGGGTAACGGTTAGGATTAGGGTAAGGGTGAGGATTAGGATTAGTGTATGGTTGGGATTGGGGTTAGAGTAACGGTTAGGAGTGGGGTTAGAGTTGGGGTTACTTTTGTGGTGGAATATACTGCAATTGTTCTGAATAAAAATCAGAAAAGTGGGTCAGTGAAAGTTTGCCCGAAATCTGATATGGAATAAGAAAGTTGTATTGAATTTTTAGTAAAAGTTTTGAAGATGAGTACATGAGTTACGATATTCATTGCAGGTTACTCTTCATTTTGTCTTCAACACAAATTCACATTGTCATGTGAGCAGTGCCTTACATGGTTTTATTGCTTTCATGATTATTGCTTTCACTGTGGTGCTAGTGCTACTCTAGACTAGAATTTTGTCTTTATTTCAACACCATGTCAGTTATTTATCATGAACATGTCAACTAAAAAGACAATGGCATATGTTTTACATCATATCATCCTCGGGGCGGATCCAGGATTTTGTAAAGGAGGGGGCACAGAGCTGGAAAAGTACACAATTAAGGAGCAATTTTTGTTATTGTTTACTTAAGGTATGCCAGTCGGGTTTCAAGGGGGCGTCTGAATCGCCCCCCTCCTCATGGTTCCGCCTCTGACAGTGTATTAGCTAATGTTATGAGGCCTAATACAGATAGCAATCTTTCCTAATTGCTTCCAGACAGTTTCTTTCACAATGTAATCACAACTTTATCTATAAAACTTTTGCAGGGCTTGGTAGTGAGGCCTTTATCTATATGTTCCCATTAACTGAAATACTTTCCCTTGAAAATATATTTTGTCCTCATGTGATATGGATGTGCCATCAGTTATAATAATTTGTAACTTTTCTGGGCCCCGTTGCATAAAACTTACCATAAATGGTAACTCTGCTATCAATGGTAACTACCATGGTAACATCACTCAACAGCCAATCAAAATCAAGGTTTCCATGGCAGTTACCATTGATGGCAAAGTTACCGTTAATGGTAAGTTTTATGCAACGGGGCCCTGATCTTTTTATATGATAATCAGTTCCACACTACTCTAATGTATTTATATCTTTCTCTCATTACTATTCTTTAATTTTTTCAATTCCATTCAATTCAATTCATTTTATTTCACATCTCTTAAGTAATATGTAACAATATATGTATACAATCAGAGATAATCAACATAACAAAGAAATTGACATCAAAATGAGAATATATATGGGGGGGGGGAACTTTTACAAGAGAAATGAATATAATTTAATGTAATGGCAAGTGAAGATGTGGATGTGAGGGGGTAGCAAAGGCCATTGACCTGTCAAGGCTACCCCCCGTATTGACATGAACACTGGCATAAAACATAAGTAACAATACAAGAACGAAAAATAACAAACAAATAACATAAAATTTAAAAAAGAAAAAATAGCAGGCAAGTTTGGTATTTAAGGGGATTGATAGTTCAAAAGGTAAGTTTTGTATTTTCTTTTAAAAGATTGCAGCGAAGGACACTGTTTAAATACTGATGGCATATTGTTCCACACAGTCGGTCCATTGTAACTTACAACTATTCTTGAGAAGCTGTTACAGTAAAAGGGGATGTATAATTTATTAGCGTTTCTTGTTGAATATTTATTTATATCACTGTTAGAAATGAAATAATTATTGAATATATCAGGCAAAATATTTCTATAATATGAAAACATAAATGTTGCAGTTTGAAAAGTGTATAAATCATAAATCTTCAGAATCTTCAACTTTAGGAATAATTTATGTGTATGAGCTAAGTATGACGAATTAGTAATAACTCGTAGTGCCCGTTTTTGTAACCGAAAAAGTTATTGTATTAAGTAAGTTGCACAGTTGCCCCATATAATATTGCAATAGCTTAGGTGTGGTAATATCATAGTATTATATAATTTAACGAGAATGCGCAGAGGTAATTCACTTTTCAATCTGTTCAGGATTCCGATAAACTTAGAAATCTTATTTGTGATGTTATGATCTTTCCAACTCAAATTTTCATCGATAATTACACCTAAAAATTTAGTAAACGGCACCTTTTTAATTTTAGTATCATTAATGTACAGTTTTATTATGTTGTCTTCGACTTTCTTATTTTTGGGTTTAAAAATCATTAAAGAAGTCTTACTTGGATTTATTTGAAGCCTATTAGCTATAAACCATTGCTTTATTTTATTCATTTCACTATTTAAAGTATCATTTAATTGGATAGGATCCTTCCCTGATAAAAACAAACTTGTATCATCAGCGAATAATGTGGCAGATAAAACATCACTGACATATTGAAGGTCGTTGATATATAATAAAAAAAGCAGAGGCCCTAAATTGGACCCTTGAGGTACTCCTACTGTAATATCCTCAGACTGTGAATAAATTTTATCAATACATACATACTGTTTTCGGTTGCTTAAATAACTAATTATCCATTTTAATACTGTTCCTCTGATTCCATATGAAAATAACTTGTCTACTAAAATATCATGATTAATACAATCGAACGCCTTTGATAAATCTAAAAATATCCCTATTATGTTTTTATTTTCAAATGCTTTAGCAATTTTTTCTGTAAAATCAATCAAAGCATGAACAGTACTGTATCCCTTGTCTAAAACCAAATTGTTTACTGTATAGTATATTATATTTATATATAAAAGAAATTAGTTTATCATATACAATTTTTTCAAATACTTTACTGAAAACTGATAATATGGATATTGGCCTATAATTCGTCACTAATGCTCTGTTACCACCTTTAAAAATAGGAATTACTTTTGCAATTTTTAATGAGTTTGGAAATACACCCTTTTCAAGGGACAGATTAATAATATTACACAAAGGAGTAACTATTGCACTGATTGAACATTTAACAGCTTTAACACTAATGTCATCATAACCTATACTTTTATCAACATCCAATTTGGAAACAATATCGTAAACCAATGCCTGTGATACTGGTGTAAAATACATTGACTGGCAAACATTATTCCTCAAGTACTTCTTAAAATCTTCTTTTCCTGAACGGTTACTAGTGGCTTCATAAATTTGTGACCCAATGGTACTAAAAAAACTTATTAAAGATATTGACAATTTCATGCCTATTTTCAGTTACCTCACCATTATTTTCAATTTTGTAATCATCTGTTCTATTGTTATTTTTTGTTAAAATGTTATTAATTGTTTTCCATGTTGCTTTAGCATTGTATTTTACATTATGAAATTTACGGTCATAGAATTCACGCTTCTTCTGACGGATAAAATTATGGACAACATTTCTATATCTTTTATAAACATTTTCTCTATAAGAACTAGGATTCTTTAAGAATTTCTTATACAAGATATATTTACGTTTGCACATCTTTTTTACTTCATATGAGAGCCAGGGTTTATCTATAACATTATAATTGGGTATATACTTCCAAAAATTTGTCGTATCTTTCATGAACACTATCTATGTAATTTAAGAATTCCCAATCAATATATTGTAAATTTATACAAAAGTCTTTCATTTTTTCATCATCAAATTCTCTCCTGGTATAATGTACATTGGAGCTACTAGGAAATAAATTGGATTTAATCACTATGAAGGGAGTTAAATGGTCACTAATATCTGTTGTAACAACACCAGATTTTAAGACTTTTTCAGAATGATTATAAAATATATTATCCAATATGGTTGCGGAGTGACTGGTTATCCTTGTGGGTATATTTATTTGCGGAGTATATGAAAAAGTAACAAAGGTATTGAAAAAGTCATATGTGAGAGGTAGAATCTATGTGCATCAAGACAACATTAAAGTCACCCATGACAATACACTCTTTTTTCTCGTTAGAAATCTTGTTTAGAGGTAACTGTAAAATATCATTAAAATCTTTCAATGATTGACTGGGAGGTCTATAAATAACACCAATGACATAACTTTTTGATCCACAGTACACTTCAATAAATAAACTCTCAATGTAATTATTAAAAATATCAAAATGGAACAAAAATTGTGTACTCGGGTGAAATTTAAGGGTGGTGGACAATATAATATTGATCTAAAATATTACCTGGAAGGTCTAAACTTTCAAATACTTAAATCTGAATTTGAATTGAATGCTTATGTTCTAAAAGATGGTATTTAGTCTGGTATCATTGGTAATATACTCCTGTAATATCATATTATTTCAACTAAAAAAAAAAAATGCTCAGTTCAAAATCTTATATGGTTGCAAAAGCATTGTATTTACTAGTCCTAAATTCTTTGACATATATATGTGTAGATAATAAAATATATACATGAATATGTATGAAAAAGAATTCAATATTGTTAGGTCAAGGTGAATGAGATTTGTCAAGTACTTGAATCAAAGATGGTATTTAAAAGACGTCTTCTTTGCTTTTAAATTTCAGAAAGAGCAGGTATTGTAGATAGAACTAGTCAAGAAATGCTAACTGTCTTAAAGTTGTCACTTCTGCTGTTTCCCTAAGATTATATGGCCTTTGTAGCAGGTTCGACTGTGTAATCTATTCTAGTACAGTACATATTTGTGAGGAGATTGATATCATATGCAAACTTATGCTACTTATTTGTTTAACAATTCCCCATGTTCTTGTTGTCGAAGACGTTGGCTTGAAATGGATACGATTGAATTTATGAGCCTAAGAAAAGTATCTTTCATCCTATTTGAATATATTTAAAGGCCACCGCACACCTTACGATCGGTCTGCGATCCGATTTGTGAAATAAATCGCTATGGCATTAAATATTGGCATTTTAACAAAGGAAATCTAGCCTATTCAGGTTCTGAAAAGTAATATGAATACTAAACACAGGGTTTTGGTGAGCTGTCAGGTTTCTACAGGGAATAAGGGCAAAATTAGTTTCAAATTGTAAGCAGTCGTACGATTTTTGTAACATCCCTACGACTCGGAGCCGATTTAGCGGTTCCACCGACCAGAAAACTCGGCAAAGGCCGTATTATCGATTTTACTATCCGTATGACTAATCAGACCCTCATTCAAAAATATTTTTTGTTTTTAAATTATTTGTCAAACGATGTTACATTTTCTTCTGAAATCATATCGCAGACCGATCGTTAAGTGTACGGTGGCCTTAATACATCGTATCTCAATGTAACCATTACTGCAGAATCTTATATGAATAAATATGACCATTTATTACCATTACTTCACTTGATTAAGTTTGAGTTATATAAAGCTTTGTACAGATGGTGTAAAATGGTATGACATAGAAGAGAAACTCCAGTTTAACTTATACTCCAGTCTAATTTAAACCAGAGCTTTAATTTAAACTGACTTAAACCGTAAGTCCCGTCTAAATTTCTATACAAAGTTAAACCGTACTAGACTGGGGTTTAAGTTAAACCGGATTTCGGAACGTGATTTTCTAAAACTCTGGTTCAAAGGGCAGTTTTAGACTGGTTTAAACCACACTTAGACTGCGGTTTAAGTTAAACCCGAGTTCAGAATATGGGCCATTGTGTTTTGTGTTTATAATGGTATATGTACAAATCAGAATTTTGAAGAGAGTAAAAAGAAACGGAGGTAGATTGAGTGAAGAGTACATGTAGAGAGCTCATCACTGAACATAATTCACAAAGAATTAATTTGACCCCCAAGTAGTTTTTCAAATATCCAGGGAGAGAGAGAGAGAGAATGATAGAAGAGATTTTAAAAAGACAGAGCAACGGAATGAAAATGATTATGTGCAAATTGAATTTACATTGGTAATTTGCTAGTGATGAATGAACACAAGTTCACAATACATACATATTCCTCTGAATAAAATAAGAAAACAAATTTTAAAAGAAATAATCACACAAGGATACATTTATATGTTACGTTTTATTAAAAAAACAAACCAAAAAACAACATAGTCATTGTTTCCAAAACATCACTTAATATGATGTTACTATTAAACAATTTTTAAAATGTCTATGTCATGCAATATAATGTTTTAAACACATATTTTGAAATTGCTAAAGTTGTCTTGTGCTTATTACAGTGTACTAATACAGGCATTTCTTCACTTCCGTTTTCTCAAATGTTACTTAGAAAACGCCACAGCACTTTGCTCATTTAACCCTTACTGTACTGGGCTATTTCAAGCTCCTCTCTAGCTGCAAGAAGCTCTTTCTAAACCTTAAAACATTACATAAGATTGTTATCTGAACCAATAGATCACAGCTAAAGGAAGAAATTAGAAGTCATAAAGGAGAAATATGAGGAAATGCAGTTTCCCCATTAGTTTTGTATACAAAAGTCAGAATTTCTCTTTTTGGGGGGCTGTCATGGGGTCACAAAAAGTCGGTAGACTGGGTAACGGTATGACAAATTTTTGTAAACTTGGTGTCAAAAGATGCGCAAGAAGTGGAGTGAAGTGGAGCTGTTTGAAATGAATGGCGGAAATGAACGGCGGAATTTGTCTAGGGGGAGGGGGGCCTCGGAGCCCCCCCCCCCCCATTACAGTAGGCCTAAGGGTTAAAAGAAACATTCTTGCCGTACTGCCCATTATGGGCTGAGTTTCAGTTTCAGTTTCAGTTTCAGTTTTATTTTCATTTCCAACAGAGCAGTGATTTTAACAAGAAATCAAATATACAATTCAATATTCAATAACAAAATACATTTTACATGGTTTAAAGTTATAAAATAGAAAGTATACATAGACATCCAGTATAATAGTATTTTCGTTTTTGTTTTTTTTTAAAGTTAAACCTGTGGAAATGGAGGGATCCACTGAAAAGCAAAGCTTGTAGTATGTGGATCCCTTGAAATAATGACAAACGTATTTTTTTTAACATGTAAATATATTGACCAGAAAAATTATAGATATACATAGATTACCAAAAAGTGGCAGAATAATAATACAATTATAAATCCATAATTTGAGAACTTGTTACGACACGTATATAGTATGGTGAACATAATAAAAAGAATATAAGACAACATAAATTAAAGCAAGGGAAGAGAAAAATACAAGGATAGTAAATGTTGCTGCATATGTGAAGAGTAAAGAAAAAGAGAGGACTTGGTGTCAGATTTTACAATGTTAAATGGTACTTTAAATTCTCGTAAACATCACATAAACTATACATTTAAAAATATTATGGCAAAGGAAATGTAAAGAAATGCAAAATGATTTTTTTCCAAAACGCAACAAAAATATGGAGCGCCATATGTGCATGCAGCACAGGCTGATACCGGCTGTACACAAGAAGCCACTATTATCATATATTATTTAAAGAACAACAACAAAAACAAACCAAAGAACAGATTTTTGAATCATGTAAATATAATTATAATGATTTTTAATTGGGAACATACTATTTACAAGCTCCGCTTCTCTGCTAGTTCCCTTTCGTTACCTTTCGATTATTATTATCAAGAAACAATTGAAACGTATGTAAACCTCTCTCTGTTATAATATTTATTTTAGAAAACAATATTTTAAACAAAGTTCATATGCGTTATGCGTTATGTTTGAATGATGAGTTTCTTCTACAATGTAAATACTTTATATGATTTATGAATTACATGATTTATGAATTGGTATCGAAAAATAAATGAATCTTGAATCATCATCGTCATCTTGAGGACATCATTGGTCATAATACGGTAATTGTACAATACCAGTGTTCATGCACCTTCTTTAGACCATGATTAAATTATTTTCTAAAAAACAATACTGGGAGGTAGAAAAGAAATGCACTATTTCAGCAAGATAGCATTGGTGATATCGTCCTGAAGGGGAGAATGACATTGTTTCAGTCAAGTCCAATGAATAATAGCAATAATAATGAGGATAAAAATGAAATTATGATAATAACATTAAGAGTAATGAAAATGATGATATAGTAATATGGATTTCAAATCTGATATTTAGAAAAATTGCAAAGGAAAGAAGTTCAATTAATAAGATATAACATGTTACAAAAGCACACTGCACATCAAGTGTCTCGTAGATGTTATCTTTTGACTGGACAAAAACTGAACAGTTTCTTGAGATACACTGCATGTAATTTTATTATATATAATTATTTATGATTATGTCAGTGAATAACAGACTGAAAATACCAATGAATTATCACAGAACTCCTTGAAAATAATAGTGTATAAGCAAGGAGTTATCACAGACAAGCAAATGAATCACATAATTCGACAAACATAAAAGATAGAATACATGCAAATTGCTGTCTTGTGAGTCTTCCCCACCACCGGGTCTAATAATTATGCAGTTGGCAAGGTGTCACAGTTATTTTCGAATTTGATTTCATCTAAAAGAGCGCAATTCATTTCTAGAGCCTAATTGAATTTACTTTCACCTGAAAGGGCATTTCAGTTGCGTATCCATACATACTACATATATCAAAGAATTTAGGACTAGTAAATACAATGCTTTTGCAACCATATAAGATTTTGAACTGAGCATTTTATTTTAGTATAATATGATATTACAGGAGTATATTACCAATGATACCAGACTAAATACCATCTTTTAGAATATAAACATTCAATTCAAATTCAGATTTAAGTATTTGAAAGTTTAGACCTTCCAGGTAATATTTCAGATAAATATTATATTGTCCACCACCCTTAAATTTCACCCGAGTACATAATTTTTGTTCCATTTGAATATGAAGAATAGTAATGAAAGATATAAATACATTGTCATATTAAAAGATCAGAAAAAGTTCAAAATGAGTCAATCATTATAACTGATAGCACATCCATATCACATGAGGACAAAATATATTTTCAAGGGAAAGCATTTCAGTGAATGGGAACATATAGATATAGGCCTCACTACCAAGCCTTGCAAAAGTTGTATAGATAAAGTTGAGTACTGGTTCAATGTGATTACACTGTGAAAGAAACTGCCTTGAAGCAATTAGGAAAGATTGCTATCTGTATTTGGCCTCATAACATCAGCTAATACACTGTGGATAATATGATGTAAAACATAGGAAATAAATGAAAAACACAAGCTATTGTCTTTTTAGTTGACATGTAAATGGTAAATAACTGACATGGTGTTGAAATAGAGACAAAATTCTAGTCTAGAGTAGCACTAGCACCACAGTGAAAGCAATAATCATGAAACCATAAAACCATGTAAGGCACTGCTCACATGACAATGTGAATTAGAGCATTTTGTGTTGAGGACAAAATGGAGAGTAACCTGCAATGAATATCGTAACTCATGTAATCATCTTCAAAACTTTTACTAAAAATTCAATACAACTTTCTTATTCCATATCAGATATCGGGCAAACTTTCACTGACCCACTTTTCTGATTTTTATTCAGAACAACTGCAGAATATCCCACCACAAAAGTAACCCCAACTCTAACCCCAATCCTAACTGTTACTCTTACCCAAATCTCAACCATACACTAATCCTAATCCTAACCATTACCCTAATCCTAACCATTACCCTAATCCTAGTCCTAACCTTTACTCTAACCCCAATCTTAACCATTACCCTAATCCTAATCTTAACCATTACCCTAATCCTAACTGTTACTCTAACCCCAAACCTAGCCCTATCCTAATCCTAACCGTTACCCTAATCCTAATCCTAACTGTTACTCTAACCCCAATCTTAATTGTTACCCTAATCCTAATCCTAACCGTTACCCTAATCCTAATCCTAACCCTTACTCTAACCCAAATCTTAATCGTTACCCTAATCCTAATCCTAACTGTTACCCTATTCCTAAACCCAATCTTACTCTAAACCCAATCTTAACCGTTACCCTATTCCTAACTGTTACCCTAATCCTAACCGTTACCCTAATCCTAACCATTATCCTAGCCTTACTACACTGCACTGATGTGCAGTGGGGTATTCTGAAGTCAAGCCCTTGCTGTTCTTTTATTGACTTGAACCTGTTTTATAAAGAGTGGCGATTGATCCAGATTGACCGCTCATCCTCCAATCAATCACAAACTTAGAGGCCCGAATTCACAAAGGAAGTTTAAACCATGGGTAACGTTTAAACCTCCGTAAGCGTACGAAAATAAGCGTAAATAAGCGCACATTGCCCATGCGGGCGCTCAGAGAAAATATATGATTGGATCGGATTTCGTGCACACGTAGGTTTAAAAAAACCCAGGAGGGGGTTTAAACCATGGTTTAAACCTAACCTCTTTTGTGAATTCGGGCCATAAACTTCTGTCTCTTCAGTACACAGCTACGATTAATTTTAAATTGAGATTGAGTTGAATGTCAGGGTGGACTTTCCCTTTAATTGTTGTCATGAGCAGTATGTAGCCCGCGAAACATGGTACTACTTGTCAAATTGTCGTTTGCTGATGAACCTGTCAATCATGTCAAAGCTCCTCTCTGGTTGGTCGTAAGGCAAGAGGTGCCCACCCCCTCGCACAATAACCTTTTAATTGATAAAAAAAGTATAAAATGTGAATAAGATGTATAAGTAATTTTCTCATGCACTCCCTGCATTCCCCCTTACTTATATTTAACAATAATATCTAATCTAAATATCTTTAATATGACAAGTTAAATTGTCCAAAAGAAAATTAGAAAAAGTCTTTTTGTTTGCAAAAAATTGTCTCATTATAATTTCATCCAATTCCACAATTAATAGTGCCACAAGGAATGTCTTGTAAATTCATGTAAAGTCAAACCTGTATATAAAGACTGCTCAATAATAATAACAATATCTAATCTAAATATCTTTAAAATGACAAGTTGAATTGTCAATTAACAATAATATCTAATCTAAATATCTTTAATATGACAAGTTGAAATGTCCAAAGAATTTTAAGTCTTTTTGTTTGCTAAAAATTGTCTCATTATAATTTCATCCGATTACACAATTATTAATGTCACAAGGAATGTCTTGTAAATTCATGTAAAGTCAAACCTGTATATAAAGACTGCTCAATAATAATAACAATAATATCTAATCTAAATATCTTTAATATGACAAGTTGAATTGTCAATTAACAATAATATCTAATCTAAATATCTTTAATATGACGAGTTAAATTGTCCAAAGAATTTAGGAAAAGTCTTTTATTTGCTAAAAATTGTCTCATTATAATTTCATCAAATTCCACAATTAATAGTGCCACAAGGAATGTCTTGTAAATTCATGTAAAGTCAAACCTGTATATAAAGACTGCTCAAGGGAGGCAAGAAAGTCTTTGTAGGCAGGTGGCCTTTATATACAGGCTCCTATAATACAGCTTTCGATGAGAAACACTGCCCTCACAGGAGGAAAAAAGAATTTGGTTCTTACAGACAGGTGATCTTTCAAAGTCAAAGCTGCTTTAAGCGACCATCTGTATAGAAAGACCAGCTGTCTATAAAGACCGCAATTTTTGTTTTCCTTGAAAACTATTCCTCATCGAAACATGCATTAAAGGAACATGTATATAAAGACCACCAGGGGGGTGTTTCATAAAGCTGTTCTTAAAGTTATGCATGACTTCACGAATGACTTGAATATGAAGTGCCAGATAAGATGCCCAAAGTTTTTTCTGATGTTTTAACAAAGTGTGACTGTATTTCCAATAACCTCAATTAAATTATGGCAACAAATATACTTTGCATTAAAAATGTTTGTTAGAATAAGAATGTTAATCTACATCTGCACAGTTCAACTATAGTTGATGCAGTTGAAAATGATTGAGCATCCCATTTGGCTTGTCATATTTAAGTCATTCGTGAAGTCATGCGTAAATTTACGAACAGCTTTATGAAAACACCACCCTGCTCATAAAGACCACTCTGCTTGTCTCCCTTGAGTGGTCTTTATAGACAGGTTTCACTGCAGTCCTTAAAGAAGTTTTGACTGTACTGACCTGGTAGAGCTCTTTGTACTGCCTCACATAGCCTGCTACTTCTGTGTCACTTGGATTGACCTTCCAGATTGTTTTATTGGAGTTGATGTAGCCAACCTGCCCCGCCCATCCCAGGGTGTGTAGGAAGTTCTCTGTGAGGGTCGCTCCAACTATGATGTCCAGTTGACCACTGTAGAACATGCACTGTAAGGAAATAAATCAGGAAGAAAAAAAGGAAGAATCATAATGGATGTTGTGTTCTCACTGGAAACAATTTTTTTTTTCTTTTGACATGTCAAAGTAAATTCCATATTGTTCTACTGGAGTTGAGGTAGCTATCCTGCCAAGGCCATCTCAGGGTCTGTAGGAAGTTCTCTGTGTGGGTTGCTCCAACGATGATGTCAAGTTGACCAATGTAGAACATGCACCGAAATGATTCAGAAAGAAAAATGGAGAATTACAATGAATGAGTTATGCAAAGGCAGACCTTATGTCAGCCTGTACAATACAGTCAAACCTATCGGTAAAGACCACTCAAGGGTGGAGACCAAAAAAATGACCTTTACAGGCATGAGGTCTTTATGTACAGGTTCAATAACAGAGGAGAAACATAGACAAACAATAGACGTTTTTAACATTGTCTCCAAAACTATAAGACACTATAGGAGACATTGAGTAATACACTGTAAAGTGCTTTGATCAGTTACTTGTTAATAAACAAGAACAGATCTTTAACACTGGGAGTAATGCCTAAAAATTTGTTTACAAATTAAAATTCCTCCCATTAAGCTTCTTCATTTAATAAACAAGAACAGTTATCATCAAGGATTAAAGAGTATACAGAAGAAGACAATATCAAGACCCACATCAAAGATGACTAAGATCTAACTACTGTGAGCATGCATATCAAGAGGGTTGACTAGTCTAGTTGATCACAAGTTCAACTTTCTCTAATTTTGATTATCTAAAAGCAATATCTCTTCACAGAAACAATATTCAAATCTGAATTTTGAAAATACACCTTTAGTATAGCAAAATGGAACCATAAACAAAAAGAGTGAAATATTTTTTGGTGATTGGTCACCTTTAAAGATAAAGTGGAGTTCTTGTCATGCGATTACATTGTGAAAGAAACTGTCTCAAAGCCATTGGGAAAGGTTGATCATGTCTACATATGAATTAGTGTGTACCGCAAGGATTTTTGAATCACCAAATTGATAAGAAATTGACCCAATCTGGCTAAAAAGAACATGCACTGCGTACAGAAATGGGTAAATGGGACTGCACACACATGTGGCATGAAAGTTCGGCCCGAACACTTCAGCTATTTCTCGTCATATCTCGATTATGAGGGCATTTGAAGAGCAATCCTGTCCACTATGATGTTCTTCAAAACTGACCATGTAAGGAATTGGAATGCTCACAAATTATATTTTACCTTTCCCAGAACTCACCCTCCTTATAAAGGTTATCCCAACCCCTGCAAAACTGAGTTATAACTCACCCTGTAATTATCAGCCAAGACCACGGTCCAATCTTTAACACTTTGACATATATCTAGCCTAAGATGCTCTTCTACCTTTGTGCCGTCATTATAGGTAAGGTTGCCAACATGGATAGCACGTCTCACCTCAGGTAAAGCCAGATAGTCATTGTAGTAGTTTGTGTCTGTTGGAAGCTAAATGGGGGGGGGGGGGGGGGAGGGTACAATTAAGGTAAAGGTTAAAGTAAACATTTTAAAAGTGTTTCTCCTTTAAGATGTGTTTTGATTACCTTTTGATCCAGAATGCTTGGAAGTACACATTATACATGAACTGAAAGAGCAAAAATCACAGAAAATTTTGAGCCCATTTCTAATGCAGTACATTGTGCTATTCATAAATGAGAACTATTTAATTGTAAATAATCATTAATATCTTTAAATTGGCAACACTGTGTGAAATTTATATTCACTATTTTCGTGTGCAAATTGGCAATTTTTGTCGAATTTAGTAAATTTTCATTTACAATGTACATTAATAAATTTAATACATATTTGTATTGTTTTCTTTTTTTACTAAGTAGGAGGGGAAAATAAAAAAAACCCTTTATAATAATAATAATAATAATAATAATAATAATAATAAAAGATTCTTTAAAGGGCTGAATATGTCAGTTTTTCTTCTTTAAATTGGCAACACCATGGCAGATCCACAATTGTCAGAAGGTGGGGAGGGAACATTTTTGTCAGCCCTCCCACAATAAGTCAGTTGGGATAGGGGTAGTAGCAAATTTTTCTTTTCCCTTCGATATGATTTTTTTCTTCCTCCCAGAAATGCGATTTCAAGGATTATATCATGACCAATAATACCAGGGGAGTGTTTCATGAAAGGAAGTTGTCAGATATTTTATCCGACAACTGTTATAAGCTACTGAAATCCTTGCATCTGATTGGCTGAGAGCAAATTTGTCGAATAACATATCTGACAAGTCCTTTCATGAAATGCCCCCCAGGTGTCTTTACAAAAACGACAACAACAAATTATCATGCAATCGTACATAGAACAGTATAAATAATTGCTATCAAATTGCTATTATGCATTGTGAATTTTCAAAAACTTGAATATTAACTATGATTTAAACATCAATCAGTCTATCAAATCAAACTTTCTTACTGTTGTCATCATGAAGTTGTAGTAGTTATTGGAGCCTGTAGCATTGTAGTAGAAAGTAGGGTAAGGAAACAGATCTCCATTCAGTAGTATGTCAAATTGCTGGAAAAAAGGAATAATACAGAGAGTCCATTATTGGTTAATGAAATTTGTTTCTAATAAAGAACATACTCACAGGCAGACCACATGTTCATAAAGTTCATAAAATCCAAGAAGTGTTTATCACCCTCGATAAATAGTGCATAATGGTTACAACGTCATAATACGGATAATTGTGAAACTCAATCCAAAATGATTAAAGAAACTGTTAAAAATGAATAAACTTACACTAAAGTAATACACATAAATAGCAAATAAAAACCCAAATGGTATACATAAGTATGTTAGTAAATAACTGCCAGTACAACAATCAGGAGTGAACGTAGAAATGTTTTGAAAAGCATTCCTGAATATCAGAAAAGACCTAAAATTTAAAAAAAAATATAGAGAACTTTGTTCATTTGTTCTTTAATATCTGCAAAATTTATACAGAGTTTCAAAATTACCAACAAAATTGGTTACAAAAGTGTCATTGCTATGGTCAACTATCATTTTTAGTACTTTTAAATTGATCATCGGTTCCATTCTGTCGTTTTAGAAAGGTCACATCATATGATTTAGTCAAGTTCAGTGACGATTCAGTCAACTTCTCTCGCCCAAAGCCATATATACACAGACTTTGGCCAACTCGGCTCCATTGGGCAACAATATAGCGCATGTTGCTTTGTTAGGCAAGCATGCAGTAGAGGAATATACGCCATGTTGCGCCCAACTGAAACCAAGTTGGCTGAACTCTGTGTATGGATGGCTCTGCTCTCACCTCAAAACATTCCAGCCATTTTTTCTCAGCAATATACATGGCTCCCTTTGAGGTGTACAGGTCAACAACTTTCTTCTCCTTCTTATCAATCTGGCTGGTCTGGTACATCAGGTCTCCATAGCCTGAAAACATCTGCAGCATTAACATAAAAGTCAAGGAATGGTAAAATATCCTAATCATAATGAATTTTTCTTTAAAGAAAATACAAAAATTCAAATTCAAATCATTGAGTGAAACAAATCCTGACATGATAAGATTACCATAAAAAACAAACAGGATATACGCAAATTGCATTAAAACTGTATATCAAATAACACTCAACAAAAGATATATTATATGATGAAAACCAAATCAGAGGAGTAATAAAGGAGGGGTTAAATTAGATAATTTTTCAGCTTAAAAAAAAAAAAATTTTCTAGCAGTAATAAAATCTAAACAAATATACCATGCACTGAGAGGTTCTAGGTGAAATTATGGATTCCGAGGTGGCAAGAATGGCACTATTTTCTGAGGGGCGTAGCCCCGAAGGGAATAGTGCTTTTTCTGTCACCGAGGAATCCATAAATTCACTAGTAGCTCGAAACAGTGCATGATATATTTGTTTTATATCCTCCAACGAATCTTGAAAAAATAATGATAAAAATGTCCCGCGGTTTACACAGTGGTCTATGAGGCCAATACCGATAGCACTTTTCACACGTTATCGATGAAAAACCACTGATCGATCGCATTTCTGTGACGACATTCATGTTATAGTGCACTATACCATGAATGACGTCACGGTATAGCACACTTTTTATTCATCGGCATCGGCATTATCCATTAAATGAGGGATATAATATTTATTATTATGTCATGCCCATAACACAACCAACTGAACTTTCCTTCTCCCATCCCCCTCCCACCCCTTCAAAAGAGATAAATTGGGTAATTATCACACATGTTTGTTAATGTCATCATTCAAGAACGAATGCAGTTCACTGCAACAAATAACGATTAATAAACATTAAATCTAAGATACATACATGCAAACTGGTCGCTACTGTAGTTCAGAGGATTTTAGTAAAAAAAAAAACATATACTGAAAGGGACAAGAGGAATAAAGGTTGACTAACACAACCTTTGGCCTCTAACTTTTGACCTACTGAGTAGGGGTCAACGAGACCATCCCCGATGGCCATTCCTTGTAGGTTGATATGGACCTTGGCCTTTGGGTTCTCAGTGTGGATCTTATAGCAGATTGCTGGCACATACTTTCCTGCGTACGACTGGAAGTGAGAAGAAAGGTTGAAGAAAACTGTTTGGAAATGAGGTTCCAAAACATGAGGTCATGCAACTGGGATGTATGTTGTTATAGTCTAACTTATCCGGCCGTTCCTTTCTTTACTCTTCAGTTCAATCTACAGTGGGGATCAAGTTCTCGGAAGTGCACAACATCCTTGATGCAAATACCAAGTGTGGGAGGAGGGCTTCAGAAAAAAAAAACCAAGGGCAAATTCTCATCAAAAAGGGTATCGACAAGGGTAACACATGTGTCAATGGATATTCCCAACCTGCGCAATTATTTAGGTCCTTCAAAACCATCCCTCTCGGTTGCCAAAAGGCCATATTTCACTCAATTTGGACCAATGATAAACAAACTCTTGCCAGAGTAGCCCGAGTGCAGTAGGAGTCTCATAATAATAATTTGAAGAAAGTAATTGGAAATAGTTCATGTCACCTCCTAAATCTCAGAACTGGCTTTTAATGAAGCTGGGTTTCCCGGAGCTACCTCATGATAAAGGTGATGTGGAATGATGGCAGAAGGTTGAAAAATTGAAGGCATTTCAATAATTGACATCAATACTCAATTTTTCCTAAAATAGAATGTATTCAGGATAGATTTATAAACAATTGTTGTTATACATGTACTTCAATTTCTACAAGCAATTATGAACAGCACAAAGAAAGCATTGCATGTTATCCACCAAAATTTTTCTACAAATTTTATTTCTAGAGAAACATTTCACCATGTGTTTGATTTCTTGGTTATTCTGCTGACTGTCACACTTTAGATGGCTTTAGCATTATGTCATTCTAAATTTTAGATAATAAAACTTTTGTTTTTTTTCTACTTCAAGGAAGGCATTGCAAAATATCTCACCTCCCCTGTAGCATAAAATTCATTCTTCTGATACTGAGGAAACAGCTGGAAAAATTGTGTCAAGGCACTGCAAAGAGATATAACCAGAAATTCTGTCTTTGAAAATGAGAGTTTGGGGATTTACAAAACTTTAGGCAATAGGATTATTTAATTTTTATCTATTAGTTTCTATGGTGAAAGAGCATTCACACTTGAAAGCTCGTGTCACTTTACTTTTGTTTGCATTACCGTAAATACTGAAAAAAAAATAAGGGAATCTAGCTAATCATCTGGACCCATGATAGCATTTGAGATATGCTTTAAATTAAATGTTATTTCCGTCAAGTTTCTGTTAGCATATTTCTGGTCCAAAACAACACATCAACTGCATTATACATGCTTCAGAATCAATTTAAAGTGTACCAATCACCTTAAAAAATAATTTGTGTACAGCTACAATGTATATAATCAACCTCAAAACACTTTCCCTGGCCTTCTACGGGTTAACGGTTAAGGAGTATGAAGAAAATGAAGGAAAACATAAAACCCCCTCGCGCGGAACCCAACTCAGAGTGGGGTTCCGCGCGGGCCCTTATTCTATGCGAGCGTGTACGTATACAGCAATTCGTGTGTAGACATGATCAACCTTTCCCAGTTGCTCTGAGACAGTTTCTTTCACAATGTAATCGCATGACCAGAACACAACTTTATCTTTAAACAATCGCAACTTTTGATATGACTGGGCCCTGGTTTAGGTAGCTTAGCGAAACAAAATGGCGCATAAAGACGTGGGAAAGATGCAAAGAGGAAAATTGCTAGTTTTGTCTGTGCTTCTAAAATTAGAATCAGACATATCTGAATGAAATTTTTCATATCATTTTTCTTAAGAGTGTTCCAAGAGGTAAATACTAATTCTATATCCTAATATTTTGGTTCTGCCTTTATAAAGTAAAATTTTGATTTTAAATAATTTTGCCATAATGTGTCTTTCTGCGGTTTTGTGCGCCACAACGTTTCGCTAAGCTGCCTTAATTTGGTCTGCCTTTATGTATATAAGCCAACTCTTCGCCCTTGCCTGTACAGATTGACTGCTACATCCTCCTCATTGTTTGCATATCCACCTTCATTTTGAGTGAAACTAAAACCGGTCCCGACCTGAAACAAAGGAAGAAGAAATTAACACCGTCATAAATTATTCACATAAGAAGATATGACCTATGCAGAGCATATAGTGAAAGGCTTTTTTCAAGATCTTTCATGAAAATTAAAGTGAATTAAGTGTGCACCAAAGCCTTCAAATGCTTTAACTAATATATTGACAGTTTAATGCAATATGATATTTATGGAGAAATTCACTTTTTAGTAAATTGTTTCCTACATTTATATTACCAATATCAAATGCACAAAGACAATGAAACACCCACAATCATCTACCCCTGTCATAATTGGGGCACAAATGGGCACCAGTATTATATCACATATAATGCACAGTGTATGAATACAAACGACATAAGAGAGTTCTCCAGAGTTAAACTTTTGGAGAAATGTTAACTGTTCTTTCAATTATATATGCAATGTACAAATTTAATTGAATTTCAAGAATGCGCTACCAAGATGTTCTCGATGTTACATTCCACATTGATAATTACACAAACATTCAAAGGGGAAGCCCACCCTGAAAGGAAGTTGGCGTTACTAAAAGCAGAAAAATAAGAGAAACAGACCTATGAATGTTTGAGAAAAATCTAATGACGAATAAGAAAGTTATGAATTTTAAACATGTAATTGATTAAACACAAAATTGGCAACACTATGACATACCTTTTGAGTAACTCTCCCACTGTTCTGTACTAATTTCATGAATGAAAATAAAAATGTACTCCAAAAAAATCAATCAGAGCAAATGGGAGAGATCCTCAAAAGATTCATCACAGAATTGCCAATTTGCATTTCATCGATCACAACTTTCAAAAATCGAAATAGGCCTAATCATACTTACTGGGTTATCTATATACAGCATAGAATACTTCTGAGTCCATGCCCATTTCCTGGGTTGCACTGAAAATTAGAAAAAAAGAGAGGAAAATCTGGATAAATCATCAGCAAGAGGAACTGTGATTTGTATTTCCCCAGCAGACAATAATAACTTCCTGTTGGATTATTGCAAAAAAATACATAAATCAGGTTATAGCAGTTGGTATGGTATATCATATGTTGAGTGCCAGAAGGGTGTTGATGCTAGATGTAAAAGTATACGAGTAAACACTCTTCTGCCTTTTCTACAGACAGAAGCTTTACAATGAGGTACCTGTTTCTCTCTCTCTCTCTCTGGGATAAAAATGCAGAAATTTCCAGTCCCAGCACAATATTCAACATTCAAATTCTGGAGCGGGATTTGCCGCCCACGTCTAGGAAGGGGAAAAGATACTGATGAGCTCAAAAAGTACCATTATTTTCAGCATTATGTGTTCACGACAAAATCAAGAAGTTGACAAACACCTACATTTGAGATCTTTTGTGACGAGAAAAGGACCATTCTCAGCAAAAAGTCCAAAGAGGGAGGAGCCTCCTGGTCCTCCTTGTAACCATAGCAACACAGGGGCAGAAGAGTCCTTGTTCTGTGGATAGGGAGAATTTAAAAAAAAAAAGATAAATTGCAGCATTTTTGTCCAGAAATTGTAAAAAATTTAACCCTGATGAAACCTTACTGCTTGCTCAAAGTTAATCAAACGGATTGATGCTTATCAAAAGGATGACAGATTCTGATTTTTAGGTTAAATGATCATTGTACTAGTTTCTTACAATTTGGTCTAGTGCTAATTTGTTAAGTATCCAATTTGTTTAGTATCCAACTCATCTAACTCCATTTTGTGTTTTATGTCTTTTTTGGGGTGTCCATCTTCTTTTCAACTGATCTAATATCATTTTGCATACAGCCATTACAGTCTAATCATCTTTTTGTCCAATATCCATATAGTCTTATCATCATTTGGTCTAATAACCTCTTTGGCTAATATGACTTCATCTACTGCATTTTCTGTAATAAAGTGAGAACAGATTATTTATTATGATTTTCACTAAAGGTGATCAAGCTTGGGACTACTACAAATGTACATGTCACCCTAATATTATATCAAAAAGGCATTGTTAGATTTTGCAAGGGTTGAAAAATTACATACCTGAGCAGGGAAAAACCAGAAGAACATAGAGCTATTGTATGTGCTGTTGACAGTCAAAAATCCTGAATTTGAAAGAACAAAAAAAATTGTGATTATTAGGGACATCGCTTTATCATAAACTGTATTTTTACTCACATGAACATATTTATCACAAAGTGAATGAAAATCTAGCATTTTAAATAATGTCCCTACTATATATTTTGAAAGGACAACACAATGTCAAAGAAAAGTTGTATGGACAGCAAGATAAAAAAAACAAAAACAACACAAAACACACAAAAACTAGAATATCACTGAAGGTGATTAATACCCTGCCACAATACCCCGCCAAATTTCCTGAGCATTGCTCGATGCGCAAGATTTCAACCTGATTTATTGCTATAATATGCTGTTACCACGGCAACGCAGGTTCCAACACATTAAAAAAATATGTCTTGCACATCTCCATCCCAAGACAAATGTGTGTGCCAAATTTCATGAGCATTGCTCGAAAAATGAGGAAGTAGTTCGATGCCCAAGATTTCAACCTGATTTAGTGCCATGATATGCCGTTACCAGGGCAACAGAGTTTCCGACACATTCAAAAAATATGTCTTGCACATCTCCATCCCAAGACAAATGTGTGTGGCAAATTTCATGAGCATTGCTCAAAAAAATGAGGAAATAGTTTGATGCGCAAGATTTCAACCTGATTTATTGCCATAATATGCTGTCACCATGGCAATGGAATTTCCGACACATTCAAAAAATGTGTCTTGCACATCTTCATCCCAAGACAAATGTGTGTGCCAAATTTCATGAGCATTGCTCGGAAAATGAGGAAGTAGTTTGATGCGCAAGATTTCAACCTGATTTATTGCCATAATATGCCGTTACCATGGCAACGGAATTTCCGACACATTCAAAAAATATGTCTTGCACATCTCCATCCCAAGACAAATGTATTTGCCGAATTTCATGAGCATTGCTCGAAAATGAGGAAGTAGTTCGATGCGCAAGATTTCAACCTGATTTATTGACATAATATGCCGTTCCCATGGCAACAGACTTTCTGACACATTAAGAAAATGTGTCTTGCATGTCTTCATCCCAAGACCAATATGTGTGACGAATTTCATGAGCATTGCTCGAAAAATGAGGAAGTAGTTCGCGCAAGATTTGCAACGGACCGACCGCACGACCGACCGCCCGCCCGACCGACCGCCCGCCCGACCACACGCTGATTCCTATATACCCCCTTCAAACTTTGTTTGGCAGGGGTATAATCATATAGTGAAAAATATATCCCCCCCCCCCCAAAAAAAAAAAAAAAAAAAAAAAAAAAAGAGAATATAATTATTGCCATTTGGGGCTAGATATGTTTGCTAGAAATCATGAAAGAAACAACAACAACAATAGAGGCAAATATCTCTATACACTGTTCAACAATAATTATATTGTTTCAAACTATCCAATGTGTTCATTTACATTTTGGGGAATAGAAATGCAAACTTCAACCATTTAATTTGGAAATGACATTGGTATAGTTTCTCAAGTTTTTCAAGCCAAACTCAGTAACATACAAGTTTGAAACTATTTTGGTATCTTAACCCGTTGACTACTGAATTCTCTCATTCCTATAGGCTTAATACAGGGACAACACGGTTCCCATAGCCAATGGGTTAAATTTGGATCCACCACCACAGAGAGAGAATGTGAAAGATACCTTCAAATACTTTTCACAGCATAGCAGGCCTAGATTATCTGCTTTACCCATATTGATTATTTGATCATTTTCTACCTGAATAACTTTCCACGGTGGTGCCTACGAGGGATCCAACACGACTCAGTTTCTGACCTGAATAAAAGAACGTGAAAACAGACAAATTCAAAGATAACAAAGTATTCCAAATACTATAGAGTCCCTTAATAAACGAAGATTATTTAATTTCACTTCATTTCATTCAGGAAACTAGGTGGTTTATGTCATGCCACAATATTTATAAGTATTGCCATTATCTACGAACTATCTAGGAATAAAAAGTAGGAATAGTATCAATGAAAAAAGAAATCTGGAATGACAACATAGAAATCATTTTTACATGGCCTTATCAATTTCAAAATGTAAAATAAAGTGCTACTAAAAACACGTTCAACTGATATTATTAAAGGCAAAATGTTGAACAAGATTTTTGGCAAATGTTGCCAATAAGTTTTGTTTTATGTACAATGTAATGTACCACTGTCATTTGTAATTACAGTTATATTGTATTGTCTTGAAACTGTTATTAATGTAGATTGTAAACATCATTTGCAACAATGATTTCTTAATAAACCATTTTAAATTGAATAATGTCAACCTAAATTGTGCCTCCTGAATCAAAAAAAAAGATTTCTGAAAAACTTTGTATTGCCTATCAAAATCAAAGTATACCTTCAGCTATTTGTCCGGACTCGATGTATGGTGTTAAAAACAAAGGCTGCCCAGGATCAACATTTGTCTGCCTGGCATAAGCCGGAGGGTTGGGGTGGAACATTGCCCTAAACGCACCCCTGCTGGAAGCCAAGGGTAGAGATGCAATTGCCAAAATCATGAACCCAAGAGAGATAGTCGTCCGATAAGAAGTAGTCATTCTGCATAAACAAGATTTCAGAGAGTCATTTTGGCAATCAATGGGAAGATTAATGAGAATGGATGAGAGCGGAGAAATGAATAAAGTTGCTATGCTGAGGCAAGTGTTTCTGTCTTGAAATAACATGAATAAATTAAAACTTACTCACTTAGGTTAACTAGCTCATGAAAGTCAATGAGATTCTTAAAATAGATATTTACGCTAGAAATGACTAAAATTGAAAATAAGTTCCTTGTCATGCTTGTGAAGTTAGATTTAAAGTCGCTTACTTAATTGCTTGTGTTAGAGCACTCACGGAACCATCAATCACTATGTGGGGCTGTGTCAATTTCGGCAGTGGTCACGACCTCTTAGTTGAAGAGGTAAAAACACCAATATAATCAGCAAAATGTTGAGAAAATACTTCCTTCTACATTTTAGGATGACAGAATATCTAATTTCATGCCAGATTCTTTGATGGGATCTTTATCATCTTCATCAATGATGAAAATTTTGGGCTGTTTTGGGTTGGTGATCTTGCTCCTTGCTATGGGAGGCAATATTGCTCATGGTTCAGAGTGCAAGGTTATCTACAATAACCTTGCATAAGTGTGAGTGGTGTTAGAGAAAGAATCATCTAAAAATCTAAAAACAAATTTGATCATCATCAACTGAAACTGACATGAAAGACAACATATGCATAGACAAAGACAAAAGTATTCTTAGATAAAAATCCTTGTACTTATGCAAGGAAATGCTTCTTCAACAACAGAACTAGAGTAGAGTGGACTATGATTGGAACAGTCGAGTTCGAGATGCCTCTACCGACTTTACCGTGTCTAAACAAAGTCTAAGACAGTGCCAGTGGACAAAGCTTAGACTAGTCAAACTTCAGTTAACTTCAAACTCACTCAGTCGGTCACACACTTAATTAAACTTTATGGCCAGCTTTTTTGTCTTAAAATTGATCAGTTCGATTTGATAATGGTACTGTAACTTAAACGTACTATAAATAATGATATGTTACGCGTTACTCACATGGTAGGATTTTTGCCTGCTTTTTACTGTAAATGTAACTTGTATTATGTTGTTTTCCCGATCCGAACAATAGAAGAGGAGTGGAAGCAGCTAGCTGCATATGTGATCGACCGGCCGGCCGGCGATCACCTGACACTTAAAGTAGCGCATCACATGACATACTAATAGACAAGAAAAAGGGGCGGGGCATGCAAGACCAGGGCGCATGCATGGCATGGACAGCCCGGATGCACAGTACAATTATGCTCACTGTTTTTCATCTTCATGGGCACATTTTGAGGTTTGGGGTCCATTTGAAATAGACCGCTTCGGTAATGTATGCAGATTTTATACATACCTTTCAAACAAAGGTTGTTCTTGACAACCTGAAAGCTTGTCGGAGGCTTGCCGGACATAGCAACATATAATGTATGCAAACTGGATTCCATGCATTGAGGCTCATTTATAAAAAGCAGGTTAATGGAATAGCTCGTCACTATGTGCTCAGAGAATTATGTGCATAAATTTGTATACATTGCAGAAGCGGTCTATTTGATATCTGATTCTGAAGTGACCTAGATCTAATCTCTCATGGCTTGCAGTCAAAAAATGAAAACTGATTGGGAGGGTAGGCTGGATTCTACCCCAACCCCTCCCCCTCACCGGGCCCCCACTCCCTGGCCACCTACGAAAGAACATGGTAAGGGCTTGCGGATTTCTCGAAATCATGTTCCTAAATATTTAAAAAAAATAATAATAATAAAATTCATTTCTTTCATTACGAATGATAATAATAGGATATGCCATGGATAATTTGCATTATTAATTAATTCAAATATAGCAGAGGGAAATGGAACAATTATCAGTATAAGCTCTACTTGAAGTTCTAATTTTTTAGTCTTTCAGAGATAATGTTTTGAATGTACTTTCATTTTCAAGAAAATGCTTTGTAACTGCAATCAATGAGAAATTAGGGGTGGTCGGGTCTGACGGTAAACACCCTCTATAAAACATTGATATATACTAGAAACAGCCAGGCAGATTAAGGCACTGCCGGCCAGCCCCCCCCCCCCCTCTTGAAACCAAAGTGTACATTGTGCCCCCCCCCCTCTTGAAACCAAAGTGTACATTGTGCCCTCCCTCCCCCAGTGGCATAGCCAGGATTTTTTACAGGGGTGGCACATTTTGTCAACTGTCAAAAAATTCTGCTTAGAGGGAGACCCATATTTTTTTCTTCTCGCCAGCCCTCCAAAAACTCGCTCAGTGAGGGGGGGGGGGGGGGGTATCAGATTTTATGGGGTCCAGAATTCTCTGACAAGCAAAAAAAAAGGGGGGTCTCAAAGGAGAGAAAATTTATATTTTTCTGTCAAAAGTTGTCAGGGGGGCTTGTCAGAAAATTTTCTAAGATTTGTGCATCCCCCCCCCCTCCATTCATTTTTACAAAGTCATAGATTCACCCCTGATTAGAATGCATGGTCTTCTCATTCCCCCCCCCCCCCCCCCCCCCCTTCTAGAAGAGGGTATTAACCATGAGCGGCGATTTCTTGTCAGGGTCCGGGGGGGGGGGGAGGAGGGGACGTGACATTTACTCATTATTTGAGATATATATTTTTTTAAATAGTCTTTGAAATTTCCGGAGGCGTGTCTCACCGTGACCTCGGCTCATAGTAGTAGTGTCCAGAAAGCGATTTCAAAAGCCAAAAACCAGGGAAAGTGAACGTTTCCTCGAAATGGGATATTTACCACTCCGGTCGTCCATAAACTAGTGTAGGAAGAGAAAATTCGCTTTATGAAGGTGCAAAATCTGCATTGGTTTCCTATAACCCAAATTAGGAAGGTACGCAAGTAAAATTTTCAAAAGTGTCAACAAATAATGATTTTTAAAAAATAAATTAAAAAATGGGGGAAAAATTCTCAGGGAGGCAGTCTGCCCCCCCCTGCCCCCCCCCCCCCCCCCCGTCAGCTACGCTAGTGTTTACGAGGGAACTTATACTCACAAATCCTTACAGGCTTTTCCAAAGCTCTTTCTTTTCATTTTCATGTCACATATCTAAACAGGCTGTATAACATGTACACTCTAAAAACTAAAGTGTAAAATCACAATTTAAAAGGGTCGAGGAGTGACAACTTTTTCCAAATTGTAGATTAACACTTTTAACATGCTAGATATAACACTATAAAAACTAAATCCAGCAGATTCAAAGATTTGATCTACTATTTTGAAAAAGTTGTTACTCCTCGGCCCTTTTAAATGGTGATTTAACACTTAAGTTTTTAGAGTGTATATATCTTGTACCTTTTTACTTTTTCGGAAATGGGAAATAAATGAAACGAACGAAACAAAAACGAAACGAAATATATAATTTATATGTTTTGGGCAGTGGCGCAAATCCATTTTGAAATTTGGGGGGGGGGGACATTCGCCTCCGAAATTCTCTGACAAGCAAAAAAAAAAAAAAAAAAAAAAAATAAGGTTATTCAAAAAGTTAGGGGGGGGGACATTCGCCTCCAAAATTCTCTGACAAGCAAAAAAAAAAAAAAAAAAAGGTTATTCAAAAAGTTAGGGGGGGGACATTCGCCTCCAAAATTCTCTGACAAGCAAAAAAAAAAAAAAAAAAAAAAAAAAGGTTATTCAAAAAGGTGGGGGGGGGGGACATTCGCCTCCAAAATTCTCTGACAAGCAAAAAAAAAAAAAAAAAAAAAAAGGTTATTCAAAAAGGTGGGGGGGGGGGGACATTCGCCTCCAAAATTCTCTAACAAGCAAAAAACAACAACAAAATTATTCAAAAAGGTGGGGGGGGGGGATTTGCGCCCATGGTTTTGGGGGAGCTGGTGCGCCCTGGTGCGTAGGCCTGTTCGACTGAGCCAAGTTTTCGAAGTAAACCGTCGATCACGATATCGGCCGTAGTACGATAAGGAGAATTTGAATTTGAATACATTATAGCCTGGGTTCTTAATCATTTTTTCAGGAGGGCCAGAAATATTGTCGAAATTACGTCGTGGGCCACAGAGTATATACATACATACAAAGACGTATGGGACTCACGACTCTTGCCCGAATACATTGTGTATTAGCTTTCTGATTTTTTTATTCAGCGAGCGAGCAAAGCTCGCGAGGAAAAAAATTGTCAATTTAGGATCGTGAAAATTTAATTTCGTCATCAAAATGTGCTAATTTAGATAAGATATAAAAATTACAAAGAGACCATTTCACTGCCAGAAAATGAGATGGTGGGTGCCGGGATGCAGGAAAGTTTTGATATTCTCGGGGGAGAAGGCTGCAGCCCCCATCCCCCGCCTCAGACGTTAATGCATACATACCCGAATGGCTCATCTATTTTAGAATACCCCCTCCTTATTTTTTCTTCGTTTGATTACCCCCCCCCCAACTATAATAGGTGGTAGGGCAGGGAACAGACACTGATATTGTATACTATTTGCGAGCGAGCGAAGCGAGCGAGCAAAAAAAATGATTACTTTTATTCATACCAATAGTTATTATATTATGTATCAACATAGTGCATAAACAAGATTTTTTTTTTTCTTACTAGATATTTTTGGCGGGCCGCATGAAATCGTTTCGCAGGCCGCAAGTGGCCCGTGGGCCGCACTTTAAGAACAGGGGCATTATATTAGCATAAAATCGACAAAAGTTTTTACGGCGACGAGCAAGTCGGCCAGTGAAATTTAGCCTATATTCCTATAATCATTCTCAACCTCACAGGCAGGGGCCAACTGGCCATCCGGGGAGTTTGAGGAGTTTTTCCCCCACCGTGGCCGCTCGATATATAGGCTTTAGGCCCTTTAGGCCGGTCGATTTGTGGTCTGAGAGCCGGTTGAAATGTAGGTTGAGTGGGTCGGTCGCATCGAAATTCATAGCCGAATTTCACAGGGGAACTTTACTTTTGTCGAAAGGCTAAGTGGACCTATGAGGGGAAATGAAATGAGGAACTTCGATTTTCGGACCAAAAATAAGAAAGTTATGATTTAGACACTGTTAGATGAAAGTCGAGATCATATTTAAATGGTCAATCTCTTACACTGGAAATGATGCTTATCTTTTTGTGAACTCAACATATGATATATCTTGAGCTGAGGAGACAAGCTGCACCTTGAGAGATAATGGGGAAAATATGAAATTTTGTGTACAAAACTTATGGAGAGTTGTCCTACTAAACCTGTCATTTTGAA
Source organism: Heliocidaris tuberculata (assembly GCA_025618425.1). Taxonomy (NCBI): domain Eukaryota; kingdom Metazoa; phylum Echinodermata; class Echinoidea; order Camarodonta; family Echinometridae; genus Heliocidaris; species Heliocidaris tuberculata. The sequence continues at coordinate 18,931,592 of CM046849.1, forward strand.
GCAACATCGCCAATTTGAGGATCGCCATAGAAAGTAAATTGAGACTTTTCAAACTTTCATAACTTTCTCATTTCTTAACCAATTTTGATGGAACTTTTTTTAAATTGCTTCTCTCTATCCGCTCTTTTCATTAAAAATGAGTTTTCCCCAGGGTTTTATTCTCCTTTAAAGATTCATGCCCATTTATAAAGCATTGATGAGCGTCTTGTAAATTTTAACCTTTATTTCGACGGTTTTTGGCAAAAATGATAATTGTTCATAATATTTATACATTCTTTTGTTTATACACACAATTATTTTTTTGGAAGTAGTATGAATGATCTGTAAAAGGGAATTGACCGATATGACTTTTTACGATGTTTATATATAATAAAATTATTTTCATGTAATATATCTATGGATTATGACTGAAAAGCCCATTTTCCTTATGCGTCCCAGTTCACCCCTCTCCTGAATAGACTACTCACCCCCCCCCCTCCCTCCGCCGTGACAAGAAATCGCCGCACATGCTTGAATGCATGAATATTGATCTTCACAACGATAAGGATAATAGCCCAATTATAGTTAAAAATAATTATAATCATAATATAGTTAGCAATGACTATCATAATGATGAATATGATGATAATAATAATAATATGATGGTGAGGATGATTGGAGGAGAATGAAAAGCCTATAATGATAACTACTAGTACCCTGTGTTATATGATTTTTTTAAACTGTCAAAAAGTGGGGACGATTGTACATGCCACCCCCTCTCCTTCCCCTTCCCCCTCCCCCCGTATACCGTACAGAATCTGTACTGGTTACGTGTCGTCAGAAGATATGAAGCCATACAATCTTGATCTCCACAAGCTGTGGTAGAAAATGGAAAACGTATGAAGTACCCATTTACGGATTTTGTGTATCCGATTCAAAGTGTGTGTGTGTGTGTGTGTGTGTATACTCATACAGTACGTGTGTGCAATTTTGCTGAGAGCAAATATAAATTCAAGCAGATTTCTGTGCGATGATGCATTTTTGTGGGCGTTGAACCTGAAAATGAAAGCCTAACATCATCATTTTGAGATTTACGATTACGAGATATCTAGGACTCTCATTCTTCTTCAGGGGTCAGTTAGAGGAGATCATTCAGAATGTCGACCCAGCCGTCAGGAAAGAACATGAAAACGAAGCATATAAAGGCCGTCTCCCAGAAAGTGAAGCTTTTTCGGGCAAGTGAGCCACTCCTCAGCGTATTGATGTGGGGGATTAACCATTCGGTGAGAAATTCAGATGAATTACTGTTGATGTTATTGTTAACGAATTTACAGAAACAATAGCATGACAGTAGGAGATTGAATAACAAGTAAAAGTAACCAAAAGTAAAACTGTTCTGCAGTAGCACCTAGACTACCCCAAAGTTACATTTACAGGGTATTTGTTAATATGATTCTATATATGATTATGATTTGGTCTGAACAGCTGAACATGAAGAATGATTGTGTAGTGTGATGAGAACTGATGCCTGTTTTGTTTGGGCCTGGCTGAAAGTGATGGACAGATTTTTATCATGTTTATCCTAGATCTACATTTGTATATCCTGTCTGGAACTCTGTGAAAGTGAGAATGTGATTAAAAATGTGAGGAAGATAGACAAAAATGGTTTAAAAATATTGAAGAAAAAGGCTGTTCGAAATGGTTATTGAAAGCAAATTAATGAGCTCTTTAATTTTAAATGCTAGTGGGGGTTGGGTTTTCAGACAGTAGACACTTAACATGCTTAAAACACAAATAAAACTGTCGTGTTTGCTGTTGTGTTGGATTTCAAGCAAAATATGCATCAAATAGCAATAACCAAGATAAATATCTGTCAATCATTTATGATATTCAACTTACATAGAGTCTAGTAGACTTTATGTTTAAAGCGATTCCTGGAATATTGCATGCAGACTTGTTGAAATTGCAGTTGGAAATCATCTGTCCGGATAACATACCTGTCCGGACAGTCGGACACACGATGTACATGTAGTGTGTCTGGACAGGTTGGTTAACCGGACAGCTCACAGTAAAATCCAACCCACTCCACTCACAGATATGCGAGGTTATTAAATGAATAATCAAACCAATTTTCAGGCAGATTGTCATAAATTTTTCACAAGATACATGTAGGTTGACAACCCTATGAATTGCAAATATTCAGTGATTTTAGTTTTGCTAAATGTATATTTTTCATATATCTGACAGCAAAAATTGACAGCCAAGTTTTTGCTAAGTGTCCGGACACACATCCCCCCATCATACCCTTCATGTATGTCTACATGTAGACTGATTAGGATTCCATGTAACACTTGGACATTTTTGCCCCTTGCCCTGTGTGTAATATTATTGTAAATTGAACTGATGTACATGTATTTTTAAAGGGCTGAATTGATGACATTTTGTTATTCAAATTGGCAACATTAATATTTTTCTTTTTGTGCTACATGTACATGTACATCGTTGTAATTTGTGTAATGTCTTTGAAAAAAATACATGTTTAGATATACAGTATTGCCAATTTTGATGAAAAAACAATGATTTTGAACCTCTCAATGTGTTGCCAATTTCAGGATTTCAAAGTTTATTCTTGTTTTTAACATTCCTGGCATCAAATTCAATGTGGTCATGCAATAAAAATGGACACAGTGTATGCAGACATTTTTGCTCTTTCTGCTCATAATGCATCTGGTATATTTTTTACGTCTCTGAATCAAAAGTTACTGAGTCAAACCACAAAATGTGGTCAATTGTCTCGAAAGGGTTAAGTGGGGCAACTCATGTTTTATTGGTATGTAATGTGTAAGTGGAATAGAATAGATGTGATTTAGTTCTCCCTGTTTACTCCATATGTTTTGTATGCAATATATGTGTAAATATTGAGCAAGCTTCAGGGAAAAAAGGAGTAAAATATCCTGATTCTTATTTACGACGACATGCATCTGATAGATGAATGCTGGAAACAGGAACACATAAATATATTGACGCTAATATTTTCAAATACTGATCTGCATCAAGTCTGTTCTTTGCATGTATATGTACATAAAAGGAAGTACACACATTCACCTTCAGTCAGACAAGATACAGTGTTTTTTGTACAAAATGTAGTTCCTAGAAGATGGTAATGCACCCTGTACACAGTGTATTTGTATGGGGGTGTCCCATTGATCTCTACCAAGTGGATAAAGCAACGCCCTCTACGTTTGATGCGACCGCGAGCCCAAAGCTAGCCATGTTTGGGCTCGCAGAAAAACACCACAACTGTACTGTTTCAATACAATTTTATGCATTTTTAGAATCAAATAATTCAGCACTGTCAAGTCTTTTCCATGAATTAGCTGCAAAATCAGGCAAAACAAGTGTACCCTTACAAATTCTAGAGGCGATTTAATGTGACAGTTAGTATAATGTCTTTTTTAAATAAAAAAATCAAATCATGTATCTTTCGAATAGGAGTACACTGGAATCGTGCACAGCAGACGATACTCTGTTTGAGTGTAGGCTCCTAATTTTGGTTGTGCTGCTGCATCAACTGCTCGCATAGAGCCATGCGCGTACGATGTAATATCCACGTAAGGTAGAGATGGATGGGGTGTCCACTTACCTCATACAACTACATGTACATGTATGTTGCCATTTTTACATGTAATATCAAACAGAGACCGGTCAGTTTAATATGGTCTTAAAGGTTGATGGCCCTTTTATGTGTATGTGTATGTACATGTACATCTACATGTACATGTAAGAATTCTACAAGGTTTCTTCCAATTTATCTGATTTATCTCTAAGGGTTTTGTATAGGTCACCTTTTTAAGAGTTTCGGACACTTACATGTACACTGGACCTTGAACTTTTACTTTTTGCTGTATAAAATATAAAGTTTTTTGTTAACTTCACATCACCACTTGCAGCAAATTTTATAGCATAGCGTGAATTGGCTTACTATTGGAAGTGTCCCATACAATACACATACAGTACATGTCATTATTTACATGTATGTGGCAATTTAAAAAAAAAAAATTGTTCAAAATTTGAAAAACGTTACTGCTGTATCTAGCTTCAAAATGATACCCAATCTACTGTACATGTATATATGAAACTTGAAAACTATACTTTTAGGGAAATACATGTATGGAGAGCAAATACAATGGACTTGGGATCACTTGCCCTTTAATTTTGATGGATATATATATATCTATATATGCATATACACTGTAGATCTGTTTTTATAGACTGTTTATAAACCAGTTGGGTAAAATTTACTTTCAGTGAAATACATGTACATGTACACATAATTTCCCATTGACTCCAGCCCGTGTCATCTACAAATGTAGCAAGGCTCAGTATTCAACAGGTTAAAACGCATTTAATAATGATAATTAATAATAATTTGCAATACATGTATTTATATAGCACTTATCACAAAAAATGTCTCCAAGCGCTTAAGAAAAGGAAAGAGGAGAAAGAAAGGAACAGTTTCAGATGTACAAAAATATATTACAGGTTGAGAGAGAGCTGCATATGCTAAGGCATACAACTATTTGATGAACAGATAAGTTTTTAACATGGATTTGAATCTTTCAGTAGAGTCTGCTTGTTTTATGCATTGAGGTACATGTAGATTGTTCCAGAGCTGAGGGCATTTGCAAATTTTGAACATTGAACTTTCTTCTGAATGAATGGCATTATGGTTACTAATTGGTTAGACATCAAGTTTTGCCATTGCAACTTTTAAAAAACCATTTGATTTCAACGGGTTCTGCTCGCTATTCATAAGGACCGCTGTTCATAGAAAACCGCTATTCATTTAATACGCGTTATGAATGGCAGCCCTTATGAATAGTATGAATAGTGGTCCTTATGAATTGAGGTCCTTAAGAATAGCGAGGTAATTTGTCTATGGTTTGCTCGCTAATTAGAAGGACCGCTGTTCATACAAAACCGCTGTTCATACGAAACCGCGTTATGATAGCGGTCCTTATGAATAGCGGTCCTTATGACTAGTGAGGTTACCCCGATTTCAATAATCCAATAATCATACATGTTTGTTTGTATTAGCAATTTGTAATCTAGAATTTCACTTTCATTTGTTATTCCATCCTAGCAGTAAAAAAAAAAGAGAAATACAAGAAATCTTCCAAAGTGTTTCTCAAGCATTTTAAAGTGAAATTTATGCATGATTCAACCTCGTTCTTTTTTTTTTTTTCTTCTTCTTCTTTGAAAAAGTTGGTCATTAAGGATCTACATGTACCTCCTTAAAATTGGCAACTACATGTACGTGTACAAAAATACAAGCATCTTGTAATCTTATTTGTTTGTATTTTGATGTACATATACACTGTACAGTATATAAACTTGTATACCTGGCTAGTAGTAAACAAATTATTGGGGTTTTTTTTAATTTTATTTTGGAAGACATATCTGTAATTCAAGAACTTGATTGCACAGTGATGTACATGTAATTTTGACATTGCATTATTCTTTTTTCATGACTTGCAAATACTGTATATGTAATACATTGTAGTTCACCCTTACTCCACATACATGTACTACCTTCAATTTCAAGAGGATCGAGGAAAGATAATAATTCAGTCTGTAGATGCAAGGAGTGATAACTCCTCAAGTGGTAGATGTAAGCTGTCTTGCATACATGTATACAAGGGCAGACCTCTTGATGATTGCCCTGTGAAGTGAGATAAAAGGAGGGAAAAAATAATGCCAAGGCCTTAATGACTTTTCCAGATTATAAAATATCATCAATAAATGAAGAGGGGATTATAAATCCATTGTAGTCTCAAATTGCAGACTTCTATACATGTACATGTACATGTACATGTATAAACCTGTAGTAAACAAACACTGAACTGTGCATTACAGTAAAGATAATATTGCAGCAGAAAGTAGCACTTTTTTGATGTCAAATACACAGGTGGACATGTACAATTGTAGCTCTGATGTACAATGTATACACTGCATGCTGAAATACGAGTCCAAGGTTTGTGTATGCAATGTAATTACATTTCTAGTGACAATGATTTGTAGATTATTTATTTACCACAATGTGGTACATGTACATGCATAGAATTCTTATTGTATTCATTGAAAAAAAAAATAATTCCTTTACTCCATGTAAATGATGATTTTTCTTGAAACTTTAGTGTCGGTTTTTCTTACATTTGTAACAGGTAAATAAACAGTTAAACTAATTTCATCAACAATGTCTTAAGTTAAAAATAAAACAAATACCCCACTCCCTAAAGAAATACAAAATAATTCCCAGTGTGTTACACATTAGCATGTGTGTAGTACAGTGTGTATGAAAAACAGGAATACAAATTTATGTCTTACGGGAAGCTGTTACATGTACATGTAGCTATGTGTACAGTACAAAGTGTATGTATGTACAGTATTCAGCATTGTGCATTTTTTTATTTGATAGAACTTGTGATCGTAAGCTTGTAAATTAAGACTACATGTACATGTTGTTGCTACCATGCACATAAGGCGTCAGTGAAGCACATCTTTTGTCTGGGTAGAGAGCCGTTATTATTACTGCGAGCCACTCATCTGTTAAATATTTGAATCAAGTGGAGATGGTGGTTGATCGATGTACGTCATACTACAGAGATGATGATACATGATGAGTAGTAGTAGTGAACCTGGTATCCATAATATTAGATTGATGTACAGCTGTACATGATGTAGACATACATTGTACAGTATGGGCAGTATACAGGTACACAATGTATGAACGTGTACATTGTACATCTACATGTCATGTACTGTACTTGTACATGAACTTGATGACAGTCAGCTTCAAGGTCAGGGAGGATGCACATACAATGTACATATGATTCTTATCATGAGAGCAAGAAAGGTGTGAACTCTATATTGTATTATATGATTTAAAATACGCCCTTCTGGCTCTCAGCAGATGGTATCGTCTATTCGGAGCCAGAAGGGTATTAACTCTGTAAAAAAGTTGTGAGTTACACCCTTCTCACTCCAAGCAGATGATATTATCCTTTGTTATCCTGTGTGGGAGCTACATGTAGAACTTTGTAATTTTTTTTCATATCACAATCATACCCTCTACATGATTATATATCCAAATTATTTTGACCTACATGTATATGTACATGTACTTGTAAATGATATCTTTTTCTTAAAGGGCAATCCAACCTTGATAATAAGATGATTTGTGTGAAAGCAGAAAAATAAGAAAAACAGGATGGTGAAAGTTTGAAAGAAATCGGACAAGGACTAAGAAAGTTATGGATGTTTGAAAAATGAGATCACTACATCTATGCAAATCTCAAATTGGCAATTTGGTGAGTCAAATGTGACATTTTTGTGGACAACTCTCCCATTTGTCGTACACAAAAATATCATTAATTTGCGGTTTTCTTCGAGGCACTTTTACCCTCGGGGCAGTACTCAAAATATATTGGAGAAAGCATATTGTTATAGGTCCTCATGAATGAAAAGATCCTACTGACTAATGCATTTTGAAAAAAAGTGACATTTTAGTCATTTTGTGTGTTAGAGCGAATGGGGGAGTTGTCCACAGCTACATCACAGTGACATTACCTATTCGGCCAATTTGAAATTCCCATATGCATAGTGATTACAACTTTCAAAAATTCATAACTTTCTTATTGCTTGTCCGATTTCGTTCAAACTTTCACCAAACTGCTTCTCTGATTTTTCCTCTTTCTTTCAAAGCAACTTGCTATAAAGGTTGGATTTCCCTTTAAGCTCAGTTTTGAGCTGTACGTAATTGTATATTGTATGGGTGTTCTTGTAAAGTAGTAAAGTGTACAGATTGACTTGTACCTGTACAGTGTGGTCATCAGTATGCTTTTTTTTCACTGTAGGCTAGTTGTTTTAGAAAATTATAGAAATATTCATTGATCAATCATGAATTTGTGATCAGGTCGAAATATACAATTACACATGTAGACGAGAATTTTACTCAATGAGATGGTAATCATAATTTTTGCATGTTATTTCCCATGAATTTGAATTCATCTGATTTTTTTTGTTGTTTATGCAAAAATTCTAGGTGTCAAATTAAATGCTGGTTACATATAGATGGGAAAATATGCATGTTCTGAATATGAACTTTAGATCAATTGATGTACAACAGTACAGTACTTTGTACTGCCTGTTGACCTACAGTACATATGTATGTGGTGTGTGGATGTGGAGAGTGCCAATTTTCTGAATCCTGAATTTGCAATATATACATGTACATGTATGTAAACTCGATGTAAAAGTTGTGGTATCGCATGCTTGTGTGTTTATGGAAAAGAAAATTTTTCTACATATGTACTGTACTAGTGCATGTATGTACATGTAATGTTATTTATTTTTCATTTGTGGTGAATACAATGACATTTCGTACATGTACAGAATGATGTGTCAAGGAGTCACTTCATTGGAATGCATTGGTTTCACAGATTAACAAACCTCAAACATGTACAGCTGTATACATGAAGGCCTACTTGATTGACATGTCTTCTTTCAATTAAGATTGATTGATATATACATGTCCTGCAAATATAGTATGGTGTACATGCAGGCCTACATATATACATCATTCTACCAGGAAATCAATAGCTTCATATTGTTGTTTGTTTGTTTGTTTGTTTTTCTATGGGAATCTCTGTACAATTTGCTTTGAAAGATACATGTAACCCCATACAGACATAATCTTTGCCTACACTGTACATGTAGTTGGCATGAATGATCCCCCTACTTTTCTGCCAGTGTCATTTTGATGTCGGCATAGTGATACTGTTCTAGTTTTGGCCTGTTTGATCCAAAATCCTATATTAATTATGGAATAAAATTTCAACAACAAAATGTAGAATATCAAACACAAAGTAAAAAAAGGTAAGCTATAGGAGACTTTTTTTCTCCAAAAATTGACCAATTAGTGCACATATCTTTTGAATACTGCATGTCATTAGTGCAGCCATGCTAAAGCCAAGGTAATATACTTGTGGAGCACCAGGAGTGTCAAGTCTGACAGACATGTGCACTTTACAAGAACCCACTATCATTATTATTATTATTATTATTATTATTATTATTATTATTATTATTATTATTATTATTATTATTTTAGGAGACCATGGGTGGTACACAATGTAGACACTTTCATTGAAGTGAAACCAGGTAAAGACTGCTCAAGGGAGACAAGAAAAGTGGTCTTTATGAGCAGGTGGTCTGTACATGTATGTACAGGTTCCTTCACTACACTTTTTCAGTGAGAAACACTGTTCAAGGGAAACAAATGTGGTCTTTATAGACAGGGGGTCTTTCTATACAGGTGGTTGCTAGAGCAGGTTTGACTGTACTTGAAGATTTTACAATACATGTACATGTAGTTTATGCACTTCCAATAGATGATAGTGGAGGGGCATACATGTGCATGCTGTTTGTGAACAATATAAAGACATGTAGATGCATGTGTACATGTGCATGTAGGCCTACATGCCGTAAGACACATATAATGAAACCTACGAAATACACTTTTACCAGTCTCCAATCCCATTTCCCTTTAAAGACAAAGTAACAAATACATTTAAGTGTACATGTATAATGAGATGCTGTTCATAAATGTATGATACACAATCATATTGCAAAGAGCATCAATTGGTTTCATTTTCATAACCTTTCAAAACCATAGATGTGTTTACTACCGAATTCGATATCATTTCTCTTTCTTCATACTACCGTTACAAAGGAGTTGAAGAAATTGGTTTCATATTTTGTAGGACCAGTAAAGAAGAGATGAAGAGAAGGGTTTTATATTTTTAAAGATCGGTTAAGGAGAGAAGAGAAGGGTTTCATATTTTTAAAGACCAATGAAGGAGAGAAGAGAAAGGTTTCATGTTTGCAAACCAAGCAAAGAAGAGAACTGAAAGGATTCATACATGTATTTTTAACCCTTTCAAGACAATTGACCACATTTTGTGGCTTGGCTCAATAACTTTTGATCCAGAGCTCTAAAAAATATACCAGATGCACGAGAAGAAAGAGCAAAATTTTCTGCACACACTATGTCCATTTTTATTGCATGACCATATTGCGTTTGATGCCAGGAATTTTAAAAACAAGAATAAGCTTTGAGATCCTTAAATTGGCAACACATTGAGAGGTTTAAAATCATTGTTTTTTCATCAAAATTGGCAATTTCTTTCAACTATTCAACAAATTTCTAACCATGTATTTTGTTTTCAAAGACATTACACCTTATTAGAACCATGTAGCACTAAAAGAAAAATATTATTGTTGCCAATTTGAAGAACAAAATGTGATCAATTTAGCCTTTAAATAATCCCTGTCCTGAAAGGGTTAAAAACCAATGGAGAAAGAGGGGTTACATACATGTATATATTTTGAAGACCAGTTAAGATGAGAAGAGAAAGGTTTCATATTTTTAAAGACCAGTGACAGAGAGAAGAGAAAATGTTTCATATTTGATTTAAGGAGAATGAAACCCTGGGGAAATATCCATTTTAATGAAAAGAGGGGATGGAGAGAAGCAATTTAAAAAACATTCCATCAAAATCAGTTACGAAATAAGAAAGTTATGAAAGTTTGAAAAGTTTCAATTTACTTTCTATGGCGATCCTCAAATTGGCAATGTTGCTTCAAAATAGCAGGTTTAGTACATGTACATGTAGTACAACTCTCAATATGTTGTGTACAGAAAATTTCATATTTTCTCCATTATCTCTTAAGATGCTGCTTGTCTTTTTGTGTACTCAACATATTTTGTGTCAAATAGTATAAGTTTCGCATATCTTGAGCTACATGTAAGAAGAAGGAGACAAGCTGCACCTTGAGAGATAATGGGGAAGATATGAAATTTTGTGTACAAAACATAAGGAGAGTTGTAATACTAAACCTGTCACTTTGAAGCAACATTGCCAATTTGAGGATGGCCATAGAAAGTAACTTGGGACTTTTTAAATTTTCATAACTTTCTCATTTCGTAACCGATTTTGATGGAACTTTTTTAAAATTGCTTCTCTCTATCCTCTCTTTTCATTAAAATTTATTTTTCCCGAGGGTTTCATTCTCCTTTATGGTCAGTGAAGAAAAGAAAAGAGATGTTTCAAGTTTTTTAAGAGCAGTGAAAGAGAGAAAAGAAAGGTTTCATGTTTTTAGAGACAAATAAAGAAGAAAACTTTAAGGTTTCATATTTTTTGAAGACCAGATAAGAGGAGGAGAGAAAGGTTTCATATTTTCAAAGACCAGTTACATGTAAGAGGAGAAGAAAAAGGTTTCATATTTTCAAAGACCAGATAAGAAGTGAAGAGAAAGGTTTCATATTTTAAAAACCAGATAAGAGGAGAGAAAGGTTTCATATCTTTTTAAAAGACAAGTGGAAAACGGTCAGTGAAGAAGAAAAGAGAAAGGTTTCATATATGTTTGAAGACCAGTAAAATAAAGAGAAGAGAAAAGGTTACATGTATTTTTAAAGACTAGTTCAGGGAAGAGAAAGGTTTCATATTTTTAAAGACAAGAGCAGGAAAGAGAACGGTTTCATATCGTCTGTGTGGTGCCAGAAGGGCATTAACCCAGATGCTTTAAAGGGAAAGTCCACCCTGGTACATGTACATGTACATGTATTAAGTTGATTTGAATAAAGGAAGAGAAATGAGAGAAACAGATCAGTGACAGTTTGAGCCAAAGCCGATGAGAAATAAGAGAGTTATGAATTTTTAAAAGCTGCAATCAGTCAAACACAAATTGGCTCTGTGATAAACACTCTGTGACATGTCTTGCGAGCTCCTCTCCCATTTGCCCTGTTCCAAAATAAAATCATTAATTTCCATTCTCTCTAAAGACAATCTTAAAACATTTATGTACATGCACCTTAGATATAATCATTGCTCATATGTTTTTACACAAAACCTGTATGAAACAAAACTATTCCTTCATCAAAAATGAAGAAAATTAAAATTTATAAAATTTTCTGTACTGAGAAAATGGGAGAGGAGCTCCTGTACGTCACAGAGTTGCCAGTTCATGTTTGATTGGTTACAACTTCAAAAATTCATAACTTTCTTATTTCTTATTCGAATTTTTTAATCTGTTTCTCTCAATTTTCTTCTTTTATTCAAATCAACTTAATACAAGTGTGGACTTCCCCTTTGACACACAGTAAATGTCTTTCTGCTTCAAGCAGACAATATTCTGAGAGAGAAATTCAGGGTATAAACAGGAAAAGGCCTAGATGCCACCCACATCCTCCACCAGTGTTGCTTTATTTCCTGGTTGGTTGTATCATATTCAGGTGTAGAAGATATACATGTAAGACTGTATAGATGGTTTATGACTTTATGTCTAAGTGATCAACATCAAAATAGAACATTATAAAGGGCTGGTTGGTCGTATTGTATTCAAGTATTGAAGACAATGAACTGTGAAGATGGCTTATCTCTAGGTGATCAATATCACTTTGAATATTTAAAAGGGTGGGTTGGTTGCATGATATTAATGTATGGAAGACGTAAGACTGTGAAGATGGTTTATGTCCAGGTGATTAATATCAAAATAGAAGATTATAAATGGTGGTTGGTTGTATGACATTCAAGGGTGGAAGACAAAGGAATGTCAAGATGGTTGACATGTACATGTACATCTGACCTGGTCAACAAACTACAGGGTTTCCAGCTCTCTTGGAAGTAAGGGAAAATCTGAAAAATTAGTTGAACCCTTTTGTCCACTGATAGGCTTTTTACACTTAATCTTTTTAACCCTGTACTATCCTTAACCCCAGACAATTTTTTTTTTCTGTTCTCATTTGCAGTTTTATTCCCGTACTATCTCCCTAGCCAGAGCGCTTAGCTCCACCTTTTGACATTTAGCCCCACCAAACCCTCCCTTTTTCCAGTGCTAAAATAATCCTGTCCTATCGTGGAGTTAGCCCACTTTGGTAAAATGCAATGTGAACAGAAAGTGGGCTAAGCTTAGTCCCGTACTATCGTTGGGGCTAAGTACTATCGGTGGGGCTAAATCCTCATTTAGCTCCACTGATAGTACGGGACTAAGCAAAATTTTGCAAGTGTAAAAAGTCTAATAAGAGAAAAGTCAGGAAATTTCATTGGCCCAAAAAGAAAGTAGTCAGTCTTGTTCATTTTTTTCATGTCCAAACAGCATATTCAGTGATATGATTGGCTGTTGTGGCTTTTTAGTGCTTAAAATGCCTGCTTTTAACCCTTTCGAGACAATTGACCACATTTTATGGTTGGGCTCAATAACTTTTGATTCAGAGCCCTGAAAAATATACTAGATACATGAGTAGAAAGAGCAAAAATTTCTGCACACACTGTGTCCATTTTTGTTACATGACAATATTGCGTTTGATCCCAGGAATTTTAAAAAGGAGAATAAGATTTAAAATCCTTAAATTGGCAACACATTGAGAGGTTCAAAATCCTTGTTTTTTATCAAAATTGGCAACTTTTTCAACTTTTCGCCAATTCTTTTAACCATGTATATTGTTTTCAAAGACATTACCCCTTATTACAATCTTGTAGTACTAAAAGAAAAATATTATTGTTGCCAATTTGAAGAACAAAATGTGATCAATTTAGCCCTGAAATAATATCTGTCCTGAAAGGGTTAATGATCCTGGAATTTTGAAACTCCATCAGGGAAGTTTTATTTTCATGAAATACTGGGAACCCTGAAGTAGAATACCAGTATTATAAAGGGCACCCTCGTTTATTATTTCAGTGTTACTTGTTGTAAACTTGTAATTATAACAAGTGTTATTTTAGAATGAAATTGTGAATGAATGTACATGTACATGTATATGTAACCTACCATAATTCTAGTATTGACAAACATTTGAAAATTAATGATTTGGCTTTATCATAACTTCAGGCTGAGCTATATATACCAAAAGTGTCTGGTTTGATACATGTATGTACATTGTAATAAAATATGTGCTCTAAAATTTGGGTTTTGGACCTGTATTGTACAGGCTTCTCACAATCATGAAAGTTTATGGAGAAAAAGTCTAGATTGACATCTTGTAAAATGGTCTTACATGTACATACCTCATGTCTGTCTGCAGGAATTGCTCATTTTCATGAACTGTCTCTTCTTATTTCATTTGTGTATTGTAGATCAGTGAGCTGAGCCATGTAAGCATTCCCGTCATGTTGATGCCAGATGACTTCAAAGCCAATGGCAAGATCAAGATTGACAATCATCTCTTTAACAAGTAAGTTCATCATTTTACTGAGGTGTATGTACATGTAGGGGAAGGGGCAGTGACAGATTTAGAGTAGGGGTCTGAACTGGCCTGTGCCCTCTTTCCCCTTTGTATAATCCATTTAAAGTACGTGCACAAAGAATGACTTCAAAGCCAAAGGCAAGATCAAGATTGACAATCATCTCTTTAACAAGTTTAGTTTATCATCCTCTTGAGCCCACATTTACATGCGCAGTGGCAGTGGAGCTCTTGTGGAATTGATATTGTAAAAGTGTGATTTTTGTGTATTACCGGAGCTCTTTTGGAGCTTTTCATGAACTGTCTTGTCCGTGATTTTGCTCTCAGCCAATCAGATGCAAGGATTTCAGTAGCTTATAACCGTTATTGCAACTTGTCATTGATGACAAGGTGTCATGAAACAGGGCCCTGGGTGGCGTTTCATCAAGTGTCTTGTCGGTGATTTTTACTGACAAATTTGCTCTCAGCCAATCAGATGGAAGGATTTCAGTAGCTTATAACGGTTATTGCAACTTGTCATTGATCACAAGGTTTCATGAAACAGGGCCCAGAGCTACATGTACATGTAGATTGCTCCCATTGTGGCATACCTGAAGTATACACAAAGAAAGTTTCACACCCCCCCCCCCCCCTATTGTGTTCTTGAGAAACACAATTATTGTCTGGAAAATTTGCGATTACACTGGCAAAACTATGGGAATCGAAATTCAAGAAATCAAATTTTGTGGAATTTTCTGCCATTGTGACTAAACCTCACGTTTCCTTCACCTCTCTCTAATTGCTTCTTGACAGGGAAAATTTGCCAAGTCATTTCAAGTTCAAGGAGTACTGCCCGCAGGTCTTCAGGAATCTCAGAAATCTTTTCAGTATCACAGATCATGAATACCAGGTAAGGAAATTTGTCAAGAGAAGGTTATGTTTCATTGAGGAAAATAAAACAAATTCTAGTTTGCAAGCTATTCTCCAAGGACACAGACTTGAATGCCATAGACCAGGTTCATGATTCTGATTGCAAAAAATTATATTTCCTATAATACCAAGGGTGTATACTATAAATAAGAAGGTACTAGTACCACCTTGCTATAACAGAGAAAACCCAGAGCATAACAATATGAATCTAAAAAAAAGGACAGAAGCAAATGAAGCCATCAGATAATGCCTGTATATTACCAGAAGAAAATTCTTTCCAGTTAAAGTACACATTCAAAGAAAATCACAAATATGATAAATAATGTATCACTAGAAACTGGCAAGTTAACAGATAGCAATCGTATCAGTTTAAAGTCAACTACATATCAGGTAATTAAACAGTAATACAAATAAAACTACCTCCCAGCATCTGCGATATACAAGCGCTTCGCCAAAAAAATAACAATGTTTCAATGACGTCAATAAAGGGAACAATCCTGTCCAAGCAGACGACGTCCCATAAAGAATGAACATAAGTGCAGTGCAGTTATTTCTCAAATTATAAAGAATTTAGTGTATTCAAACGTGCCCATATTTCACACCATTCTAAAATGGGAATGAAACAGATTCTGATTACTGAAATCTTTTGTTTGCAAATATATAGGATGAGGGTTAATGAACAATCAAAGAAACCACACTTTCAAATTGAAAAGCCCGCTGAATGATTGCAAGGACGGTATTTATCCCTCATTCAACGCCGAACATCCAGCGGTGTATGCAGCTGTGAATGCAATGGCGTCTATTTTGTTTACAAGCAACTGATTCCTTTATTCTTGTAACGCTTCATTTTCCATCCAAATAAACCCATGCACGGGGTTTAGAGTGAGGCAATATATGGATTAAACATATTAGACTAATGCTAGTGAAGTGAAATAACTGAAGAGAAGATGACAAAACAGGCACTGAAAATATGTGAGATGTTATGGGACATCGTCTGCTTGTGCAATTAACGTCCTGTCTTTGACGTCACACATTTCAGCGGCTTTCGGAGAGCTGTTCAGGTGCTATGTCGGGGCTGTATTTTAGCAATTTGTAATTGATAATAATCATTACTTCGAATGTTTGCAAGCGTCGAATTTTGACAAACTTGTCCGGTCTACGCTTCACCTACGCAATAATGAAACTTAAGTCAGTTTTAAAAATCAATGAATATCTACTTTAAAGGCTTCCCTTATTAGCTGATAATAGAAATGCATAAAGTATACATGTATACAATGAAAGATAGGAACATAAGCAGCTATCTTATTTCTTTAAAGATTAATAATAACAATTATGTAGAATTTTAAAGAGCACTTTCTCGCACGCACTGTCAGAAATGGATAAGCAAAGAGGTGAAAAATGATAAATGATAAGAGGCGATAATATGATACATGGCTATCATAGAAATGAGCTTTTATTTTCCATAAGTCTCGTATGACAAATTCAGTCAATTAAATTTAAGGAACTACTTGTCCATATTACATGTACATGTACATCTATCCAAATGATGAATAGAATCCCTGGTGTTGGACTTCCTGGTTATTGTGAAACCTTCCATTACTGGACATGGCTGTTTCATTAAAAGGAAATAAACAGAGGAAGTGGATTTTTGAGCTTGAAAATAATGCAGACAGGAAGTAGGTGTGGTTTACAGAAATCTTTTTGTTGGTACATGTACATGTAGATTCAGTAAAACCTCGTTCATAACATGGAAAACTGCCTCAAAAAACTTGCTGGGGCTAAACCCAACGTCTGTGGTAAGGCTGACAACCTTTATGTCAATGACTTCAGTGGTCTAAGTAATTCTAAGGGGTCAAATGTTATGGCTTGACTATTTTGGGACAGGATCTTGGTCTAGTAGCTTTTTACTAAACCAAAAATAAAGCAAAGAGTTAACATACATGTATGTCAGAATATATCTGTTCGATCTCACCTAAGAGATTGGTTGAAAGACATTTTGTTGATTTTCCATATCTCCATTGATTGTACTGTATCTATACTTCTTTAGCTCTTGACTAAACCTCTGCCTTTCTCTGTTATTTCTATCATAGAATTCCTTTGTATGTTCAGCACCAATCTATGATGACTCTGCGGGTAAGAGTGGTGCCAAGTTCCTCCGGTCCAGCGATGGAAAGTTTGTTGTGAAGACGATATCCAAAGAAGAAGTTGAACTCATGCATAACATTCTGCCACCATACCACCAGGTTTGAAATTCTTTTATTTTCCTCTCAGAAGAAAGACAAGGGAGAGATTCTTTTATTGTTATTTCTTTATCCTGGAGAACTTGTGTACTCCTGGCAAATGAACAATTGACGATAAGTCATACAAGTACCATGTAGCTGAAGGGAGCATGACTATATAAAATATTTTTTCTTAGTCACAGCTAGAAAAATTCACTATTTCAGGCAATTTTTTTCAATAGTTGCCTTGTTTTACTTCATGTCAATATTTTGTAAATGGCTTTCTATGTAACTTGAAAGCTTAAATCTGTCAGAGTGACTACCTGTATACAAAAACCACTTCTTTTGTATCCTTTGAGCAATGTCTTTCATTGAACATGTATATGTATTGAACAGAACCTGTCAATGAAGACCATTTTCAGTTAACATTAGCAGCAGTAGTTTGACTGAAAGTCTCTTTTACATCCATCTTTTATATCCATCACAGTACATAGTTGAGAAGCATGGCGAGACATTGTTACCACAGTACTTGGGCATGTACAGGTTAACAGTAGACGGAGCGGAGACGTACATGGTCATCATGAGGAGTATATTCGGTCATACGCTACCCATCCACAGAAAATATGACCTCAAGGGCTCCCTCATTGATAGACAAGCCAGCGACAAAGAAAAGGTACTTACAATGCAAGATGTAGAGTTGGATTTAAAGATAAAGTCGAGTTCTGGTCATGCGATTACATTGTGAAAGAAACTCTCTCAAAGCAATTTGGAAAGGTTGATCATGTCTAAATAAGCATTGGTGTAAACTGTGAGGTTTTGGAATTATCAAAATGATAAGAAATCAACCCAAACTCGCTCAAAATCACATGCAACGCACACAAAAATGGGTATATAGGACTGCCCACACATGTGGCATAAATGTTCGGCCCTAACACTTTAGGTATTTTGCGTCATATTTCAAATATAAGGGCATTTGAAGAGGAATCCTTTCCAAGGGACATTTCTACTATGATGTTCTTCCAAACTAACATAAAAGGAATGAGAAAGCTCACAAATTATTTTTCACCTTTCCCAGAACTTAACCTTCCCTTTAATCCCTGTAAGGGAATCAAGAAGAAATTTCTATATGTTAGATCATTTCATTGCATTTGCCAACGGGGTAACAGGGGCATTGTGTTTTTAAAGCGTTGTCCCTCCGTCTCTCTGTCCGCTACATCTTGTTTCCACGATAATGTGAGAACTGTTGAAAAGGATCGTAACCAATTTTGGATCAAGTAGGAATAAGAATGTAAGAGTGAACTGATCAGACTTTGAGAGTATAAGGTTTGAAGGTCAAAGGTCACTGGGTCATAAATGTTCCAAAAATCCCAGAAAATATATATTTTAATCAAGATAAGTTTTCATTTGAAAAATGTGTGGTACTTGGTAGGCCTCAAAACAATCAGGATTTGGCATGATGAGTAAATGAAATCAATGATTTCAGAAACTGTGGTTCAAAGTTTTGCTTGCCTTTGATCAAATTCATTTGTGCTTATAGAGGTTCCATCTCGCATTTGCGCCAGTGTATTTAGGATGTTTGTGTCCTGACATACTGTGTATGGGAGTGGTGAGTGGCAATAAGTGTGTGGCTTGGCTCAGCAAACATTTTGAACAACTGTTGCAAGATTCAAACTTACATTTATTTGCACAAAATCCATGCAACATCATCTGGGTTATAGTGTAAACTACTTTGCACATTGTCATTTTTTGTTGATATGGAACAACATAAGAATAATTCATCACATTTCCTTCCAGTGTATTTTCATTACCACCACTCATCCTTCTCTTTAAGCTCAGATGGTATTGTGTTACTTCCTGTTTTGTACTCATCACAGGCCAAAGATCTTCCCACATACAAGGACATTGACTTCCTGAGTGGCAACAGCAGAATTATCGTAGGACAACAAACCAAGGATCAGATTCTTAGTAAACTCAAGTCAGACACGGATGTAAGTATTATAAATGTGTATTTATAAATGATTGGATTTATTGGTAGTAAAAATAATAGCATAATGATTATAAAAATATATTCTTGTGTGAAAATATTATGATAATCCTAGGACAACAAACATATCCTTAGGAAACTCAAGTCAACCACAGATGTAAATTTAAATGTGGTCTATTTATAGCTGAAGGATTTATAGACAGAGAGATTAATGTCATCAAATGATATTAGTGTCTAAAAACATGATGAAAATCGAAGGACAACAAACCAAGGATCAGATACTAGTAAACTCCAGTCAGACACGGGTGTAAGTGTGGTCTGTTTATAGGTGAATGTATTTTAAGAAAGCATAATGCTTATGAATGATATTTTAGATTGATGGATAGATGCATAGGGGAAAAAGATGTTGACTTTTGAATTGTTGTTCTTACTTGATCTTGGTTGTCCTGTTATATAACACATCCATTTGTACAGGCCTCCTCCCTAACCTTTTTCAAAGGGGGTCTGGATTAAAAAAATTAGGATATGTATGTATGAATGGCCAGCTGTTAAAGCTTTAGAAGTTTGGAGTCCAGAGTAACTATATTGGAGCCCATGTGGACTGGACTCCTGCTGATGTTGAGTCCTGCATTACAACTCCTCACCCATTTTACTTTGTACTGTATGAGACATGAAATGAACAAAGACCTTGGACTTGTCTTCTAATACACAACAAAATTCTCTTTGAATTGATGATTTGATCTAGCCATTTTTTTCTCTTATGTCCTTTGGCAAGACATTAATCTACATTTGCAACTCTCCACCCAGGTGTGGTAAATTGATACTTGATAGGAAGAACTTCTTGGAATGCTGTGAGCACTGAAATCAATAGCATAGCTATAGACCAAGTAATATTGGAGCATTTTGAGCACGAAACAAGTAACCATTGTTGTTGTTAATATTATTAATATTGTCATTTTTACAACAGTTCCTGTCAGAGCTGAAGATCATGGACTACAGTCTCCTGGTGGGCATCCATGACATGGAAAAGTACGAGCAGGACAGGCAGGAGGAGGAGGAGACGGCCAGCCAGGAGAACGGGGATGCAGTCATAGAAGAGGAAGGGGAAGACTCTGGCAGCGGAGAGTGCCTCACCCCTCCTGATAGCCCCATCATCACCCCCAGGACCAGGCATGTTATGATAGAGGAGTATGACCCAAGCATTGACGTCTATGCTGTGAAAGGATTTGAGAGTAAGTCCACTTCAGAAAGAAGTTTTGATTTGCTAGATCATGTGCAGTGGACCCCTCAGAAATTTCTTCCCAAGTTCAGATAGAGATTGATCATTTCCCTATGAGCATTTACGACAGTTTAGACGTTACTTCACATTACTTCAACCTAGATAACTCAAAACAATGTTGTATATTTTGACCAAATGCCTACTGGATGGCATATGTACTGGGCTTGAGTATATGTCAAATGGCTGGGATCAATTGTAGAATAACAGGGCGTTAAATGTATGTCAAGGAAAGGAGATGTCAGTCTGGTGTGCCTGGTTGTATGTGGCACAAGTCCAACTTGGCGTTTTCATTTTTCATCGGGACTTTATTGGGCTATATGTTGCCCTATTTGTTCTTTTTCTTGTTCGTGCTTTCAGTGATTTATGATATTGTTATATTCTGGTATTTCAAATCATCCCGTAGAAAAGGTTATGAATTATTCAGCAAAATAATTTCTTTCATGTTCTACTTATTTTACAGGATGCCCCAAGAAGTTGATCTACTTCATGGCACTCATTGATATCCTTACCCACTGGGGTGCTAAGAAGAAGGCTGCACAGGCTGCTAAGACAGTCAAACATGGAGTGAGTACCACCCTGTCTTGACAAATCAGGAAACTAAGAAATATGTTAGAGCAAAATGTACAAATTTTTACTTACCGCTAAATATACAAAGGAACATTCTTATGAAACCACTTATTTTGCAAATTATCAGTGAGAGGACAGGTGAAAGTATACATGTTCCTATTCATTCATTGTCAGGCTCTTGATGATAAACCATAATCACTGTGATGCTGATAAGGAATATTGAGCAGATGATTGTAATAAGTCATACAGAAGTTGTCAGATAAAATGAAGCGTAGTTGTGATTGTATGCCATGGGCAGCAAAGTTGTGATTCAGTCCAATTTAATTATTTTGCTGCGTGAAACTATCGTGAGTCTGTACCACTCACAAAATTTATGAAAGTTTCGTGCACGGAAAAGTTTGTGGTTTACAAGTAGACCTGTTATATTTCAAGATCTTTTCCATTGAATATATATACTCTTGTATCTTCCCCCTCTTTTTCCTTGCTAGGCTGGTGCTGAAATTTCCTCCGTCAAACCTGAACAGTATGCAAAGAGGTTCTTAGACTTCATCTCAAAAGTCATGGAATGAGGAACCACACTAACAAGAGACATAGTTTGAGACTTTTCTTAAACCCAAGTCCTGACAGAGTTTATGTGACCAAGGAAAACCACAGGGTCATCTCACAGGGGAGCCATCCGGTTACAAGTTGTCTGTGTGAACTTGCCATCGGGTTATTTTGAGCAACGCGCTGATCGCTTTGGACCTGGGTAAACTTAAGAGCAAATCAGTGTAATGTGAATGCACTTTGTTGGTCAGGTAGGGTTGAATGGTGTACAGAATTGGAATTATGAAAAAAAAGTGTAAGTTGCGAAATTTATCAAAGCTTATTTATTAAATGTCCAGATGTCTATGGGCATATCTTTCGAGAGGGCTCGTCCGGGAGTTATGTTTGCTTTGTGTGGTAAGTGTGCTGGACCTTTGTTGCATAAGGCATTAATCGACCCAGTCCGTATCGACCATCTTAATAGTTCACTGTAGTCAGGGATCTCTCTGGCTACGTCACTGTCTGTGTGATTGTTTTCACATTATTGGGATATCACAGTTAATGTAAGTACAGTGTAGATAGTTAACAAATAGAGATCTCACCCAGTAACTTGTGTAATATGCTCCTTTTTTGCTTTGACACCCTGTACTATACATGATATTCCAAAAAAAGAAGATGGTTTCATTTTGTTCTCCATGTCTACCTACACCCTGTTTATGAGATATGTCCAGACACCATATCTCCTACTCAAAAGCCCTCAAATTGCACTGCGTCATCTTTCACTGTGAATTGGCATTGTCAACACTTATATATTCGTATCACTGCTTTTCTTCATTTTCTACTGATATTTGAAATAGCTTTGATATATTTCACAAATCATGTGATGGTAGGTCTGATTGTACATGTGTAAAGAGAAAGATGTAGCTCCATAAAAGCCATATGAAGGGAACTACCAAAACTCCCAGTGAATGCAGGGACTTACATGTAAGTCATTTATTTGGTCATTTTGTATCATTTGTAATATATTTCTCTGTCTATAAATATGTGATACCAACTACATTGATATAAGAAAATATAGCACCTGAACTCTGCAATGTTGCTTGAAATGTTGATATGATGTAAGTGTTGTGGTGCTAAATATTGTGTTAATTTGATTGGACCCATGTGTATCAACAAAAATGTAGGATTGTGAAAAATGGTGTTAAGTTTATTGCTGGGCGATAAAAAAAAAAGCAAATGTTTGCAGGTGAGCCGTCCATGGCTCTACGTCCAATCCAAGGGGCATGGGGCCAGTTAGCCTTTTCACAATACTGGTACTCAATTTTTATCTAACTTTCACTTTCATGCCTAGGCAGATAGCATGTAGTAGTTCATTATCTACACTGCAGTTCAAGTTTGTGTAAATAGTCCTGTTATTTAAAGTAATGCCCGGGTTTGAAAGTACAGTTCATATTTACTATACGATCAGAGTGTTTTGGTTGTAGGGTAACGGCAAGGATGTGGGGAAACAACGCTACTGAAATCAACATTAGGCCTAACTATTCGGCTTTCTCATGTTTCCATTAGATAGGGAAGGATATTTGTATGCTAGTGAAACTTCTTGATATTCTTATAGGATACGAAATGGACCAAATGGTTAGCTTTAGATCATGAACAGGACCAAAGGCAAAAGAGATGTAGCTGCTGATGTACCAGGAGGTTGATGTAGGCTTGCCAATCAGTCTGATATTAATAAAATCAAATGTCCTTTTTGGTTTTTCAGGAAACTTATGTATTTTCTTCATATCTCTGTTCTACAGTCGTGTATAGGGATACACTGAATGCCAATTTATCTTTGCATCTCAAAGTGTTCATGGGTGAAAACTGTTATGAAAAGTACTAGGGGTTAAAAAAAAACAGTGGACACTTTTGATCGTTAATAACTAAAAATTGTACCTCCTATCAGACTGATGTTGTACATTGTGAAGTCGCAGGGTGTAACATTTATTAGGAGCAAGTTTCAAGACATTCTCTGAATACTTTTCTTAAAATATTGCTCTGAATATTTAATTAGATTTTTCACTTTTTGAAAAATCACTGCCACAAAATCTGTATGTATCAGTAATTAATTCAGAATACAACAATTGCCATTGTGCATTGCAGTTTATAAAATTCCAGAACACTTTTTTAACCCAGAGTCATGAATCAGCTGCAATGCACAGTGGCAATTGTTGCATTCTGAATTAATTGCTTATACACACAGATTTTGTGGCCTTAATTTTTCAAGAAGTGAAAAGTCTAATTAAATATTCAGATCAATAATTTAAGAAAAGTATTCAGAGAAATGCAATAAAACTTGTTCCCAGTAAATTTTACATCCTTCAGCTTTGCAATAAGCAACATACAATTTTTTAGTTATTAACACTCAAACGTGTCCACTGTTTTTTTTTAAACACCTAGTAGATGAATGCATTTTGGATTAATTAAGAAAGTCACGGTGTAGTTGTGCACCCAGATTATATCAGGGCTCAATTGGTAACGGACTTCTCTCATTCTTCAGAGTCGACCAACTTTCATGTAGAGCTAAGAAAGAAAAATAATGTCAGCACTGTCCAGAATCTTGGAATCATTCACTATTAAAGTATTTGCTCCTGCATCTGCATGTCATGCTTCCTGCCTGCATTGTTCATTAAATTTCAAGGGTGAATTGATGCATAATTCCATCTTTATTTATGATGGGCTACTGCTTGGTGACTTTGGTATAAAGCCTCATTCACATTCGACGCGGGAGACGGGTTTCCAAGAAATGCTGCGGCAAGTTAAAACCGTTTTGTGTGTAAACAAATGGCAAATGGGTGTGGAAAAAAAGTCGTTGTACGCAAGAAAGTGAACTCACTTCTCTTTGTTTGATAAAATACAGAAATGTGAAGATGAGTACACTTTGAACGAGGTATAACCAAAGCTTTCTCTACCGGCTTCCAAACTGACTTCTTTTACTGAAGCGAGTACTTTATAAACTATGTTAGGCAAACTGAGTCGAGGGGATCGGTCTACACCGAACTGTTAACCAAGAGTGGCAAAACTGGCAAAATTGTTTTTCTCTACCGCCTTCCAAACTGACTTCTTTTACTGAAGCGAGTTGTTTATAAACTATGTTGGGCAAACTGAGTTGAGGGGATCAGACTACACTGAACTGTTTACCAAGAGTGGCAAAACTGGCAACATCCGGGCTGCGTTACACAAAGGTTTGCAATCACTTGTAAAATGCCAGAGTCCAATCAAGATCATTGTTGCATTCACAATCATGTTCAAAGGACTGACCATTAGCCAATCAGAATGCTTGGTTCATGCAGCCACGATCCTACAGTGTAGACCAAGATTGATTCAGTTTTTCCCATATCTTTCCTTACTTTCAATCTACCTGATAATGTTTAGTAATACATGTACCAAGAAAGACAATCTTAAATAATGTAGCGGCCATAAGTGTGGTTTAAGTTAATAAGAAAAGGGAAGCTTGGCATTTTGAAATATAGAATCGTACTGTAAGGCATTATACATTGATTTTTTATCATTTCTGATTATCTGTATGATTATTTCTAATTATCTGTATGATTATATGTTGCTTTTCATCAATTGCAGAAAAATATGTTGATGTGAAAGCTTAATTCTCCAATTTTACACATTATTTTGTTTTAATGGTCTTGTTTCTTCATATCGAATGCTTGCTTTGCTACAAATTGTTATGAAATGCTTAAACCTGTATATAAAGACCGCTCAAGGGAGACATAAAAAGTGGTTTTATGATATGAGCAGGTGGTCTTTATGTACAGGTTCCCTGTATTTCAATGAGATACACTTTTCAAGGGAAATAAAAATTGTGGTCTTTGTAGACAGGTGGTCTTTCTGTACAGGTGGTCGCTATAGCAGGTTTGAATGTATTATCAGGCAGAACAAATATGTGATGACTTATTTTTGATGAATGATGAAACAAGTTTTATTTTGTTTTTGATTGTTGAGAAAAAAACATCTCACCATTTGTTTTGCTATTGTCACTTTAGTTTATTTGCAGACTTTAAATATTAACCTGTTGACTACTGATTTCTTTAACTCTCATAGGCTTAATACAGGAGCCACCCAGTTCTTGTAGTCTATGGGTTAAATAGCTTCAATTCTGTAAAACCTCTTTAAAGTACCAAATTAGCATACCCGTGAAGTTAAGAGATGAGTTCAACTTGTTTGATGAAAGAATAATTCTCCTCGGCAGAATTACAGAAATCAGGTAGACATTTTTTGTAGGTAATTTTTAGAGCATTGCTTTATAAAAAATTTGGAAGAAAAAAATTAATTTATACAAAAGATTATAACCCAAGATATTTCCATAGTGACAGCATTTCTTCAAACATATTTGTTACTTTTTAACAATGTGCAAGTATGTTGATACATGTACAGATATAACATCATTTGAAAAATATCTTTGGAATTGTATTTTGTGTCTTTTGTTTTTATTTTGAAAATATTTTTCAAGTGTGTTGGGAATATCAGGGTAATTTCAAGTCAGCTACTCTATTCTGACTACACTGTTACTGAAATCCCCTTTTAGTTTGAACTGTTATATCATCTATTTAGAGCTAGACAGGTGTTAATTCTATAAAAATATATGAATTATGCGCTTTTGGCTCCAAGCAGACTATATAGCTTTCCATTGAAAGTTATTCAAACTCCATAAGGTACATGTACATGTAACTGTGTGCAGGTGCTCAGAATAGCATCACAGGTTTTCAAAGACCACCACTTTACATACAAATGTACAATGTAGTTTAATATGCATGTTCAGGAGTTGTAATATGTTAAGCCGAGCTCCTGCGAGGTGTCATTTACTGGCAGCGTCATTGACTCGTAGGCTCTCCTGTTCGTCATGCTAAAGCGATTTCATTTAACAAATGATTGCAAAATAAACTGTGCATACAATACTTTTAATAACTGGCGTATGGCTTAATTGCTTTCACTGGCCTCGATCAGCACAGGTACAGAGGCAGATGAAATGACGCCACGGTGAGCCAGGCTTTAGGCATGCCTCAATTGGAAACCGTAGAGCTATTTTATGCAAGCTTTCCTACTTGATCTTATTTTCATGTGTTTTATTGTGCAGCATTTTTTTCAAATCCTGTCAAATAAAATTAATAATTAATACCTTCACTTTTGAAAATGACTTGCTGTCGATATTGAGATCTGGAATGAATCTGTTTCCAAATCATGTTCGAAGTTTGTGTGTCCCCACCAATGCTGTCTAATACAGTTGAACCAGGGAAGTGTAACTTCCCTGGTTGAACCTCATTATAGAGAACACTATTAGAACAAACTCTCGTTATAACAAGGTGATTTTGCCGGTCCCATTTCTTTGTATTCTATTGGGTTTTAACCCTGATATAACAAGGTTTTGATATAAAGAGGTAATTTCCTCTGTCCCAAGGAGTTTGTTATAAACGAGGTTCCATTTTAGACACCTGAGGCATGTCTGGTACAACGGCAAATATATGCCAAACTAAATACCACTGTATTTGCAGAAATTGGCGAACAATCTCAATAACTCCTGGAAAATGGTTCACAGAGGATAATACATGTAAAAAAAAAAATTCTGTTTTAAATATCACAAAAACAAAATGAATCCAGTATGAGTAGGCCTTCTTGATGAAATGATTGTGACTTTTGAATTTGATATGCTTTAAAATGAACACTCAATCATGAACATGCTGCGAACCCTGCATGGTTGATGTAATTTGCACGCTCTTTGTTTGCTTTTTTTCTTTCTGTATTGATATTCCTATTCTATCAGCAAGCTACGAGATATGCCATTGTGTGAAGTAAGTTATAGACCAATTTGTCAAACACAGTATTACATTGTTTGATATCCTTCTTATTTTGGTTTAAATTATACTACTCATAAGGAGTTATCAAGATGTACATGTACTATGAAGTGAAAGGGCACATCTTGCTCACATACTTTTCGTTTTCTTGCATTCAAATGCTCTTTTGAGCCATTATTTGTGCTTCTGTTTTATGTTGGCATTTGATAAGATTCTCCCTACAGGTATGAGATGGGTGCACTTTTTTGTACATGCACCAAATATGCTCACAATTTACATTGCATTATGTATGCTGAATGTATTTGTACACTGTATGTATAACATTAATCCTAAATGTGTATCTTTCTTATAAAATGAGATGAATATTTGTTTCTTATATTATTATGCAAAAATTATTACAAAAGACAAAAAAAAAAAAAAATGCTCCCAGTTGAGTTTCTTTGTTTAAAAAATGTATGTGTACTTGTGAACATTTGCAAAGAGAATTTTTGAAATTTTTTAACATGTTAACCTTCAAAGAAGTGTAATTACCCATTCCTTACCTCTAGGAGCCTGTCAAGAAAGTCAGTGTGTGGGACTGAGATCATTCCATGTGAACAGACTCTGAGTCAATCATGCTTCACGACTCAAAATGTTAGTCGGTGAGGATTTTTGCTCAAGAAGATAAATGAAATGAAACTTTGGGTTACGATCATGGATGAAATTAAGTAATCATCCTTTCTGATACGATATCAAATTTGATCAAATTTTGTACTAACCTACATGTACACAAAAGTGCTTGTGGTAAATCTTTATCTTTCACCTAAAACCCACAGAACGATATCACCAGGGCCCCAGTTCATAAAACTTGTTATCAGTAACAGCTGCCTCAATTCTATGACAAATTTGCTCTCAGCCAATCAGATTCAAGGATTTCAGTAGCTTATAACAATTATTGTTACTTGTTATTGATAACAAGTTTTATGAAACAGGGGCCCTGGATATTTCAGTGCTATGGGGATATAGAGAGGGGTTAGGAGGGTTTTAGGAGAGGGTTCAAATTACACTGCTTTGAAGAGTAAATGCCCCCCCCCCCTCCATGTACAGAAATTTCCATGCATTAAATGTAAATGTTACCAATTTGAATGTGTCAAATTATATGATTATGATACATATATTATTATTATTACATTGTCCACTAAAAAAATCCTCTGCAAGCTTCTTCGGTTGTTTTTTTGAAGAAAAGAGAAGAAGTTTAAAAAAAAGAAGTATGTCTGAATGTTTACATCGTATGTAGCTCATTGGTCCATGAAGTGAACTAGGACCACATTTCAAATTAAAAAGATTATGGTGCAATTCAAACAATGAATTCTTATGTGGTTTATTTTGTGTGATATTTATATTTTGCTACTATTACTGTGCGAGGAGTGAGCTTATAATAATTATACATGTAGATCATTAGGTCATTAAAGGGAAGGTTGAGTTCTGGGAAAGGTCAAAAATAATTTGTAAGCTTTCACATTCTTTTTATGTTAGTTTGGAAGATTATCATAGAAGAAATGTCCCCTGAAAAGGCTTGCTCTTCAAATGCCCTCACATTAAAAAAATATGACATTGTGTGCAGTGAATGTGACTCTCAGCAGGATTGGGTCAATTTTTATCATTTTGGTGATTCCAAGACCTTACAGCATACACCAATTCTTATTTCTTTCACAATTCAATCGCATGACCAGAACTCAACTTTATCTTTAACCTCAAGACTCGAGAAGTGCTTGGAGAGTTGTGAAATATGGTTTTAGAGAATGATGAGGATTCCTGTGAGTAATGCATTTTGAGAAGAGCTCAAGTGAAAAGGAAACTGATACATATGCAAGCTAATGAGTAGACAGAGGAGATTTACGGGGCACTTTGTACGTAAAGGTGGCTTGGAGAACCTTGCTCTGACAGCAAAGATTGAGGGGAAGAGGAGTAGGGGAAGAAGAAGGATACTCTGGGTGGATAGTATGCAGGCTCCCGTTTCATAAAACTTGTTATCAGTAATAACTTCCACATTTCTACGACAAATTTGCTCTCAGCCAATCAGATGCAAGTATTTCAGTAGCTTATAACAACTATTGTAACTTGTTATTGATAAGTTTTATGAAACGGGGCCCTGAAGTGGTAAGAAGAGAAGAAGAGTGAAAGACCAGGGAGTGGTCCTGACAGAGAAGGCTAGAAACAGAGAAGTGCTGAACATCATGATCGCCAAAGTCAATAGATATGGCACCTAAAGAGATACAGACATTTAGATACCGCAGGGGGTAACCTTATATTATCTTCATTTCTAGACCTTGTAACTGCACATGTTCCGACAATGGGTGATTTCAAGTTTGGTGTTGGTGTTGGTGTTGGTGTTGAGAGCGTGAAATGGGCTGCTGATTCTAGCCCCAACACTGAATTCGGGTTTATAAGAATAATACCAATCACATTATTGATAGCTCAATCCCAGCACCAGCTTCATTTCAGGTTCGGTGTTGTGGCTGGTGCTAGTTTTGCCCCAACACCAACACCAGCTTTCAACACCGAACTTGAATTCACCCAATGTGGTACAGTGGAACCTCATTATAAAGAATACCGTTATAACAAACTCTCGTTATAACAAGGTAATTTTCCTGGTCCCACTTCTTTCTATTCTATTATTTTTAAGTCCTGTATGGGCCCCGTTGCATAAAACTTACCATTAATGGTAACTCTGCTATCGATGGTAACTACCATGGTAACATCACTCAACAGCCAATCAAAATCAAGGTTTCCATGGGAGTTACCATTGATGGCAAAGTTACTGTTAATGGTAAGTTTTATGCAACGGGGCCCTGATATAACAAGGTTT
This sequence comes from Heliocidaris tuberculata, assembly GCA_025618425.1. Taxonomy (NCBI): domain Eukaryota; kingdom Metazoa; phylum Echinodermata; class Echinoidea; order Camarodonta; family Echinometridae; genus Heliocidaris; species Heliocidaris tuberculata. The sequence continues at coordinate 18,962,047 of CM046849.1, forward strand.
CGGTATAAAGAGGTAATTTCCTCGGTCCCAAGGAGTTTGTCATAACAAGATTCCACCGTATATACATGTACTTCTGCCATAATTGATGATCTACGCTTGAAGTCACATAATTGTGGGGGGGGGGGAGAGCAAGTGCCTTACATTAGCACTAGCTAATGTTTATTCTTCTTACACAAACATGTATGACTGGTGCTCCGACATGGGCTCCTGTAACAATCGCTCACGGCTTTGTTTCGTCAAAGATATAGGGTTAGAGTAACAGTTGAAATAGGTTTTTAGATTAGGATTAGGGTTAGGTACTAGTGCAGTGGAAACTCACTATAACGAGGAACTTGGGACTATGAAAATTACCTTGTTATATCAGGAGTCTCCTTACATCGGGGTAAAAAAAAAAGAACATAAAGACCTGGGATCATCAAAATTGCCTTGTTATAACAGGAATCTTGTTATATTGGAGCTCTTTATAGCGAGTTTCCACTGTATAGTGCTTGCTCCAGGTTTGAAACTTAGAATTTGGGTTAGGGTGCAAATTTGACACAGAGCAATTGTTGCCGGAGCAGGTGACTGTCAAACCCACATGTAATTGATAAGCTACTTTGGAAGTGGAGGTGTCTTACACAGAAAGCATGAGCTGATATTTACTCTCCTTACATACATGTACGAGCGGTTGTTATGAAATCAGAATATGTGTTGGGTCAGTTTGGCGCATTACTCTATGATACAATAACCATGAGTTAGGCATAGCGGGTGTTAATAGAAAAATAAGACTTGACAAACTCTGAAGTGACAAAAACAGCCACATTGTTTGTACTGTTGAGAGAAGGCAGTGAATAAAATTTACACACTCAATTCTTGTTTTATACCCCCATACTTACATATATGTGGCTTCAACAAGTTACAGCATCCTATGAAACTCGTTGATTCCTTAGACTGTATACAGTCATGCCTGCTACAAGATTGAACACACAACATCCAAGTCACAATTTACAATAGTATTCAGAAATTAAAATTGGGCCACACAGTTATACAAACAACAAAAGTTTGACACAAACATATGATAAATTTTAAAAAGTCTTTAATATAACTATGTACAAATTTTTTTTGTTGAAATCTACCATATACATGTACATCATGCAAATAGATAAATGGCTATAATAGTAGATGAATTGTTAACCTGCATGTACATGTATAACCTTGCCAAAGAGAACAAATCAACAGAATATAGCCAGTGACTTTTGAAAATAATTCTGGCCCAATATTCAATTCAGTACTTAAGTACGAAATACAAGTATTTTACTTAGTTTTCCACTAAGGTTGGTATTCAATTGAATCTTTTGTCTTAGTACTTTACCCTAAGTCTATAAAAGACAGCTTGCTAGCAGATTTACTGGTAAGCCAGTTAACTACTGGCAGACATATGGCTTTCATACATATGCAATTCCTTAAATGTGACACATTTATTGCGCATAATTTTGGTCTGGCTTTGTGATTTCACAATAGCTATCACTATTGTATTTTGCTTCAAAGTTTGCTTGCTAAAGTAAAGTACTTAGATATGATCTCAATACGAGTAAAGTAAAATGCTTACGTGACGCATGTTTTGAATTGAAAACCAGCCCTGATAGCTGCAAGCAATTAATTGTCACATTTTGAAACTGATATATCATATCCATAGGAGCATGATTTAAAATCTAGAGGAACCTCATTATAACAAACTCATTGGGACCAAGGAAATTACCTTGTTATATTAAAACCCTATTATACATGTAACAGGGTTAAAATATGGTATACAAAGTAATATAAAGGAGTATAAAGGCATGGGACCGGCAAAATTGCCTTGTTAATATAAGAGTTTGTTATGAGAGTGTTCTCAATAATGAGGTTCCCCTCTATCTCTTAAACTCAATGCCAGAAATCCTAGTATGTTTGGCGAAATTCTGATATTGCCTACTGGAATTAAACCTATAAAACAATTTATGAACCTATCATGTATTTCAGACAAAAGACAAGCTTTTTTAGTCGGCTGTAGTACGATAAAATAATAAGAATATTGGTGGTTATAACTGCCTACAGCAATGAAAGGATTAAAGAGGCAGAATATACAATTCATTGTTCTATAATACTCTTTAAAGAGAAGGTTGTGGTAAAGGTGAAATATAATTTGTGAGCTTTCTCATTCCTTTTATGTCAATTTGGAAGAACACCATAGTAGAAATGTGCCCTTAAAAGGATTGTTCTTCAAATGCTCTCATATTTGAAATACATGTATGATGAGAAATAGCTGAAGTGTTCGGGCCGAACATTCATACCACATGTGTGTGCAGTCTCATATAACCATTTCTGTGTGCAGTGTATGTGCTTTTCATCAAGATTGGGTCAATTTCTTATCATTTCGATGATGCCAAAACCTCACAGTATCAACCAATCCTTATGTAGACATGATCAACCTTTCCAAATTACTGTGAGACAGTTTCTTTCACAATTTAAATGCAAGGCCAGAACTCTACTTTACCCTTTATAAATCATGCATGAATATAACCTGTTGATCTCCGAAATCTCTCATACCTCGAAGTTTAATGCAGGAACCACTCAGCTCCCATAGGCAATGATTTAAAGAAGTCCTACAATGGGTTAAAGGGGAAAGAATCTGCACTAGGTAGCTTGCTTGATTTGTTATAATAATCTGAGAGCAGAGCAAGAGATTAAGAAAACAAAACCAAGCATGATCAGAATGACATCATCACTGTTGCATTGTGGGTGATGAGAATACTAGAGTGCAAGAGACAGCGGGCTCAGTCAATGTCAGCAAGGGTGAGATGAGTCAAGTTTCCACAGTTTCAATTTGATTAAGTCTGTGGTATCTTTACATTGCATTCCTCATCTGTCTCGACTCCAACCTCCTCCTGTACAAAAAGAAGAGGATGACAAAAGATAGAAAAATACAATAAGCAAGACAAAAGAGAAAGATGTAACTTTAACAGCAAGTAAGCAATCAAGTGCCAAGATTTCAAACAGTTTGAAATTTTCGCAGTATGGTACGGAAGAGAAATAATTCATATAGGTAGTGTTTACAGACATCTTTCAGTGGAATGGCAGAAAGAGAGTTAAGAGACTGAGACGGAATACAGAAAGACAAACAAAAATATCTTAAAGAAAGTTCTTGTGAGGGAGATGTAGGAAGGCAGAAGTCAGAACAAATACAGAAACATAGAAAATGTGTGTGTGTGTGTGTGTGAGAGAGAGAGAGAGAAAGATGGGGAGAGACAGAAAGAGAGATGGGAAGAGAAAGAGAGATGGGGAGAGAGAGAGAGAGAGAGAGAAGGGGGGGAGCAAAGAGATATTGTAGTGGGGAAGGCATGAAGAAATACACAAAGAGAAAAAAGCATGAAAGAGAAAGGCAGAAAGAGAGACAGAAACAGGAATTACACATAGACAGAGGAAAAGAAAAATATTGGAAACAGAAAGACAGAGAGATATTCTCACCAGTAACTGTTTCTTGCTTTTTGGATATCCCTCTAGAATAGCATCAATGATGTCCATTGCCTGGATGGAACAATTTTTAAAAAATATGTACATCATTAGTATTCTGCCTCTTAACAAAAAATAAAAGGGGGAAAAAAGAAGGGGAAAAAAAGTATCACAATGCATTTCAAAAGTGACATAACTTTTTAATCCCAACCCAATATCAGTACTTATTTACATATGTAAGCATAAATTTGTCAGACCTTTCCTGGCAACTTATTGAGAAGGTTGCATTTTAAAACTGCTTCTACAAACAGGGAAGATAATTACAAATTGAATTTCAGATCAACACGTTTATTCATCCTTATACATGCAAACTGCATAATTAAGCAATTAGCAAATAAACTTCAAACTCAAACTTTAGCCAATTTGCTGCATGAAAAAGATAAAGGAGAGAACTGTCAGCAAAGAGATAGGAAAATAAATAGTCATAGCGCCATCACTTGACAAGAAATGTAATTTTACCTCACCACACATTACTCAAACAAGTCTTCAGCATTCATACTTTTTAAAATCTCTCTGTCCTTCACTCTCTCTCCCACTCTCACATACACTGAACTCTCTCTCTCTCCCCCTCTCTTTTCTCTTCTCTTCTCTTCTCCTCTCTCTGGTACCCCAGCTCTCTCTGCTTTCTCCTCATTTCTCCCGCTATGCTCTCTTTCCCCTCTGTGTCTCTCTTTTGTTTCATTCTCTTTCCTTTCTTTGTTCTCTCTGTTCCCTCGCTATTTTGAACGGGTAATGCAGACAGATTCTCTCATTACATGAAATGATTGGAAGGAGTAAGAATTATAAAAGTGGAACATCATTATTACTATCGTGATAAATACTTACCATTCTCTTCCTTTTCTTCCAAGCTTTGACTGTTGTCTGATGGCTTTCATAGATTACTTTCTTCTGCTCAACGCTAACATGGCTACCGGCTGATTTGATCTGATTTACTCGGCTTTGCTTCTTGGCACACTGCAACAAAGAGGAAATACATAATACAATATTTAGATAGTCAACCATACAGGTGGATAGAGAAAGGAAATGGTATACCCCTACGGTAAAGATGAATTTTTAAAAGGGTATTTCCTTAGGAAAATTTACTCTTCCTAAAGTGCATGCTCTACATGGTTGTACCAGCTAAAAGTGCAAGATTTGTGGTAGTAAATGTATCATTTGTTTCATATTCCAAATGAGGGGGGAGGGAACACTGCAGCTTTATAGTATTGCTAGTATCTTGCTATTCATCAATTAAAATCAAAGAAATCTGATGAAAAGGTAGGGGGGCTTACCAACACTGTTTACAAAGGGGTTTTTAACAGTATTGGATTTGATTCTGGTGAGGAGAAATGAATCCTATCTGACCCAAATTGGGATAATCTCAAATTTCAGTGACCTAAATCTGGAAGATATTTCTTACAATTTTGGTATAATACTATCAGTTGATTTAGCAAGCTTGAAACTCTAAAAAGGCATGCAGAGGAGCATGATTAAGGCTTCAAATCCCAGGTCTGAGACAGCATAGTACAAGTTGGTCATAGGGATGAGGGGTTTGGTATTCTCAGGGTTAATGATGCTGAGTGCCTCTGCTGACGGACGAGATGTAATCCTAGAGGACAAGGTGTTATCCTAGAAAACCGTCACGTCCCGACAATGTCATTCTGTAACAGCTGACGGGAATTTCTTGCCTCAAATCAGAATAAGAATAGATGAGCTAGCTTCCTTCCCCACTGGCAATGAATGATTAGTGTTTGCAAAAAAATAAATTTGCCTCCATTATTTCTCCTTAAAGGGCTGTTACTATATGAAATATAAATTTGATAATAATAATAATAAGTTGGATTTATAAAGCCCTTTTTTCCAAAGGACATAAAGTGCTGACTGCTCAATACTCATCTTATCCTGAGTTTAGCTGAGATACAATGGGGATATCAAAGATTATTTTATGATTATGTTTTTACACATCTCTTTTTAAATTCAGTAATCAGTATGAGATTATTTAATTATTCTCTTTTTAAATTCAGTAATCAGTATGAGATTCTATGATTACTGCTCAGGAATATATATTCAGTATCAGAAATGATACACATATTAAAGAACACAATGGGAATGAACAGCTAAATATGGGTGATTAAGATGTTATTATTTCTTTCATCTGTAAATTTCATTCATGCTCCTATATTTGTCAATTCTTGATTCATCTTTCTGATATACTCCATCAATGAAAAAAGCCCTTGGATGAAAAAATGAATAATCATCAATTATCCAGTCCCACATGGATAAGACAAAACCAAAGGTACTGTACCCAGAGCTTACTATTCTGGCTATTTCAATGCAAGAAAGGAATTAAGAAGCAAAAAAACAAAACAAAAGGACTTCTCAAATATCAAGAGGACTGTTGCCCTTCAACTCATAACATGGTGGCAAACAATTTCAAGAACTCAAAGGGAAAGTCCACCCTAATAGTTAGTTGATTTGAAGAAAAGCAGAATAAAAGCAGTAAAATCTGATAAGAAATAAGAAAGATATGAATTTTTGAAGATGTAATCAATCAAACACAAATTGGAAACTCTGTGATGTATCTTGCGAGCTCCTCTCCCATTTGCTCAGTACAGACAATTTTATACATTTTCATTTTCTTAGTTTTTGATTAAAGAATAGATTTGTTTCATACAGGTTTTGTGTAAAAAACATATGAGCCATGATTATATCTATGGGGGGGGGGGGGGGGGTGCATGTATGACTTCATATTTTCTTTACAGAAAATTTTAAAGGAAATAAATGATTTTTCGGGTACAGGGCAAATGGGAGAGGAGCTCGCAAGATACGTCACGAAGTTGCCAATTTGTGTTTGAATGATTACAACTTCAAAAATTCACAACTTTCTTATTTCTTATTGTATTTTGCTCAAACCTTCACTGATCTGTTTCTTTAATTTTCTGCTTCTTTCAAAACCAACTTGTAATCAGGGTGGACTTCCCCTTTAAGTGTAGAGTCAGGTTCAATGCATCATTACATCACCTGAGGGGGGGGGGGGATGTCTCATTGAGACCTGTACGTCATGTTCTGAAAAGCATCCTAAATGAGGATTCCATTAGGAGTCGGGCAGGAGTAGTTTTGATATACCCTAAACAGGGAAACTCGTCTAACATCTCTGATTTTTATACGCCTTTCCGCGGATCTTCTTCATATCACCTCTGAATTTGATACCTTTTTTCTTGATTTTTGCTGTTTTTGATACCCTAAACGCGCCTAATGCTGAAAAAGTACCCTTTTCATCCGTTTTCATGTACGTGGATGATATACAGGTTTCAATGAGACATGCCCCCCCCCCCTTCCCGGGTTACATCAGCTCAGGAAATAATCTTTTTATTACAAAAGAACTCTAGTAATTATCCCATAACTCAATTTTTCTAGAATTCAAGTTGGACAGTACATGTGAGGCTATTGTCCCCTAAAGCATGATAATCTGGTAATTTGGTGTAAGGTGTTGAATGAACAATAACATGAGCATAATCCGTCAATCATGATTTAAGGCCACGACCACAATCACATGTTTTAAAGGACTCCACCTCTTCACCCCTCCTCCTCGCATTCCCTTAATGATTCACTCCAAACCATCGACCTATCAAAGTTCATTTCCTGCTTAGAGCCTGTAAGCTGCGTGGCTGGTTCTGGGCCCCGTTGCATAAAAGTTACTATTATGGTAACTTTGCCATCAATGGTAACTACCATGGTAACAGTGCTCAACAGCCAATCAAAAGCAAGGTTTCCATGGAAGTTACCATTGATGGCAAAGTTACCATAATAGTAACTTTTATGCAACGGGGCCCTGGACAAAAGGGAACATTTTTTACCCCTCCCCTCCTATTTCATTACCTTGATCAGGACCCTGTTTCATAAAACTTTTTATCAATAACAAGTTACAATAACTGTTATAAGCTACTGAAATCACTTAATTTGATTGGCTGTGAGCAAATTTGTCATGGAAATGTGGTAGTTTTTATGACTAACAAGTTTTATGAAACAGGGCCCAGAAGAATAAAAGGTGGAGAGAGAAAAGAAATAGAGAGAGACAGTACCACAAAGAGAGGGAGATAGGGTGGAAAGGGGAGGAGTAAAGGGGAGAGAAGGAAGGAAGGGAGGGACAGAGAAGAGAGAAAGAGAGACAGATCGAGACAAACAGAAAGACAGAGACAGATAGACAGACAGACAGAGAAATCGAGAAAAGAGAGAGGAAGAAACAGAGAAAACAGAGAAAGAGGGATAAGTAATAACATGAAGTAGAAACCCCTGCTCACAAGCGCTGGGTGGAAAAATGAAGAAGAAAGTGAGACATGGGAATAATAAAAAAGAAAGAGAGACAGAATGGAGAGATAGAGAGGAAGACAGAAAAAGTAAAAGAGAGGGGGGGGGGAATGAGAGAAGCATGAAGGCTGTGTTCTCCAAATGACCCTCTATTGAAGCATCCTCATCACAGGATGGGAGATGAAGAACCCATAACATTCCCGTTGAAGAAGGGATCTATCATTTCATCTCATTTAATGCTGTCTGCTTCTCATTCCCAGGAGTACAGCTACCTTCAGCTTCCATGTTCAGCCATGTGATAACCCCTGTGCTATTTTCTGCACTTGTTTCCTACCCACATCTACTCAATCCTCAATCTTTAAAGTGGACCAATCACACTAAAAAATACATACCGGCACAATTTTTCTTTTTTTTTAAACTGTAGATTGTTAGAAGAGATAAAATATAGGAGGAGAAGAAGAAGAAGAAGAAGAAGAAGAAGAAGAGAGAAGGAAGAAGAAGAGAGAAGGAAGAAGAAAAAGAAGAGAAGGAAGAAGAAGAAAAAGAAAAAGAAGAAGAAGAAGAAGAAGAAGAAGAAGAAGAAGAAGAAGAGAAGGAAGAAGAAAAAGAGAAGGAAGAAGAAGAAAAAGAAGAAGAAGAAGAAAAGGAAGAAGAAAAAGAAGAGAAGGAAGAAGAAGAAAAAGAAGAAGAAGAAAAGGAAGGAGAGAAGGAAGAAGGAAAGGAGAAGAGGAAGAACAAGAAGAAGAGGAAGAAAAAGGAGAACAAGAAGAAGAGGAAGAGGAAAAAGAAGAAAGTAGCCTGCTCACAAGGTGCTCCATCTTCATTTTAGAGTGTTGCAATATCTTTGCAAAAATTGAACCTCAAACATTAAGAGCAGAATATTTTTAGGTGATGGGTCCTCTTTAATCTTATACCAATGTTCACATGACTTGATTGCTTCTCAGTTGTCCCACGAGGCTATCAGATAATTTCCTGTCACCTCTTCAATGAGGTTGAGACGTTACTGTATACACGATCGTCCAATTCCCACACCTCTGCCAGGGGACTATCTCCCCCTACCCCTTTTTGAGTACCAGTTGATTGGGATGCACTTTATAGTAAATTTGTCATCTGCAGACCTAACTTATACTTTTGCTTGCCCAAATATGATTTATGGATACATTGTAACCTTGAACTTGATATGACTGAGGAAATTTACTGATTTTGAGGCTACAATTAAATTTTGAAACTTTCATGAGGAACTACCCGATTTTGAGACTGCAAAGGACATCTTAAAAGATAACTTTGATTATCAATTTAGCAAGAATTTACCACATATCAAAAAGGGTTTACAAAGTTACTGCTTGCCCCCACTGAGTATTAATCATTTTCCGAAATGCTAAAGCATGAATTAATGACACAATCTTCAGCAAGTTTTGATTATGATTACACTGTATATCTGCTATAAATAGAACAATGTATTCAGAATCTATCATCACAAAATGACATTTAACATTCCTCATAAAATTGAAGTATATTATAAACTGAATGTGCATGTACACGAAGACAGCAGAATGTTTAAATGACACTCTTGCATATTCAAGGATAAATAGGATTATTACAAAAATCTGGATGTATGTGAGGCTTAAATCATTTAACTTTCACCCTGGAAAAAAAAAATCACAAAGATTCTTCTAGTAGGAACAAAGCCTCGGCAGAGACGTGTGACTGTAATGAGACATCTTAACAACATGAATCAGTCTTATTAAAATGCAATGCACAAATACACACTGCAAAGGTCACTGGGGTTTATTCTAGATGTCCGTGATAAGATGATAACTAAAATAGAAAGTATGAGGGTCGTGGTTGGGATTCTAACAGTTCCGCAGCATGAAACATGAACAAACAAGCATCTAATTTTAGACACTAAAAGAGAAATCATTATTACGTGACAAAATAGAGGCTTGCAGGAAGGAATTGCAGAGAACCTAGAAAAAAAGCCCCTAAGGTAAAATGATTTTTAAAAATTGAGAAGGTTAAGAAAAGGCAATGGAAGTACAGAAAGGAGAGGCTGAGAAAGAGATATAGAGAGGGGGGACAAGAATGAGAGAGAGAAACCGAGAAGGAAAATAGAAGAAATGGAGACAGAAAAAGTAAGATTGAGAGAAAGAGAGATCACAGAAAATGAATGACGGAGAAAGAGAAACAGGAGGGACAGAGATGCAAAGTGAGAGAATTAAGGAGAAAGGATAGGCCTGGAATAGGTACGGTAGGACAACAAAAATTGTAGAACACAATGATATGAAGAGGAATATCACAAACAGTATCTGGGAATATAGTTCATAAGATTCAACAAATATCCAGTTCTCACAATAGCTCAGCTTGAGTAGCAAAGTGCTTTCAGCTATTGTCAGAAAACAGAGGTGTCAGAATACGCGATGTTGGAACATACAGATGACAGGGATAGATAGATACATGTAGATACCTACCATTCCTGTAAGTTCCTGTATCCTCTGCTTTGCTTCATCATTGGTCAAGGAACTATTCAACATAGCGATCTCTGAATGGGAGAGAAACAGACAAGAATTCATGGTGAAGATTTCACTAGATTACACAGGCTTAAAACTTTAAAAAGGAACAAATTAATTCCAAATAATCTGCACGGCACAAATTTTTGCCTCTATTACCTAATTTCTTGAGTTTTTATTGCTGTAAGTATATGTTATCATGCTCCACATGCCATGAGGCTTGTGTCTGAGAGTAAGACAAGGTAAAGGTTAATATCAATGCAAAACAAACAACTTAAAGATAAAGTTGAGTTCTGGTCATGAGACTGAATTGTGAAAGAAACTGTCTCCAAGCAATTGGGAAAGATTGATTATATAGCACTTAAGGACGTTCATCAGTTATGTTTGTGCGCACCTCAGCTGCGCATCCTGGCTGGTTGTGTTACGTCATCACAACACCGGGAGAGTATTGCGCGCAGTTAAGACAATGGATACGCACAATTAAACACAATGCTTTATAATGGGTTTGCAAGTGTGCGCAGTAACAAGAACCCGGTGAAAATGGATGAAATCAATAATTCTGTACCTGTAAAAAATATATATACCAAATAGTAACTACCTTGAGCTGAAAGATAACATTCGATGCCCCCTCATGAACTTTCTATAGGCAAAGTTAGTCGCATAGGAAAAATGATAGTTAGATGTAATTTGGAATTCATAGTCATGGTCATCTATCTCCCATTTTAGTACAATTCCTTAGCACAAAAAGAGAGCTGGAGAAAGAAAGTCAAATATATACCCAAGAATCATTTGTCTATGCCATATGATTGTCTAATGATCATTATCCCTACAGTCAAAGACATGAGCAAATAGAATAATGAATAAAATGTCACTCAAAACGACTTACAATTTCCTTTTTTATACAATGGTTCGAAAGTGTGTGTAAAATATAGCCAACTATAATGTCTGAAATACTAGTAGTCGTGAACAGGTGCGCAAAAGTAAGGGTGCCTTACTTTATTTTTCCTGGGGAGGGGGGAGGGGGCAAACACTCTGAGGTGCCCCACCTCACAAGAATATGGGTCCACTTCGCACGCTTGCTACCTGCTTACAGCCCTACCCCCCCCCCCCCCCCCCGACCATGCAAGCACATCCCCGCACCGCCTTTTCTTCCATATTCCGATATATTTTCAAAGTGCGAGGTTTAGAATTTTCACTTTAAAAAATGGAATAATTGAAGCACTGTAATCATCCATTGTTTTTCAATATCCCTCCTTACACCTGAAATAGGGTTATTTTGTTTCTATATTTTGTGTACAAAATTTTAAACACTTTTTGGTATACCGGCACCTCGCTGCCCGAATATGAGGATATTCAGGCGACTCGCTACCAAAATATGAGGATTTTCGGGAACCTTGCAAAATTATTTATTATAAAAATGCGGGGGGGGGGGCGCTGCTAGCATAAAAACCAGTACAAGGACCCCCTTTTTTCAAACTCTCTCCTCCTTCGGTATAATTTTCTCTACAAATCTGGAAACTTTGGTGAAAATGACATGGATTTTGAATGTACAGGAGAGTTATTTTGCACCCATCCCATTCCTAGACAGGTTCCCAGCCAGCCATGCGCAGTTTTTGCGAGTTTTGCGAGTTTTGCGAGTTTTGGACTTTTTCCGCCACATGAGGGCGCTGCTAGTACTAAAACGAGTGCATGGACCCCCATTTTTTAAACTTTCTCCTTTTGCAGTATATAATTCTCTACAAATCTGGAAAAATTTACGAATCTGGCATGGATTTTGAATGTACAGTAGGGTTTTTTTGCACCTATCCAAATTCCCAAACGGGTTCCCAGCCAGCCATGCGCAGTTTTTGCGAGTTTTGCGAGTTTTTGACATTTCCCGCCACCTGAGGGCCCTGCTAGCACAAAAACGAGTGCATGGACCCCCATTTTTTAAACTTTCTCCTTTTGCAGTATATAATTCTCTACAAATCTGGAAAAATTTACGAATCTGGCATGGATTTTGAATGTACAGTAGAGTTTTTTTTTGCACCTATCCCATTCCCAGAGAGGTTCCCAGCTAGCCATGCGCAGTTTTTGCGAGTTTTGCGAGTTTTTGACTTTTTCCGCCACCTGAGGGCGCTGCTAGCACAAAAACGAGTGCATGGACCCCCATTTTTAAAACTTTCTCCTTCTGCAGTATATAATTCTCTACAAATATGGAAAAATTTACGAATCTGGCATGGATTTTGAATGTACAATAGAGTTTTTTTTGCACCTATCCCATTCCCAAACGGGTTCCCAGCCAGCCATGCGCAGTTTTTGCGAGTTTTGCGAGTTTTTGACTTTTTCCGCCACCTGAGGGCCCTGCTAGCACAAAAACGAGTGCATGGACCCCCATTTTTAAAACTTTCTCCTTCTGCAGTATATAATTCTCTACAAATATGAAAAAATTTACGGATCTGGCATGGATTTTGAATGTACAGTAGAGTTTTTTTGCACCTATCCCATTCCCAGAGAGGTTCCCAGCTAGCCATGCGCAGTTTTTGCGAGTTTTGCGAGTTTTTGACTTTTTCCGCCACCTGAGGGCCCTGCTAACACAAAAACGAGTGCATGGACCCCCATTTTTAAAACTTTCTCCTTCTGCAGTATATAATTCTCTACAAATATGGAAAAATTTACGAATCTGGCATGGATTTTGAATGTACCGTAGTAGAGTTTTTTTGCACCTATCCCATTGCCAGACAGGTTCCCAGCCAGCCATGCGCAGTTTTTGCGAGTTTTGCGAGTTTTTGACTTTTTCCGCCACCTGAGGGCCCTGCTAGCACAAAAACGAGTGCATAGACCCCCATTTTTTAAACTTTCTCCTTCTGCAGTATATAATTCTCTACAAATATGAAAAAATTTACGGATCTGGCATGGATTTTGAATATACAGTAGAGTTTTTTTTGCACCTATCCCATTCCCAGAGAGGTTCCCAGCTAGCCATGCGCAGGTTTTGCGAGTTTTGCGAGTTTTTGACTTTTTTCGCCACCTGAGGGCCCTGCTAGCACAAAAACGAGTGCATGGACCCCCATTTTTAAAACTTTCTCCTTCTGCAGTATATAATTCTCTACACATCTGGAAAAAATTACGAATCTGACATGGATTTTGAATGTACAGTAGAGTTTTTTCGAACCCATCCCATTCCTAGACAGGTTCTCAGCCAGTTCTTACGATTTTTGCCAGTTTTTGACCTTTTCCGCCAACTGAGGGCGCTGCTAGCATAAAAAGGAGTGGATTGACCCCCATTTTTAAAACTTTCTCGTCCTTCAGTATACTTTTCTCTACAAATCTGGAAAGTTTGACGAATATGACATGGATTTTGACAGAATAATGGGGATTTGTATATGACATTGGGAATTCTGAGGCCTATTAATGGCCAAAAACCTGCGATGACGTCGTTCTACCTGACACCCAATCATGGCACAGTTCAGTGTCCCATAGAAAAAAAGTAAGCACATGGACCTATAATTTTCTATGCGTATTTGGGCTTCTCATGGACCAAAGTAACTGTATGCAAAGTTTGGTGAAAATGACATGGATTTGACTTTAACTGTGGAACGTCCTTAAGAATTGGAGTATGCTGTAAGGTTTTGGAATCACAAAAAAGATCAGAAATTGACTCAATCCTGCTGAGAGTCACATGCACTGCACACAGAAATGTGTATATGGGACTACACAAGAATGTTCAGGCTGAACATTTCAGCTGTTTTTGTCATATTTTGAAGGTGAGGGTATTTGAAGAGCAATCCTTTCCAGGGGACATTTCTACCATGATAATCTTCCAAACTAACATCAAAAGAATGAGGAAGCTCATAAATTATTTTTTACCTTTCCCAGAACTAGATCTTCCCTTTAAGCATAATGTGCTTCACATTTCTGTATAATAAGTTCAGTACACTTAGGAGCCTTTGATGCATGAAGCTACTGTTTCTCCACCCCCACTTGCAATTTGCTTACACATAAAATGGATTTACTTACAAACATCACAGTTTTTAACATTAAACCCCACAGTACCCTATTGAGCCTCACAGTATCCCACATGACCTTTACAGTTTCCCATCTAATCCCTGTCTAAAATTAATACACTCTCTTTATAAGTCATAATCATATTAATAGACATTAGAATGGCAGATTATAGATCATTGTGGTTTCAATCAAAACACCATTGACCAGTCATACTCATAATACTAGGCTGGTAAAGCTCCATCATACATGATTGATTAAAGGTAAAACAAAGCCATTGTGGATGATTTGTAGTGTGCTTTCCCACTGTAAATGTTTTGCATCAATAGATAGGCATGCACAGAATGGAAATCATGATACAATATATTTGGACCCAGTTTGAAAATTCTTTATGTTGTGTTTAATCAAAATATAGGTTTATCCGATTATCTCAACATATATAGGTACATTATTTGGTTTGATTTGGACTCATATTCATCAAGATTTAAATCTCAATTTAGATTATATTTAACTTTATTTGAATCTATTTTATTTGATCACTTGAGTCATTTTTAAAAATTTTTTTTTACAATAATTGTTTATGCTGAGAATGCATTTTCTAAACTAACGAAGCTTCACAGATTGACACAAGAAAGGTGCTGATAGCAAGAAAGTTGTCAACTCACACCCCTAAATATTGCGCTAATGCCCTTCTAGTTCTCAGCAAATGTGAATAACCAAAGAGTTATCAAAGAGCTCAGTGATAGAGCCAGAAGGATGTAACTCACACCCTTAAATATTGAGCTAATGACCTTCTGTTTCTTATCAAATGCAAAAAACTAAGTAGTTAACACAGAGCTACCTGATAAACTCTTTGGAATAAGATAACAGATGTTATTACCTCTCTCCAGTTGCTTGCATTTTGTCCGAGAAGTCTCTAAACTGGCTGTCAACTCAGTAATTTTGGTATCCATCCCTTTCAGTTCCTTCTCATCTACACTTGGAAACTGGCTCTAAACAAACAAAAATAGAAATAACCAAATAACCAAATGTATCAAAATTCATCAGATAACTCACCCATTATGTGTTTTTAAGATAGCTGAGAAAACTTTTAATAGCATATGTAAAGTATTTTCAGGCAAACAAGAATTTTGAAATTCTACTTTTATATTCATGATTCTTTGCAGGTATGGACTTGTGGTACTAATCCCTGTCAGGTCTACTAAGTTGATTCTATTAAAGTGAACGCTTTTGGGAGGTACATATATCAAAAAGAGTCGTTCCAAACCCAGTACATGTATTCTGAATCTTGCAAATCATTTTTGAACATGACTTCCTACTATTGGACCCACCTTTCTGCTATAACCTTGTAATTGTCACAAAAGAGAACCGATCAGGACTCAACTTTCTACTACAATACTGCAACTTCATCAACCAGTCAGGATCCAGTATTCTGCTTAAAATAACTTTGAAACTTTCCAAACAACCACCAGTATTTAATTAAAGACTACAGCTTTCCCCTACAGCTTAGTCATTTTTGTAATATTAGAGCAGCAGGCACTTGTCTTTTCAAACTCAATAAATGATTTAGAGATATCTGAGGATGTCTTCATCAAATTGTAGTGACTTGCACACACTAGACTATGATAGACATAATATATACCTGATCAGCTACATAGACCTTCTGCTTTCCATACACCTTCTCTGTAATCTTCCCATCTTTGGCTAGGTCTTCAAGACATCTTACAATGAGCTGGCAGGAGAAAGAATAGAAGGGAAAAAGAGATTTATAGTATAAGTCTTACATTATGGATATTGACGAAAGAGAGACATGGAGAAGGATAAAATCATGGGTAGGAGGTCAAGGGAGAGATGAATGGAGAAACATGAAAAAGGGAAAGGAGAAGATGCAGTAAGTTCTAGCTTTACTTAAATCTACATTAATTATAACCATGTGTACATAGAAACATTAATATAGCCCTCAGAATAAGCCAGTACATAATTAGTTTATGGTACAAATGACCCCAAAATAACCCCAATTTGCATGTGCTCATATGCATTTGTTTTGGTGGACATGCTACCTGTTTAACAAGTAAAATCATACATGTACTAGTGTGCACATCGTACTGTAGTTGTACAAAATGACAGCATTTAAAGGTCAATTGTACTCTGTACAAATGACCTTTATCTGCACATGCCCAAATTGTAATTACGAACTGGCTTATGGAGACAGAACTCCTCCCATTTTTCAGGAACTGACAAAAAAAAAACACCTTTCCTTCATGACAGTCTCCCATGTTACTGAACTCTCTATGGCCAGACCATGATTTTATTAGGAAATTAACCATTTATTTATAATTTCATTTTTTATACAAATAACCACAGTATGTTTACATAACCATATTAATCTTTCTAAGCTAGTTACTCCTCCCACTGTCTCAGGAACTGACCACAAAACAACACCATTACTTCATGACAATTCCATGTGACCAAGCTCTACGGCCAGGCCATTTCTTGTTCATGAAATTAACCCTATAATTTCATATTTCATCTTGATAAATCTATATATAACATGCATATATCATAACTATACATGTTTACATATATAGCAACACAATGATCCCTCTGAGGCAGCTATAGTTACTCCTCCCACTGTCTCAGAAACTGACCACAAACCAACACCTTTCCTGCAGAACAGTCTCCTATGTGACCAAGCTCTATGGCCAGGTAATGCCTGGATTGGGAAGTCAACCAATTAGAATTTCAGTTCTTATACAAATCTGCATACATCATTACACACATTTTATAACTAAATGTATGTTTACATAGCAACCATGTTAATCCTTCTAGCCTACAGTTACTCCACCCACACTAGCAGGAACTGACCACAAACCAACACCTTTCCTAAATGACAGTCTCCCATGTGACCAAGCTTGATGGCTAGGCAATACCTTGTTCAGGAAATTAACCAATTATAATTAGCAACAAGGGCTATACATCTGGACCAGCATGCTGAAGGCATGTTAACACTGCCTCAAGACATGAACCTTTGAAGCTACTGTGCATCCAAAGGCATAAGACAATTGGGGGGGGGGGGGGGGGGGACTATGGTGGCAACTCCAGCCTGACCACCACTTCCAAAGAAAGGGCAGTTTCCACAGATGGACAGTACATGTATATGTATAGTTTACAAGGCTAAAATACACCTTGCACTCTTGGTGATGCTGAAGTATTGCAATATTACATGTATATTTCATCAAACATGTGCATCTCATATTGTTATTGTCACAGTCTTTCAATGCTAAATTTAAGAGCTCTAAGCCAGGATGGTAAGGGCATCAGCATCACATTGTCAATGACATAGAGAG
The DNA here is from genome assembly GCA_025618425.1 of Heliocidaris tuberculata. Taxonomy (NCBI): domain Eukaryota; kingdom Metazoa; phylum Echinodermata; class Echinoidea; order Camarodonta; family Echinometridae; genus Heliocidaris; species Heliocidaris tuberculata. The sequence goes on from CM046849.1 coordinate 18,979,700, forward strand.
AAGGATTTTATTCATTTAGGTTATAGAAGACTTCCTGGTTTATTTTAAGAAGATTAAGCTCTGGCCTTCATCCTATTCCTGTGTTGTTTGATAACACAGACATGTTCATGATTGTAATCAACATCATATCAATAGACTATACTGTGCTCAAATAAAATGGAATAAAAATGTGTCCTACATGCAAATTACATATCTATTCAGAATCGATTCAAAGAAAAGCACGGATAAGTCAAATTTTTAGTTTGCGATGGAACTAGGGAAATAGAAAATTACACTCCATTTCTAAAAGTTGTTTTTTTCTAACATAGTATAGTACAACCTTCCACCTTCCAAATTACATGTACATGTAGTAGGGAGGGAGTAATACACAGTGGCAGATTTAGTTCCGGCCTGTGCGCCCCCCCCCCCCCCCCCATTTTGTGATTGTGCCCCCCTTTTAGAACTGATAACCTTTTTTTTTTTTTTTTTTTTTTTTTTTTTTGCTTGTCAGAAAGTTTTCAGAGATTTTTGTGCCTCCCCTTTTACAAAATCCTGGATCCACCCCTGGTAATACATATCCCTTCTAACAAAGAAAATCATGAAGTACATTTACATTTTGTACGTGAGAGTTGAAGGGCATCCTCTTTACTTTGTTGGCTTATGGCTTGGGCTTGTGGCTTACAATGTTTTGATTGGTTTAATATGGCAACAATCCAAACATTAAAACAGGACAAGGGATATCTGATCCAAGATTTCTGGAGGACTTTGAAGGCATAAATTTATGAATAAGCACTAATTAATTCGGTTTAAAGTAAGGATATAAGCTTAAGTAAATAGGCATAAAATAGTTATGAGAGAGTGAGTGGCAAAGAGAGAGACAGAGAGAGACAGAGAGAGGGAGAAACAGACAGAGAGACAACAGATAAAGGAAAGTTCAAGAGAAAGAAGTAAGAGAGTGAAAAAGACTAGATAAGGAGAGAAGCAAAAACCAGAATAATCAGATAATTATAATCAGACAGATAATCAGAAACATACCGACAGGTAAACAAATTTATGGAACATAACTACAATATTAATTTTTTGGTGATCTGGCTTTTACAAATTGAAAAATTCAGTACAGACTACAAAAAAAAACAACAACAATAAAATCATTTGTTGGAAGTCCACTGAACTGTAGTGAATATTTACCAATTTAACAAACTTCCTCTTGAAAAAAAATACCTTGTCACGATCAATTTCAAAGCAAAAACAAATGGCAATAGTGTCTCTGTGATACTCCTACATAAACACAGCAGACTTCAGCTGTAAGCCTGTATGAATCAGCACCCAAATACAGCCATGACCATGATGGAAGGCTGTCAGCCACAAAAGCGTTGATGTATTTTGGTCTGATCAATGCCGACATTCGGAGCAGATGAGAAGTTTTGACTGGGAGAAATTCTGCCTCGTCAGGTAGCATGATTTTTTTTCCACCCTTACTGCTAATGATGTCATATGAGTGGGCAATCATGCCAAGTTCGCACACAGTTTACATAGTGTTTTCAGCAAGGATTCCTTCTTTAATTCTATAAAGGAATAAACATGGTCAAGTTCAAGGTATTTTGTCTCTCACATACTACTTCAAAGATATGAGTAAACCTAATGATTGTATCAACTTGATAGCCCCACTTTACCTTATCAGACAATATTTTCTCATTCCCAGCTATCCAAATCTCTGAGGCAAGTTAAACTTGACAATACTTTCATGACTTTTGTGAATAACTTAACCAAAGATTGGACTAACTTTTACAAAGTATTATGATTTTTAACCCCCAAAATGGCTGATTTATTTTCTTCTATAGAAGATGGAGCATAAGTTCTTAATAAGACAAAAAATATATACCTTTTTCATTATCAATCACTATTTTTATTGTGTTTTGATATTTAAATTTTTTTTTAAAAAGCTCATCCTAGATGATAGATCCAACAAGATCAAGAATATCAAGCACATAAAATTAACACAGGGTATCTTGTCCTACTGGGCACCCTGGAGACGTTGTACTGTACAGCATGAAAATCTCATCAAAGTTCATTCAAGCGGAGATTCATGTGCAGGATATCCTCCTCCTCATCATTCACACATAAGAAGTTATCAAACCATTGGCACTGTCTGTACTAAGCATTGATCATTTGCCAGTTCATTCAAAGGACATTCATTTGCAGAATGTACTTGTCATGCACACTTAATTCCTGATGGGTTTGAACATTAAACCACAGGTACGGTACCAAAATCTCATGCAAGTTCATCTAAAGGACATTAATGTGCTGAATGTGCATGTCATGCTGATGCACATGAAGTTATCACAGACCAGAACATGTTGGTGATAAGAGGGCCATGGAGCAGTGGTCTGTTCAGGTGCTCAATTAAATCGTTAAATGAGAGAATTATTGCTTGATTTTGATAGTTTGCTAACAGCACGTTCAATCTAGTCTGACCCCAAAAATACAATTACAGGCAAAGCAAGTCATTCAGTCAGGAAAGATTTTGTGCGATCACCTGGAAAAGGAATATATGTATACTTTTTTAGGGATTTAATTAACATGTCAAAGTTGGAAAAGAACAAGGTCTAAATGTGTCAGACCCCAAACCACTTGTTGGATGAGATGAGCATTCTTCCTCCTAAATATATAGAGATGAGGGAAATGAGAGAGAAAGAGCAAAGTAAAGGGAAAGAGGTAAAGGGAGATGGGAAGAGAGAAATAGTCAGAAAAGGAATACTTTACAGATTATGCTTTGTCTCCGTTCGATAGAGAGGAGAGGGAGACAGGGAGAGAGAGGTGCTACACACCCATGCACAGACACACACACACACACACACACACACCCACACTTAAGAAAATTAGTGCGAGACAGACCAACATAAAGACAGTGACATTGCGAGAGAGAGAGAGAAAGAGAGAGAGAGAGAGAGAGAGAGACTGGGAGAGTGGGAGAGACAGGCAGACAGACAATTAGATAAAAATAAATCATAGGAGTGAAAACCTCTGTTCTAATTTGACCACAGAAAATGAAATCCTTTCCCACCTGTTCTGACCAACAATTATCATCCTTGACCCTTACACTAATTCTTTCCTCCTCAACTTTGAGTATCACTAACAGGGTGTGGTCTGAACTTGAATGTTATTGCTGTTGTTCCTATGGGACAGCATCAATTAAGGCCTAGTCCCACCTAACCAATTTTCATAACTATACATTTCTTTTTCATATTAACAATGAAATTGGTTCAATTCTCCATAGCAAATCTATCTTAAACTGCTCAAAAACATACTGGATAGATTTATCCTAAGATATCACCGTTTAGCTGTTTTTACAATAGAAATTTTGACTATTTTGTATTTCGTTGTTTTCTATGTGTTTCTCATGGACATTTTGTAGGAAATGATCAAATCTCACATAACTTGGCATAAATTTAATTCGGTAGAGAAATAAGTCACTTCATGTTTGATTCAATTGGTCTTCGTGTTGAAATATCCTTCAAAAGTGCACAAGAAGTACATGTGGAGTAAACTTAATCAAAAATACAGTTACAATATACATGTAGGTGGGACAGGCCTTTATCCCTTCACTCTACCAATACCTTTGTATTTCACAATTTCAAAATCCAGTTCCAGTGTCAAAAATTTTATCTCTTGGATTTTAAAGGGACCGAAAAATCGCCACTCGTGGTGTTTTGGAGCTTGGCCCAGCTCTGGTAATATTCAGGAATCTCCGTACATCTTCGGAAAATGAGCACGCAATTGTAGTGATACGCATTCGACCGAAGAAAGATGAACTGAACAACCCTTATGACAAACTACCCCACCCTCGACAGCAATTTTGTTCGCTGCTCCAAGATTGTTGTTATGCATGGCCTTGCAATAGGGGCAAGCGAAATTGAACGTACATGGATATCGAGCAGTGGCTCCCTTTAATGTAGATTTTTATGATAAGAAATATTATGCTTTTTCACATCTCCTGTCAAAAATAATTGTGTGAAAAGAAGAATGCTTCCAATTGCAATAGCATACCAACTTACAACTATTAGAAATTCATAACTGAAATAGTTTGAAAAAGCTCAAATAAAATTCCAAATTCATGCCTCTGACAAGAAAGCTACCTTCTACATACATTAGGTAACCAGCATCTGTCTTTCCATCCCTTTCTCTGACAACCTTTGGCAAAAACATTAACTCTATCAACACCAAGAGAGGATATACCAGTAATAAAATCAGAGCATTTAGAGGAAGGAAACAAACTTTGTGGATCCACTAACAATTTGTTTGCACTTGGTAAATATAGAAGAAAATACATGATCCCATTTTGTCATCAAATTTGCAGTACTGGAGGCCATGAACATGTCACACACTCTTTATTTCCGGAATTGTATTTCTCCTGCAGGAAGTGGAGAATAGCATTGGTGACAGAGAGAATGGCAAATAATTGACGGGGATTTGGAGGGAAATGTGTCCAGCTTGATTGATGGAATTTGAATTTGAACTGTGACACAGAAACTAAGGTATAAATCTATAGACAGAGTTTATATGTATAATCCCTGTACAACAAATTCATAATCTTCAAAGAAAAAGAGGTGGGTAAAAAGTCTGTTGCTGAAAGGTCGTAATTTACTCTAGATCTTTACTGAACTTTTGAAAGATTTTGGGCAATTCTTAAGTTCTGTAACGAAAGTTAAAGAAATAAAATAAAAGTTAAATATAGATAGAACATACATATTTCTAGAAATGTACATCTGACGACAGTGCCATTATTTGCCCCCTTGTTACAGGTATAAGACAAATGATTAACTTTCCGTTTGGGTGAATTTACCTAATACTTCGTATGAGTACATAAATCTAAAAAGTTATCCCACTGGGCTTTGGCACCCCCCCCCCCCCCGAAAAAAAAAAAAAAAAAAAAAAAAAAAGACAGAGTTGCCTTGCACAAGCTTTTCAGAATCCCTTTAGGTAAATATGATTACCGGTATTGAAAAGCTAACAAATTTAGGATAATTATTGATGAGAAGAACAAAAACAAGACTAAAGCATAAAAGGGGGAGGCTATGTTTTTCTTGCAGATAGAAATGTACAAGGAAAAGGGGGCAGCCACATGAAGGTCAGGCAGAAACGTCCTATTGTCACCTCCATAATTAGACCACTTACTTGGTCTAATTATTTCCAAACAATGTCATATGAACTCTAACCCCTCATTTCACAATTACACATTTAACAACTCTAGATGAGGGTTCCAAGGACTTTTTAAAAGGTACATTACTATCTAAAATCATGTGAAGAAGAGAATATAAAATACAGAAGAACAAAATGGAGAGGCTGAAAATTGTAAAGAACAAATAACTTTGGAACATACTACAGTCCCCTTGCACACCCTTCCCTAATATGTTGCTATGCTCTCTTACTTTTCATCCATCTACATATACTAAAGCCAGTGCCAAAAGTAACCCTCCCCCCCCCCCAAGAAATGAGTACCTCCTTAATGACTGGACCAATAATACTCCACTGCTATCTTACATAAGCTGATGAAAAGGGAGGGACAGCTTTAATAGAGAAGGTCAGACACAAACGTCCTACTGTCACCATCCTTATATTATGTGATTACAGATCAATTATTTGGTTAACTTCCAGACAATGTGATACATTCTATCTTGAAGTATCACAATTATACATGCATTTAACAACCCTGGAAAAAGGTACTGAAGATTTAAATTAAGAGTGTTATACCTACAAACTTGTACCTCCACTCTTGAATGGCAAAAAGAATTCAAAACAAAACAAAACAAAACAAAACAAAGGAAAAAAAAAAGAAAGGAAAAAAAGAGGTAAAAAAAAAGAAGAAGAAAAGATGAGGCAGAAAGGAACTAAAGATGATAAAAACCACCTCCCGTATTATACCCTTTCTTGCTCAGTCCTTATGCTCTCTTACATTTCATCTACCTAACTTAGAAAGACCAGTTCCCCAACCCTCCCCCAAAACCCCATAACAACAACCAGTGTCCAGTGCCTCCCCCCCCCCAAAAAAACCCCCCCCATAACAACAACCAGTGTCCAGGTCCCCCCCCTTCCCCCCCCCCTTCCCCCCCCCCCTTCCCCCCCCCCCTTCCCCCCCCCCCCCCCCCCCCCCCCCCCCCCCCCCCCCCCCCCCCCCCCCCGGATGACTGGACCCATACTGGGCTATGCTATCTTCAGGAAAGAAATTATATGGAAGTAAAAGGGAGGGACTCCTTCATGATGGTCAGAGAGAAACATATACTGTCTCCATCCTTCCATTATGTAATTACAGATCAATTTGTCTACTGAGTACATGTCAGATGGGCATTAACTCAATTCATTTTAGATAGAGCTAATCAATGCTCTTATGGCTCTCAGCACTCAGCAGACAAATTACTTGATTCATTTCCAGACAAATGTACATTCTGTCCTGACATTTCACAATAATTACTTAACAAATCTTCATATCTTTGTCGAATCAACCACGGTCAAATGGGATTCATGTTTAAAAGAATTGGTGAACCACATAAAGAATGATGCAAAATTCAGTCTAACAAGAGAAAGCACGGTATTTCTCAAAACAATTAATGTAAGAATGAAATTCGCAGATGAATTACAGGGAGTTCCATAACATATTTTACATGTCTGTTTACATCAGACCAAACTATGTAAAAATAATTAGGCATACAAAATAAGTTAACATTTAATTTTCAACATTTTTGGCCTTATTCCACCATACAAGTAACTGATGATAAATTGAATGGTAGTCATGATATAGTGATGCCAGAAAGAAATATATCAGCCAGTGGTCATATCATGAGATTTTAATTTCTGGGTGAAATACATGTACATGTAACTGATAAAATGCTAACAGGATTATTTGCCTAAATTCCATTTACATAATTATATTTCACCCCTAAAAGATGAAAGTACTAGATGTACATGATTAGCCTTAAAAACAAAATCCTAAGTAATTATTCACACGAATACGAGGCTTAAATACTACTCTCAAAATGACTTTTTTTTTAAATATAGGATTGTCCTGAATGCTATAATCACTGGATTCATGCTGAATCAACTTTGAAAAAAAATTAGAAAACTTGAGTAATAAAATGACTTTAAAGAGTTACCATTCAATTTTGTGAAACTATGTGAATGTGAACACCTCTGTGCATACCCACTCCCATCATTTACGGCCTCATTAGCCATTTGTTTTTCTTTCAAAATGAATCATCCCTCCCAGACTAGGTTCAAGAACAAGAGCAACTGTTCTACTCTTGCACGATTTCTGAAGAGTATATCACCATGGCAACCACTAAGCAGTAGATCTGTGATTAATATTCCATTGTTTTTACTATCCAGGGGTTATAAACCTGTTGGTATCCCCAGACAGCAGTGCAAGCAACTGCTTCTTCCTCCAAGTACAGTAACTTCTTTTTTTCTCCATAAATGCTTGAGAGATACATCATATATTATAGTTCATAAGAATAGGGCGTTCTCCTCACAAAAGGTGCTTGTTCATACTACATGTACTCAGAGGCCCAGAGCAAGCTGAGCAAGCTTGAGCCTGAGAATTTAAACTAATCACTGCTGATGTCACCTTCAAATATAGTAAAAGAGCCTATCACCGTGGCAACCACATCTGTGATTAATATTTCATTGTTTTTAGTATCCAGGGGTTATAAACCTGTTGGTATCCCCAGACAGCAGCAGAAGTAACTGCTGTCTTCCTATCAAATAAAAAATTCAGTCAATCTTTTCTCCTCAAATTCTTGAGAGATATTTATAGCTCATGAGAATATGAGAATATGGGGTGTTTTCCTTAATAAAAGGCAGGGCTCGACACTACAATGTAACAGGCGGAGCCGGCGCCCAGAATACATGGGTGCCGTAAAACCAAGTCCAGACCCCCAAAATTTCAACATATACAGGGGCTCATGCATACATGTACTGATCTCAAAATTTTCAATCAAGACCTCAGACCAGAAGCTACATTAAGCTCATGACCACCAGTCACATGTCTTGAAACAAGCGTGAATGTGAGTGAGTGGATAGAAATAGATTGCTGTTACGGACACCCTAGAGTAGGCTCTGGGGACACTGCACTTTTCATGCCTTCCTTCAAGTCAACCCTATCAACTCAAAATCTTGTTCAAGAGACCAATGATTTGAAAATGTTTTCATGAAAGAAAAGGTCCAAGCAATACATCCAAGATAATCTCTTATTTGGGATAGATCAGTCAGGGGGTATTCATTTTTCTGAAGGGTCGTTTTTCCAAAGGTTCATAATTCTGAAGGTTCGTAATTCCGAAACACAAATTTCCCATAGCAGGGGGTTCATAATTCCGAAAATGAAATAGGTTCATAATTCCAAACATTTGATGCATTACTCCAAAGGTTCGTTATTCCGAAGGTTCGTATTTCCGAAAATGAAAAAGGGTTCATAATTCCGAAGGTTCGTAATTCCGAAAATGCAATAGAGCCCTACATAACCTTTTGGAATTATGAACCTTCGGAAATATGAACCCTTTTCATTTTCAGAATTATGAATCAACCCTATTTCATTTTTGGAATTACGAACCGTCAGAGTAACGAACCTTCGGAAATATGAACCCTTTTAATATTCGGAATTATGAATCAACCCTATTTCATTTTTGGAATTATGAACCATCAGAGTAAAGAACCTTCGGAAATACAAACCTTCAGAAAAACAACATGTAACCGATCAATCACTTCTGGAAAGAAGATGACTTTAAAAAGCATGAGTTGTCAATACTGAGCAAATGAATTATTACAAATTATATCACGGAAAGGAAGTTTAGAATGCAATTTCAATCTTTTTATGAATCTCATTTTGGCTTTATACAGCAGTCAAAAATGTTCAATGTAACACTTTTAAAATGCCGTCACTTCTCTGTCCTTTGAGTTTGATTTAAAACTTCAGATTGCATACTGTATACATCAGCCATCAGTCAATATTTTCTTTCAATGGAGTGAATGCCCTAAAAACTATTTTAATCAAGCAACTTCTGAACTACTTAATAGATGTTGGAAATCAATACAAAATGACTCTTCACACATTTTTCATCTCAATCATGAGATTATAGAGAAATGAAAATATATTACAAGGTCATAAGATATTATTCTAAACAACAGAATAAAAACTTAACCAAACTGACCAAAATACATGTACACGTTAAGTTTGTATGTACTTAATGCCTCAGACATTTTATTAAGTGTACTTTACATAAACAAGATTGAATAAATGCATTGAGTTCTTTGCCAGATTCTTCATTTAAATAAATTTCAGAAGGAAATGAGGAAATTAGATTCATACATGTAGGGGAAAAACAAAAATAACACAATTCTGTAAACGAGTAAAGCCATTGCACTAGTCCAATTAATTGTACTTTTTTCAATTAGCTTTGACATGATAATATCAGTCACAAATTATTTTAATTCTTGTGTCTTAAAAGTAGTGTGCATCAGTACAGGTTGGTGTATAACAGACTCTGAGTCAAAAAGCAAGTGAAGGTGAATAATAAGAATCTCCATTAGACCATGAAACATATATATGTATGAAATAAATATAATGCAAGGATATAAAGAGCATGGTACTGAGAAGACAATGTTTCTTAGCAAATAATTATCTTTTCAAGAAAACTGGTTAGTAATAGACAATTAAATCAATACCTGACCAATCATTTAAAGCAGTCATTCAGATATCCATTGAAACAAAACTAAACAAAATTAATACAATGATTGTGAAAGACAATGATTGCTAATTTTATATTTTTGACAATTCGTAAGTGTTCTTTTATTTTCCAATTAAGTTCTATGATGAAAATCTTTTTCTGTTTCTCAAAAGAAACAACAAATTTAGAAAAAAATTATCTACACCTGGTAGGCCTTGCTCAGTGTACAACTTGCTTTTAACTTTAACCAATCACTGATTTTGTTTCACTGTACATTCACGAAGAAACTTGCAGTTACAGTAGGATTCAGCATATCTTAAGACTGCTCTTCAAAACAAAGTGACATCACCGCAACCACCTCGAGATAATTTCATGCGTAATGGTAAATCACATCCGACATCAATGGCAAATATTCAAGGGTTTTGTTAGATTCCATGCTGCCAGAGGGTCCAACAGGGAAGGAAGTCTGCAAATGAATGGTAGTATCAGCTACATGTATACTGCACATGACGCTGTTTTAGAGGTTCTTAATCATCAGTAATCATCAGTTTTAGGTCAGAATCTACATTTTTCCATTTTCTGGTCAATTTCGTAAAAGTGACTAACCAGAGTCAATGAAAATTTTTTGAAGGATTTCGTTAGATTCTATGCTGCCATAGGAAGGGAAGGAAGTCTACAAATGAATGGAAGTATCAGCTGTATTGCACATGATACTAGTTCTCAACAGACAGTTTTAGGTCAAAATCTGCAGTTTTTCTTCTTTTCTGGTCAACTTCAGTCTAGTGTGACCAACTGGAGACAGCATTTCTCTCAGGGTCTTATTCAGTGGCATATCCAGACAACTTTGCTGGGGGGGGGGGGGGTGCAATATGATTTTCAAAACCTTCCAGAGTCTCTTAGCAAGGGAGGGGAAGAGATAGCCTGGTAGTTATTAAGGATAAAATTTTCACTAGAAAAAAAGATAAATGGAAGTATCAGGAGCAGATGCGAATATCTCTTTTCAGGTTGCATCAGCAGAACTTTGGAAAAAATTGCCAGAAACTGTCAAAAACTGTGATACCGTTGACAACTTGAAGACTTAAAATACATTTCTTTTTAGAAATGATTTCCAGTGTTAACTGGTAACGCATACATGTATATTGTGATATTCGCCACATAACTATGGTATATTATTATTATTACTTAAAAATTATCATCATTATTTCACCTTGTTTTTTTTAATTAGAAACTTGTATCAGAGGAGGGGGCAACACGTCCATGTGCCCCACCCTTGAATCTGTCAAGTACTGCCATTATATACATGTAGAGAGATGAGTAATTCTTGGCTCCCTTACAATTAAATCATAATAAATATATGGTCAAAAGCAGCATCTATCAAAATATCATTTGTCAGAAAGGGGTTAATGATGACAGCTTGTCTCACACAATGACAGATTTTGGAACTGCTCCTTTTTTCCGTTGCTCAATTAATTCAGGCTTTGAGATATTTTAAGGGGTGACCCTGATTATTTAAAATGGTTATTAGAAATATATTAGCTCATCAACAGTCAACACATGAACAGTGATAGTACAAGTCAATAGGGTCACAGATTGCCCTTACTCTGATAAGTTATGGATTCATCTCTTTTTTAAAATAAAGTTCTGCACATGTTTTGTGTTGATTTTCAGTAAAGTATCTTCTAATGTCCTGTGCCATCCCAAATTTGCTCAAGAGACTGATAATATTTCAGGCATAAAAAATTTTCAGAACTCAAAAATTCTATTTTGTTGTAAAAGTGAACTGAAGAAAAGGGGAAAAGGCATTTTGAATAAATCATGATACAATGTACTTCACGGTTTTCTATGCAATTGGTGTCATAAATAAGAAAATCAAGGTAGAGGTATATGGCATGCTGCTTTGTTCGTCTCGATACAAATATTACTCCATGATCTTTAATTTAGAATTTCAAGAAGAAAAACACTCCTCTGTTTGAACACATCATATTTGGAGCTGTCTTGACAATGAAAGGGTTAACATATTAATCTACATGTACATGTTCTTTCACAAATATTACATTAAATCTTTATCTGTTCTTTGATTAATTTTTCTTTTCTTTTCTTTTTTACACATCACCCATATACACATATTTGTATCCAACTTGTTAATTTTTTTCTTATAGGGTCATTTGTATATTAATGAGTATATATTTCTATATCCTGTATTTTATTACTGTAAATTGTTTGTACAAGATCTCACAATTCAGCCTTTGGCAAAAAATAAAGCATTTCAATTAAAACAAGATGAATGCGACTGCGTCTCCTATATGCCTCCACCTAAATTCAGTTGATGGCTCAAACTGTTCTTGAAATCTTGTGATAACCAGAATAAAAAGCCTCTAATTACATGTTAATTGACCTCTTTGTCATTTAACCTTACACATTATAACCAAAAAGTCTGTAACTTTATCTCCTCCTAGTCATGAATACAAAATAGCTGAGATATGGTGATAACAAAGGTAAAAAAAAACATTAATTTTACATACACCTGTATAATGACCTCTATGACCTGTCACCTTTGACCTACATGAACAAAAATCTAATCAATTCGTCTCATTATGGTGATGCATACTAGTTCCAAGTATGAAGTTAATGGATCAAATGGTTCTTGAGATATCACGTTAAGGCTAAAACCTGCAATTTCAGAATTGACCTCTATAACCTCTGACCTTTGACCTACGTTCATAACTCAAATGGTTCTTGAGATATCATGTTATTAAACAAGGCTAACACCTGAAATTTTAGAAATTGACCGGTGACCTTTGACCTTTAACCTACATACCCCAAAATCGAATCAGATCCTCTTCCTATGGTGATACATACTAGCACCAAGTTTGAAGTTCATACCTCAAATGGTTCTTGAGTTATCGCTAGAATGAGGCTAACACCTGAAATTTCAGAAATTGGCCTCTGTGACCTTGAACTTTGACCTACGTACCCCAAAATCTAATCAGATCATCTTCCTTTAGTGATACATACTAGCACTAAATTTGAAGTTTATACCTCAAATGGTTCTTGAGTTATCGCTAGAATGAGGCTAACACCTGAAATTTCAGAAATTGGCCTCTGTGACCTTGACCATTGACCTACATACCCCAAAATCTAATCAGATTGTCTTCCTATGGTGTTACATACTAGCATTAAGTTTGAAGTTCATACCTCAAATGGTTCTTGAGTTATCGCTAGAACGAGCCTAACAAATTAAATTTCAGAAAAATTGGCCTTTGTGACCTTGAACTTTGAACTACCTACCCCAAAATCTAATCAGATCGTCTTCCTATGGTGATACATACTAGCACCAAGTTTGAAGTTCATACCTCATGTGGTTCTTGAGTTATCACTAGAACAAGAAAGCGGGACGGACAACCCAAAAACATAATGCCTCCTGCACCACCTTCGGTGGGCGGAGGCATAAAAAACAATAACAAAAATGGACACTTACAGTGTATAACCATTTAATACAACTATATTACCCATTATTTTTTCTAAACCAAATGCTCTGACTGGTTCACTCTCTAAATTCCCTTTGATATGCAGCTCAGTCACAGATTTAATTGAGCTATGAAACCAAAGTCATGTCATCATCACAAAAACAAACAAAAAGGAAGCATTTTATTTATCAAATATTTAGAAACATCCATCCAATGTACACTTATAACCATTTAAATCTTACTACATGTACATGTATATTCTCATTTTTTTTTAACGCAATGATCTGAATGATTCACACTTTCACTCTCTAAATTCCCTTTGATAAGCAGCTCCATCACAGAGCTATAAAACCAAAGTCATGACATCATCAAATGCACAAAAGGAAGTATTTATTTATCAAACATTTAGAAACATCCATCCAATGTAATTCAACCATTGAAACCTGACTATACATGTATTTTCAGTTTTTCCTTTTTTTCACCAATTGCTCTGACTGATTCGTTCTGAACTCCCATTGATATGCAGCTCAGTCAGAGATCTATGAAACAAAGTCATGACATCATCACTAATACAAAAGGAAGCATTCTATTTATCACACATGTAAAAACATCTATCCAAAGTCTGCAGGCCACTCACATGATCCACCTACTTCATAAAACAGAGATACAATCATCCTTCAAGCAAATTTTTACTGCTGACCATTTATGCCGATTCATTCCCTGAAGTGCTCTAACATCCTGCCATATAACAAGTCATAAGAACTAAGAAATTTGAAAAGAAAGAATATCCTGAAAAAAACATTTCAAGGGCATACAAAAAAAGCAACTCATGCTCACAGATGCAACAAGTGATTTCAAAGGCTTGTAGGAGAAAAGACAATGTCCTTTAATCTTTTTACTGTAAACTTCAACATCAATGTCATATCAATATGCCATATATCTTTTTATTTTACTTTGATTAGAAGTGAACTACCAGTATACATTGTACACATACTATCTCACTCAATTCATGATTTACTTTGGACTCATTCTAAATGAAAAAGAAATGGTTCTCGGAAAAAGAAATGAAAGATCATTCTTCCTTTTGAAAAGCAACATCAATCAAGAAAGAGGCATTTCTCAAGACAATTATGTCAATAGTTTGACAATGAAAATAAATCACAAAGCAGTAATGAATGAGCAACTGTAAGAATCCCCTAGATTGGACGCGCTGGTTTCAAGAAAGTTTTGACACAACTAATCCAATTAAAGTTAATATGCCCATAGCTGTGTATTTAGGGGAATTAACCACTTAATGAGTTTGGTCTGTGACCAATTTAGTGAGAAAATTACTCTTAATTGTCTCCGCTAAGTTTTCATGGTCTTCTGGCCAAGGCAATAATTCAACACCTTCTGGCGAGAGATCCTACCATCAATAAAGCAATTGTAAACTTTGCAGAGTCGGTCCAGGGTGATCAGTGATCGCCTGTAATTGGACGCTTCCTTTTCCAATCACGACAGCATTGTTCATTGCACTTCAGTTGAAACATGACGCACCCTCAAACTCTCAGCCAGTCCCTAAGCTTCATGGGGCCACTTCCATTGCTTATTTTGTTTCCTGGGATGCTTCATCACCAATACAATTTGCACTTTTGATACAAGTCCTATATGCAGCTTCTACTCAACTGCTTAGTTACAACATGGACCCTACTACTAGTTGGGTCCATGCTACATGTATAACCACATTCAATGTAGATTTTATTGAGAATCAAAAGGAATATAAATGTACAAAATGTAGTTTGAAAGGAAAAGACAACAATACAAAAGAAAGAACGATGGAGGAAAGTGAGAAAAAAAATACAAATAGAAAAAAAATCATGTAGGAAGGTTACTAAAAGCACATCAGTATGCAATCAATGAACAAGACCCCCCCCAAAAAAAAAAAAGGGGGGGAAGAAATTGGATTCTTATAAATAAATGAAGCATTCTAGGAAGGTAAAAGAGACTATATTCCTATACATGTATATTGTAAAAAAATATATATATAAAAGTTACGCTCATATCTTATGAAAAGGTTTTTAAAAAAATGTCTTTATGGGTTTTGATAACAAAATAAAACAGAAGGGTTAAAAGAATTTTACTAAATCTAAATAAGGGAGGACATGAGCCAAAGCAAAAAGCTAATGTCCAACATCCATTGCAAAATAATCATCTACTTATTACTGGCCATTGAAAAAGTGTCTACTAGCTTTCTCACTACAGCTCAGTTTGTTGATCACTAACCCCTCCCCCGAATAGTAGGCCAGCCCCCTTTTCCCCCTTCATCAACGAATGAATGAGCTCATGCAGCACAAGTTGTGGACATGCTCAGAAGTAAAGGAAGAGCTACAAGCGAGTGGGACAGAGCTCCCAGAGAAAGAAGTCTGCTCTTACTTGTAGTTATAGTCAAGCATTCTCACAAGGGGGTCTACCTCGCTTCAGGAAATGCAACTAGGACTCAGATAACAAACTTATGGCAATACTCCTGAAGCATATCGTAAAAGGAGACACCATAAATTTTACTCTGGTGCAAGTATTTAATGGGACATTTGAACTTTGGATCACCTGTATGTGATGACGACAACTGTCACTGTTGTTCAGGATAACTTCTTATTTAATTAACAGTGACTGAGTTTTTTTGGATTTTTTTTTCTCATTTGACTCCACTCGTCCATTTACAAAGTTTATATTTGACTTGCAGATATGTGGTTGTGAACTTGAGCGTTAATTCAATCCACTTCTGATTAAACTCACTTTGCTATCTAGGAATTCTGACAGTGAAGCTGTTATTCTAAAGACAAATATTGATTAAATTCACTTTGCTATCAAGGAATATTGACTGAAAACCTGTTAAAATTTGCCTTACCTGGAGAGTTTGTATCATAATACTTTGACCATAGATTAAAGATGAAGGTATTAGCATCTCTCTTGCTCCTTGTCCTGCTATACTTCTGTAGGACTACATCTGCTAAACTAATGTGGCGGATGAAGCCAGCTGAAATTATTGCCCTTAGAGGTAACTTGGTGATGCTGAACTGTTTTGTGGATGGACGTAACATCACTAATCCTGGAGAACACAAATTCTGGTGGTACAGAGTGGACAGGAATGTGGTCCTCAGTAAGAACTTGCAGATCACTGCTACCGACCCTGACAGTGATCGCTACAGTGTACTCCTGGACAAATACAGGGGAGTATACTCACTTGTGATTAGGAATGTTTCTGAGGGTGATGGAGGTCTTTACCAGTGTCTCTTGAAGCAGTCCAGAAATGGCCCACAAGAGGTATCTGACAATGCCAGCTTGACTGTACTTACTCCTCCAACGCATGGGTACAAGCCCTGCACCATGTTCACCCAATCAAACATCATTCTTTCTCCCCAAGAAAACCGAGCTCTCAGGTGTCCCAAGTCAACAGATTCTTTCTGGAGAAGTGTCAATTCTAACGTTGCCACAAATGAAACAGTTTACCACAGCTGGACAGCAAACAGGCAAGTCCTCCATGCATTCTTCCTGCAGAACACAACAACACTCTTGTCTGAATCATCAACTATGGAGAACCAAGAAACTGTTTACTGTGCTGTGAACAGTTCAATGCTTCAACAGTTTCCCAACAGATGCACACTGATTCCACGTGCTACATCAACGAAAGCCATCATAACACCACCTATCATAGATGTCACAAACGGAGACATAGTTAACTTCACTTGCAGTCATGAAGATATAGCTGTTGCTATTGACTACACTTGGGATATCCCTATAGAACTTGAGGTCGCTGGAATCCAATTCGTGAAAAATGGAAGAACTATTATCCTGAAGGGTATTAAAGGAAATTGGGGTGAAATGCTGAATATTGTGTGTCAGGTAACGACTGAGTGGGGCATTAAAGCCAATGCAACAGCTACAATAGCATTCTTGCATAAGCTCATCACAACACCTGTAGTAAATGCTATTGCAAAAGGTGAGAAAGAAGAGAAGCCAGAAGTGATACAGCCAAGACCTATTATACCAGATGAATCCCAAAGGCCATCGAGATCTAGTAATCCAGCCTTAAAGAATATAAGCATCTTGATTGGACCTGCACTAGGTGTGATTATTCTGTTTCTCCTTGCAGTCATATTTGCACTCTGCATCACAAAACGCAAGACATCTTCTGCAAAGCACCAGCTCAGACTGACACACCAACTCTCTTCTTCCACTGATCCTCAGAAGATGGTTACTCTGAGATCTGTCAGCAAGCCTTCCAACAGGAACAGCCGCTCATCAAGGCGCTTCTCAGACTCCTTCACCTATCGATTCAGCAGGGACTGTGAATATGAGAACATTGAAGCATACATGGCAAAGAAGGGACAGTTCCTTGGTGGGACAACATCTTTCCAAGATGAGAACAATCAACCAATGGAGGCAAACGTCAGGGTGAAAATAGAAATGCCCAACAGCCTCAGCACCAGTATGCCAGCCCTGAATGCTTGCAAGATCTCGTCGAATATCAACAGCCATGCAGCGAATGAAGAGAATTACCAACAACACTACAGCAACCACCAGCCACACATCACCAATCACCAACCCTACAAGCCTTTGGCAAACGGGAATGCCTATGCCACCAGAGAACAAATAGGGTTCCCATCCTTGATCAGCCATGATCTTCGAGACACGCAGCATTACCATGTGCCCACAGCGACATCAACAATGCCTCATGCAGTGATCGATCGGTCAAAAAAGGCCATGAAACCACCTAATCCACCTCCAAGGAAACCTTCTTAC
The DNA here is from genome assembly GCA_025618425.1 of Heliocidaris tuberculata. Classification (NCBI taxonomy): domain Eukaryota; kingdom Metazoa; phylum Echinodermata; class Echinoidea; order Camarodonta; family Echinometridae; genus Heliocidaris; species Heliocidaris tuberculata. Next base: position 18,997,638 of record CM046849.1, read on the forward strand.
TGACAAAATGTCAGGAAAGAATGAGCAATGGACTGACTCTGAATTTGTTACTTTAATGTGAAACTTGATCTGGGACATGATGTATATATATTTGTATTTAGTTGCATTTTGTGACCGAGTACTCTACTCTGTATTTCCACTTGTTCTTACATGGACATCTGAAACTGTCATGCAGAAAAGGACAATATTTGCTTCCAAATGGCAGAAGATCCAGTAAAACTGTGGAAGGCTTGAATTATTATTGTTTACGTTCTTAAAACTTGCCTGGAGCATTAGGTGTACTCCACCATATTCTCATGTATGTATATGACTATCTAAATTGTGGCTTATACTTCAACATTTTAGAATACATCACAATCTGTGAGATGTAATGATTTTCAGTAATCTTTCACCAACTTTCTGAAAGCTTCTTCAGACAATAAGGAATAAGCACTGAGTTCTACATTCCGAACATTGCTAAGGAGTTTGGGTGTACATTATACAAATATATATTCACATGAGAGGGTCTGGTTGGAAACTATGGTCCCAGAGGTGACGTGACTTCGATTATTTTCGTGAGGGGCTCAAGCCCCGAAGGAAAATGGTCATCTTCACGTCACTGAGCTGAGGGTACCATAGTTTTAACAGAAACTCGAATATAGGCAGTATATAATGGGTTTATGTCCATCATCTTTAACTAAAGTCATAGATCTACTGATCTAATGATAATCATCTGCACCTCACGGTATCGCACACACAAAAGTTTTTGAAGAAGTGATGAATAGCACGAATATCAATAACGTAATTATGACATCATCACACACTGGTGCTTGAAACAATAGACACATGCAAATTTATGTTGTCACAATACAGTACGCGGCGTACAGTAGTACTGTACACGGATTGTGACATCAGATGTTAAACTCAATGGCAATTCACTCATTTGCCAATCAATTCTTATCACCTTCCAGGAAAATCAAATCAAAGGTTTAAGGTTTACCTGATGATAGTGAGAATGAGCATGGTCGACTATTAACGTGAAGTAAAAGGATACTCTTGGTGTTTGATTTACATTCTTTATTCATTATTCAGCATTGGATATCGCCTGTTTGGAGCCAGAAGGGTGTTAAGTCCCATCATTTGTACAGATCGAGTTCATTATCACACTTCTTGCTCCCAACAGAGGATGTATGATATGAAAATAACGAATATTTCGGCCCTAATGTTTGCATTTTTTTTTCCAAGGTTGCAGTATTTTCCCCCTTACTTGATTTATGTGACAAGCTCAAGGTAACAAATGATTTCATAATGACAAATGATTAGAGGCACAAAGGCTGCATACACATAGTCATGAGGAATAGGGATTTCCAAGTTTCAGCAAATGTGACTGACGTGGGATTTCACAGGGATAACTTCAAGAACATTCCGCTAACGTGGCTCTGATATCATATATGTGTGATGAAAGTTGTGTCAGTCATTATTCATGAAGACATTATATTAGGGTCACTTGAAGGATCCAACAATGGTTTATTTTCTTCAATATTTCTTGCATAAAGTCTGACCAGATTTTAATCAGTCAAAGAGTAATGAAGTTGTGATTGGGCTGTCTTGATAATTGAAACACATTTTCCATTGATCATATTTCACACAGAAATTTAAAAAAACTGGGTGGAATTGCCCCTACAAATAGAATCACTATTTAACTAAGAATAGAGGCTGTGCTCAGATTTTCTTTCAGAAATTATTAATAATATCAATTGTTGTTAAACGAGTGTTATGTACATGTAACAAGAAGTTGAGTGGAAATTTACCATCATATAATACAAGAATATTTGTATCAATTATTGTTGCCATCAGTGTTTGAGGGCATGGGAGGGGTAATTATTTTGAGTATCTGTACATGTACAAAAAAAAAGTGAGGGAAAATTTTGCAGCTTGGGGAAAATAGGTTATCTCAAAGTTCTAAATTCCATATGTTGGTCATTTGGTTAATCTGGGAGGGGACAGAAGTTGATCTATAAGTAAAAAATATCTTATTCCCTCTCTCTCTCTCTCTATCTCTTTCTCTCTCTCTCTCTCTAAAATCTATCACTCTTTCTCTCTCTCTCTCTAAAATCTATCACTCTTCTCTCTCTCTCTCTCTCCCTCTTCCCTCTCGTCATTCATTTTCTTCTCCTCCTTCCCTTTCTAATTTTCATCTTCTCCTTCTTTCTTCTTTCTCCTTCTCTCTCCTCTTTCCCTTCCTCTTCCCCTTCACTCTCCTGGTCTTCTCAAATGTTCAAACATTTTCATTGTTACATGTCATTAATTTTTGCAAAGCATTTCATTATTTCAAGAGCATTTCTGTCATATATGTACTTAGTTTTTTTTTTTGTTTTTTTTTTGTATCACTATATACATGTACAATATATTTACAGCTAGGGAAATAGAAATATGGAAGAACAAGATCGCTTTCATGAATGACTAATTTTCAGGAACAAAGGAGACTTCTCAATAACATTCCTACTCCCAAGTTAACCAACTCCTCACATATGATTTTCTTTTCAGAACAGTATTTTAACATGTGTTGAATCAATATCTAAGCAAACAAAGAAGTGATCATATGGTTTTTAATGTTTTCACTGTTGATATCATTGAACTCTTGGATCCAACCATAAAATATTGGGAATTGTGGTGGTGACTACATGACCATAAAGTAAATGTTGGTTTACTGCTTAATTCTTCAGAGTTCATGGCTAATTAGCTTAATCTCCACCTGTTGTCTGTAGGTTGCAGAGATTTTTTTTTGTTTGTACTAATGACAAATCATCATTCTTGGTGGTTTTAAACCACATGCTTCTCGTCATAGGTGTGGGTTTACTTTACGTGTAATCAAAAAATCCCATCTGTTACTGACTTTTTAGCCAAAATGGTCATTTGTCAGGTTTTAGTTTAAAACCATTTTGACTTATTTCAGACAGGGCTCCACACTGACTTTTTTTCCGAAGGGGGCCCGGACTGCAATTTTTAGGGTCTGTAGACATGACCCCATGTAAAAATTTTGAAATGGGGGGGGGGGGGGGGGGGTTCAGACTGAGATTTTGGGCACAAGTGGGTTCTGGTGCATGTTAGCGTCATGCCTTGTTCTAGATTATTTTAGTACTCTAAAAACCAACCATGCGAGCATACCATGACCATGGATGATTCAATCTTGTTTATTTCCAATGTAATCTGTATCTTTCTTTACTTTTCAAAGAGTATTTTGGTTATGATTGTGAATATTGAATAAAGTGATGTATACAGTATTTCAGGATGGACTGTAATTTCAGGATTTCATTGAGTATGATTGTGAATACAGGAATGGATATATATTATTTCGGGATCAATAACAGTTGTACTTTAGGTAGCTTAGCGAAACGTGATGGCATGTAAAAACGAGGGAAAGACGCAAATGACAGAATTATTAAAAATCAAAATTTTATTCCATAGAGGCAGAACCAAAATATTGGGATGTAGAATTAGTATTTAACTCTATTAAACACTTTTAAGCAAAATTACATGAAAAGTTTTATTTGGATTTATAAGTCTGATTGTAATTTCAGATGCACAAAGAAAAAAAAAACAATTTGCTCTTTACGTCTTTCCTGCATCTTTAATGTGCCATTACGTTCGCTAAGCTATTTATCAGCAATCCGACATTTGCTCCAGCGACGAGTGCTCCAGATTTTATTTTGTTAAAGATAAAGGGGTAGAATTAGGGTTGTATTTGGATTTTGGAATAGAGTTAGGGTTAGGGTTAGGGTTAGGGTTAGGGTTAGGGTTAGGGTTAGGGTTAGGGTTAGGGTTAGGGTTGAGGTTAGGGTTGGGGTTTGGGATAGTGTTTGGTCCACAGTTCAAGTTCGGATTTCAGTTAGTGTAGGAAATTCAAGATATCTAGCAACTGTTGCCGGAGCATGCATATTTATATGCATCGTACAACTGGATTATCTTGTGAAGGTTAACTGAAACTTGTCCCATTTCTATAGGTCAACCAGTTTGGGGAATAAGCGGAATGATACAGCACTACCTTAGAGCCCTTACTTATGTCAGCATTTCTTCAAGCAGGAAAGGTAGAAGGATATGAGTACTTAATCATCTTTCTGTTATTTCAAAGAGGCACTTGCATTTACATTCTTGGATTACTTGCTTTACATCACTTTATTTTAATGAGTCATTTTTATATCAACATAATATGCACACAGATAACTTGGGGAGCGTTTCATCAAGCGTTTTTTCAGTGATTTTTACCGACAACTGTTATACATGTAAGCTACTGAAATCCTTGCATCTGATTGGCTGAGAGCAAATTTGTCATTAAAAATCACTGACAAAACGCTTGATGAAACGCTCGCCTGCTCTCTTTTTTGACGAGAAAGAACTCAAGAGAAAGGAGAAGAACCTTATGAAAACTAACTTCAAGTTATAAATACAGAAATATAAATATATTCAGGTTCTTTTAGGTATAGAGGGAGCCCTTGCCCTTCCTTCAATCCAGGAACCCCTCAGTTAAAGAGTACTGGTAGAGGGAAAGACATGTGTGGATACATGTATAAATTCATAACTTGAGCGTCTGTGTCGACTTCTGGATGGTAAATACAGTATTTGAGTATCCCCGTATTTGAAATTTATGTCAAGAATCTAGATGATGTCATTTCAAAAATACATCAAAACACTACCAGACTGCCATTTCCTTGGTTGCATGCCAATACTCCTTAATTGTTATACGGCAGAATTAAACTGTTCACAGTTCATACAACATGTTAAAAAACACACAACTTTAAAAATTACACTTAGCGATTTGGTATCTTGGTAAATCTTCAAAGGTCATTTCTGAACATAAAATTCACTTATTTCACTAGGCCGAATTTTAAAAAGAGATCCAAAGAGGTTGAATACTTTACGGTTGTCTGATCATGTTCAAAATGAGAAAGATTTGAAATTGCTTACAAGCCTGTAACCATACGGTCAATAGGGAACTAGAAGGGCGTCAACTCAACGTTGGGGATATGAGTTATTGCCTTTACGATCCTCAGGAGACATTTACTTTGGTAAACCAGAGCAAATGGACAATTTAACGATTGTACAACCCTTCAAATTATTAGTTGCAACTCATTTGAATGGTTTGCCAGAAACTAACTCAATTCATCCTCCACCTGCAAATATCCAGCCTGAGTGGAGGAGGGAAGCGCTAATTGGTAATACCTCTAGCGAGGGAGAAAAAAGTACAAAGTCATTCGTACTTGCCAAGTCTAAATATATATACGAATTGTGAAGTACACAGATGCACTCGCAGGCACTTACCGTACCCGGAAAGGTTCAGTCCTGTCCTGTATGCACTCACAAATACCAGTGTACCTGGAATAACATACCCTGTGCACGTATACACTACTGTGCATACATGTACATGTATGTGAATTACCATCCCATGCTATCGCCTCAGCAACACATGAACCCCCCCCCCCCCCCCCTAGAGTACAGGCCCCATCAATTTTAATATGAAAATAGGACCACATGTAGAGCATGAATATACATGTATATATGTGACCCGGCACCACAAAACCACCAAAAAGTCGCAAGCCGAGATTTTGTGTAAACAGCTGAAATGGAAATTTGGGTTGGAAAATTTGATTTTGGGATTTTTGTTTTTTCTGAAAGATCGTTCTTTTCTGTACCTTATATCAAAATCTGGAAGCTTAAAACGCAGTAGAAGATGAGTTTTTAACAGTTTTTCTAGACCAGTTTTTTTCGCACAGCTTCGGTTTCTTCCTAATTCTTCGCCTTCCCGTATGATTTTTTTTTACTCGGTACCGCTCACCCTCGTAAAATCACTGCAATCTCACGGGCGTTAAATTACCTATTCCCTAATGATTTTTATACTGTTAGAAAGAATAAACTCTCAGCAATCTCATCATACTGATATTACAGTTCATCAATAGTCGCGAAAGCAAATTACAGAGCAGTTTTAAGTTCCATTTCGATGACGAAACAGAGTCTGAAAAAGGATTTCGTTGCTAACGGACGATCAGTTTATTCATGTGAGCAAGGAAAGAGTATGTAAGTTCTATGTAAAACAAATTACATAGGTTAATCATTGTGAAAAAGAAAAAGAGTAGGTCCTATTTAAGTTAATTATAGGCTAAATTACAAGTTCAATGTATGATATCAGAAGGACTACAAGGTAACAAACCAGTATTATGTAACAGGAAACAAAGAAAGACACCCAAATGGAGTGAATAGGCATTGTCTAGTGCAAGTGTCAGGCCACCGAGGTGCCCTTAATCTCCCATTAGAACACTCTCATTTGCATCATAATAACTTTCGAATGACTAAAGTTCACAATTTGAAGCCTTGGCAATAGAATGAATAAACTATGTTGAACACTCCTACCAAATATCAACCTAATCCGACAATTCATTCATAGTGGGTGCTATGGCCTTTTGACTCGTTCTCTATTGATTTTGTCTCTTGTTTTCTTACTCCGCACGCTTGAATAGGCCTCAACTTTAGAGCTCATTTCCTCCCTATTTGATATCAGCAAACCTCTCTTACAGCTCCTTTCATTCGCTGAATTAAAAGGTTTAGAAAGTTTCAATTATAATTAGTCACGTATCATTTTGAAGCTAAGACTTTGTTCTATCCAAATATGATAAAATCAGAAAAATTATTTTTTGCGACTTTTTGGTGGTTTTGTGGTGCCGGGTCACATATTGTACAATTTACATGTATCTATTCAACTCAAGGTCTTTTCTCATTTTTATTTTATTATTCTCTTCATTGTTCATGACTTCACACATATACACACAAATAGCTCCCATCTCCCCTCAAACTCCTTGCACCTCATTCCCGCATTGAAAGCCACCTTAATTGACTTCACGAACACTTTACCTAAATTGATACATCCTGCGTGAGAACGCAACTTGGATAAGAAACGGGAGGCTGAGTAAGAAAGATCTCATCTTAAACAATGTGTCAGTCTCTCCATGTCCCTACAGATGACTTTGAGAGACAGGTCATGTATAAACATCTTTACACTTTCTACAAGTGTCAGGTGTAACAGAAACAGAGTCCCTTGATCCATGCATTTGACGATGATTCATTTTAAAGGTAATGTTGATTTCTGCTCAACCGATAATGAAACTCTATTTTGAGAGAAATTATCTAAAAGTCTTTCTGAAATGTTGAACGTGCTTCAAATTCATGCATTTCTTTGACCAATAAACAAACTTGCTAAAAAAGAACACATTTATGGCCCCTCATGATCTTTATGTACCCTTATCTCCCTTTAGGCTATGCTATTTTAGTCTCCATGGATGCTCTATGGATGCTCTACAGCTCTATCTTTTATGGATCACGCTCTTTTCAGGTTGCATCAGCAGAACTTTGGAACAAATTGCCAGAAAATATTAAAAATTGTGATACCGTTGACAACTTTAAGGCACATCTTAAAACATTTCTTTTTAGAAATAAATGTACATGTAACTTCCAGTGTTAACTGGTAACTAGAGGAAGTACTTGTATGTTGAGCATGCCTCACTCTTCTCAAGCTTCTCTATCCACTTTTCCTTCTTCCTCTTTCTTACAGCGCATAGGGACATATTGTGATATGCGCTATACACTGTATAAATACGGTATATTATTATTATTATCTCCCTCTCTCTCTCTCTCTTATTGTCTCTTTCTCTCTCTCTCTTACTGTATTTTTCTTTTCTCTCTCTCTGTCTCTCTCTCTCACACACACACAGAGGTTTCACTTGTACCTTTTGCTTCCATTCATTTTCATGTGTTGACATGTAACAAAGAGGTCGACATCTAACAAAGATGACAGTATCACATCAGCTGTGATAAAGAAGACAGTAATTTTCACTGCCCTCTTATAAAATAATAGTGATTGCAATGATAATGATGAGAATAATAAGGATGGTCATACATGAACATGATATCGATGTGGCTATTGATGACTGTAGACATGCAAATATTTTGATGACATAACAAAAAGTGATTATAGATTTATACTATTTAAATGATCTTTTCACCCATTTTGGAGACAACTCTGCTTTCCACTTTTAACAGCTAATTCTTACTTTTTTTTCTTGTAGTCACCAAATTTGGTGAAAACAACTTAAACGACATTCAAAATGTTTTAATGTTTTTCAACTGCTTTCACTTCAAATGCCTTCCTACTGCATACTGAGGGGTGATGGGAATCAAGATTGCAGTGGGAGCAAAACAATGAGAGATACAGTAAGTAGGTGTAGCAGAACAACAGACTTTGAAACAGGAAAGGCTAAATTCAGAACATGTTTGTCCCTTAAATACATGTAGGTCTGTCTTTCCAAATAGGCCTCACCCAAATTAGAAATAGGGGCTGGATTAAGAGTCAACTCACCATACCACCTAAATCAAGATTGTTTCCTAAACTCACTGAGTGTGCTTTTCCCATTCCCACACCTGGCTTTGATCATTTGACAAAATACATACATGTAGGCGATCTCATATTCAGTCGAATTTCCTATTTCGGTATTGTAGGGGAAGTGTTTTTAATTTAATTGCAACCATTGTTGCACCTGTAATTTTTCTTATCAATGTGGTCTGAATTCCTTAAAAGAAATAATTACAGTGTACTGTATGTCCAATTATATTTCCCTATTCTTCTCTCCATTTCTCAAGAAGTCTCTGTACATGTATCTCTATCTCTCTCTCTCTGTTTTTCTCTATTAATTTATACCCCTGTCTGTTTTATCATCCCCTTCTCACTCACTCTCTCTCTCTCTCTCTCTCTCTCTCTCTCTCTCTTGAAAATGCTACAAATGCCCTGAACTGCAAGTGCACAATAATGTCAGATTCTGACCAAACTCTGCCTTGAACAGAAGATTGGATTTCAATAAATATTGTACATCTAAAGGTACTCAAAGTACTGGGGGAGGTGATTACACATTCAAGTTGTTCAAAACTATCAACATATTTGAAACTTTTTTCAAGAAATGTTAGCAATAACTACCACTGCTGTAGTTTGAATATGGAGCATTTAAAGAACTACATGCCCATACTGTACATCAATTCAATACTTCATACTTTTACCAACCCTAGGCTAGACATGATTAAAAACAAGTCTAATTGTGTAGTCTCATATATGCATTAATAATAAAATATCCGATCTGACCTCCTCTTGACCTTAAAATAATTTCCTCATGCTAAGGAATGAATACATTTAAAGGGCATTCATTTGAAAATTGATAAGCACGATCACCAACTCCTGACCTATAGAATATCAAGGCAGCGAGGAGGAGAGCTTCAATCATCAGTTGCGCAACAAATTTAGACTTCACCCCTCCCGGCAAAACTGTTTGCCCAGAGTGTCGGCTGTCTTAACGGGGGAAGTACTTCAATTAAGGCAGATTTGAGAGGTCCTGGTAAACTTGGGATTATAAAATAACAGCAGAAGGATAATGACTTTGGGGCACAGGAAGAAATCAAGATTCTAAATTTGTCAAGCTGGAAGGTAAGGAAAGCCGTGCCTCCTACCAGATATCAGGATCAGGCCCTATGAAGATTTTTTTTTTTAAAGGAACTTAGGGTAAGTCATTTTTCTTTTCAATGTCTATTTTTAAATTTTAAATAAAACTTAACTGAATGAAATAGTTCAAGTTGATGATAACAACTTAAGTTATCATTACCAATTAATGAATTGAATCTGGGTTATATACAGCACATTTTTAGTGCTGGTTGGCATTTGCTGAAAGTTTACAGATATGTATTTTGTTGCTTTCTGTCACACTACTACTGTATATTTCAAGTTTTGTACACATTTGATATAAAAGAAATTGATTTTGGATTCTTGAATGGTGGCTCTAAACCTGAGTGGTGGGTTAGCTTTAACTCTGAATTGAATAGATAATGTCATGTGTCTATTATTTAAAGATAAGAAGCTGAAAAGCTAACTATTTGGACAAAAATGCCTTTGTTTCAGGTACAATTAGACTTTAGTTAACCCATGATGTTTCAGGCTCTTTATAGAGCTCTTTGAAATGCAACAGGATCAGACACAAGATAGCAGATCTCTTGGAATAAAAAAAAGGCAGAAATGAAACATTTTTTTCGGGGGGGGGGGTGTAAGATGAACACTTGCTCATTACCACATTTCTGGAGTTTTGCATAAATTGCCAGTATGCCTAGTTTTATCCAAATTTCTGCTTCTAGATTCATATCTTGTAGAGGTCCTGTCTACTTAAATTTCTAAACTTCCATGTATATAAGAGTCATACCTACCCAAGAATGACAAACTTGAAGTTCTGATTCACTGAGATTTTATGCATTAACTTCCAAGGATATGCACTTATCTTGTCAAACCTGAAGTTCAAAAGCTGAACAAAAGAAGTGACGAGACCTCAAACATCACCATCCTTTGTTAAATTTCAGAGAAAATCTGTTAAACGTGGCATCTCCATCCCATCCTACTAGATTATTGGATGATAGATGACCTCATACACACTGATCAACCATTTGATGTCATTTACGTTGACAATACAGTTATGATAAGGATGATCAAGAGTGGTAGGATTGTGTTAATGTGTTTTTTGGAAGCAGAACTGAATTACAAAGGAAATGCACTTCCTTGTTAAAGCTAAAGTCAAAGAAAATCCTAGAACTTCTTCTTCTTCTTACATTGATTTCCTCCACTTAGCAGAGAACTGTGCTTGCATGAGCACAGGTGATCACAAATCCATAGCACTGTCAGAGTTGGTCAATAGATGATAGACAAAAGAAGAATGAAAGACAGAGATAAAGTGTAAAAGAGAAAAGTGCAGATTGCCTCGGCCAAAGTCAAAATCAGGGATAATATTCGTCTTCCCTAGAAGAAAGAGATCTATGAGTGCAGTAGTCATCAGATTATGTGACAGAGAGTGAAGCCTCCCCTGAACGAGTAGTGGTAGGCTGGTAACAAACAAAGACCTTGCGACGTAGAAAAAAGGGCATTCACCAGTCATGTGCATGACTGTCTCTTGCGTGTATCCACAAAAGCAGCTTGGGTTCTTTACAACCTTGGTGGTTTGAAAAAGGCGGCAGTTTGTTTGGTAGACGCCACAATAAGATGTGACAATACAGTATTATAAGGATGATCAAGAGTGGTAGGATTGTGTTAATGTGTTTTTTGGAAGCGGAACTGAATTACAAAGGACATGCACTTCCTTGTCAAATCTAAAGTCAAAGATAATCCTAAACCATAAGAAGTGACAGGGCCTCACATGTAACCATCCTTAATCAAGTGACAGGAGAAAGGAGAAAAATTTCCGAGAAAATCTTTTAAATATAGCAACTCCATCCCACTAGATTAAGGGAAATAGATGATCTCACACGCACTGATCAACCATTTGACGTCATTTACTATGACAATACATTGATGACGAATATGATCGAGAGTGGTAAGGTGGTTTTAGTGTCTTTTTAAAGTAGAACTAAATTACAAAGGACACATACTTCCTTGTCAAACCTGAAGCTAAAGAAAATAATAGAACATGAGAAGTGATGGGGCTTCAAACATAACAACACTTTGTTTTTCAGTAATTGAGTGACAGATGAGTGACAGAAGAAAGTTTTACAATTTTAGAGAAAATCTTTTAAATATGTGTTGTCATCCCATTGGATTAAGGATGATAGATGACCTCATACACACTGATCAACCCAATGACGTCATTAATAACTATGGCAATAAAATGATAATGAGGATGATTGAGAGCAGCAGTGTTGTTGTGTTATTGTTATTCTCCTGGAGCAGAAAGAACAAGGACAAGCGAACTGAAGCGAACTGAATCACTGTAACCCCCAGGTCTCTCCTCCCAAAATAAGTCTCAAATTACCCCAAGAAAATATAAAAAGAAATTTCCTAGTGATATTTTGAAAATAGGATATCAGTCTGAAACCCAAATATACATGTACAGAGCCAAAAAATATTTTTGTGTCATGGTCCCGTTTTAAAAGTTTTAACAAAGATATTTTAGAGTATTTTAGACATTGCACTTTGGGTAAAAATTCATAGCCATAGGAAATGACAGATGAACAATGGTTTGGTGTGTCAGTCAGGCAGGGGCAGGATATTTCAAATCACTGTAATTTGATTGAATTCAATTCTGAGGCAAAAATATTTTGTTCGTGGAAATTAGGGGACTACCTTGATATTTGATTTTTTTACAACTACCATATGGCTGCTACATGCTGCCTTCATTACAAATTGGGGGAATTTCCTCTACAAATTATCCCTTTTTAGTACTTTTTGTATTTGAATACGAGTTTTGTTTGCTCTGTACATCTGCATAAATTGTATTGTAACTGATTTATGGATCTGTTTGTTTAATGATCTAATTGGCTTGTTGATAAGAGCCTATAGATACAAAACCAGGTCAATGCCTTGGGGCCTCCAAAAATGTCATTTCCTGGAAAAGCCTTGAAAAACATGTCTTTCTGTTTAATCCTTAAATGATGACTTTGGTATTTGTTTGCAAAAATATTCCAGCATGGAATTATAGGAAGATTTACATATAAAACCTCCATCATGAACAAAATTTACTTACATGTACTTACTAGAGTCTGCAAGAATATCAGTCAATGAAAATTGCAATTTTGCAATCTGCCGTATTATTACAATTACTGTATGTTGCATCATAATCTGGTACAATTAATCTGGTACACTAAATGTGTGATTTGATGTTACGTCTTGCATATGGCTGATACTCACACCATGTGCTAACCCTACACATAATATTTCACAAAAAACATTATTTCAGAAGGGTCCATTTTCCCTCAAATGTCGCACTTCGATTACATACATGCATTTACACCCTTACGCTAACAATACAATATGTGTGATTTTTGCAGAAAAAGGAAGGAAATGACAACTGAATGCATATTTTCAAAAGCTCCATTTCGGGGATTACATGTATAATCTGAAGTCTAATTGCTTCAAAATTAGGTAAATTGGGCAATGCTTTATAGCAGTGAGGGCAGCAATTACAAACAAATCGTTTACACATTGATGCATCATGAGGCTACAATGTATTACAGCTCCCACATCTAATTTGGTAAATACAGTATAAACAGGCTACATACATGTACATGTTAGCCATGTATGGTAGTGGACCCTATTTCTGAACACTTTTCACAAAATCAACCATAGCAAATAAAATATTACATGAATATATGTCAAACTTACATAATGAATGCTCAAAGTCCTACAGAAAAAGAAGTTGATGGAATTTGAAAAAGACAACGTAGATTTAATACGATATTCCCTTCCGAGCGAACCCCTTCCCAACGACGCGGCGTTTTGGTCCCTTGAAAAAGGTATTGTATTACCGAACGTGTGCCACCTATGGGAAAAAGACACAACCTACCCCGATTTGGGGCCAACGGGATGAAGAATGGGGGTGACGAGAGAGCAGGTTATAAGATATTACTTATGTTTTTTGCCTCATTTTATGATCTTCTGCCCTGTGCTCTGTGTGTCAAATAATGTGGAGAACATACGCGTAGTCCCACCTGTATGAAAGCCATTTTAGGCGCTTAACTGTGCGCGTTCGGTAATACAATGCTGTTCGGAAATACAATCAATGACTATAATAGATGTAGATCCATAATTCCATATATATGCTAACAATATATTGTTTGACCCATAGCAGTTTAGTGTCGCTTTAATAGTGATATTCAATTTTATCTTTTGATCCAGCATGCATGCTCTGAATGCATTCTGGATTAGAAATTATACATCAGCAGAAAGTGCAAAAAATCTCTGAAAAATTTGAGTCCATTTCTATTGTCGTACATTGTGCCATTCATGAATAAGAGCGATATAGACCTGTACATATTACACACGTAATTGAAAATAATCAGTGAAGTCTCTCTATCGGCAACAAAGAGTGAAATTTATAATCATTATTTTCATGTACAAATTGGCAATTTCTTGTTGATTTTTTTTAATGTAATTTCATTTAATACAGTGTAAACTTTTTTCAAATTAAACTGTGAAAGAGAGGAAAATTCAAAAATTTTGTGCCAATTTGACAGGGAAAAGCTGATTCATTTAGACCTTTAGAAAACTCTGACTGCTAAGGGTTGATACACTACATGTATATAATCAGTGTGCTCAATGCCCAATGAAAGAAAGAAGGAATTACACAACAGAATACACATACACAACACAGAATAAAGAAGAAAAAAAAAAGAAATTGAAATCAACTAGAATGCCCATTTCAAACAACTGAACATTGAGAACACATACAGTATACATTTAAAAGTAACTATAAGTACATTTACATGTATTTGGTTTACGGTTCACCATCTAGACAGATGTACATGAACTAGAGCATGGTACTGTTTTGTTTTTAATACTCACAGTTTTGCCGAACTCCTTGTGGAGGTTATTGAAAATATCAATGGCACTGTATGGTCTGTTCTTGCTATTCAGGTAGTCCAAGACTGCAGAGGCAGCTAAATTTAAAATGAAATTAAGAAGGTTCAGTATAGGAGTAAAAGATCAAAAAATCTGATAATGACATCTAAAATATTCAAGTTCTCTTCAAATTGGTTTGCTCTGTCTCCTTTCAATTATGACTTATGACCAATTTTATCTTCTCTTCTTCCTCCTCTTTTTTCTTTTCCTTTTTCTTTCATCTTTTTCTCCTCCTTCTTCCTCTTACTTTTCTCTTTTTCATTCTCCTTTTTCTTATTCTCCTCCTCAATCATTCTTCTCCTTCTCATCCTTCTTCTTCTTGTTTTTCTTCTTCTCCTCCTTCCTCTTAATCTTCTCCTCCTTCTCCTTCTTCTTTTTCTTCCTCCTCTTCTTCTTCTTCTTGTTTTTCTTCTTCTCCTCCTTCTTCCTCCTCTTCTTCTTCTTCTTCTTCTTCTTCTTCTTCTTCTTCTTCTTCTTCTTCTTCTTCTTCTTCTTCTTCTTCTTCTTCTTCTTCTTCTCTTCCTCTTCCTCTTCCTCTTCCTCTTCTTTTTCTTCTTCTTCTTCTTCTTCTTCTCTTTCCTCCACTAAACAAATAATGCATGACAACAGTACAGTGGAAACTCGGTATAAAGAGGTCTGATATAACAATATTCCTGATATAACAAGGTAATAATCCTGGTTCCAACTCTCTATATTCTGTTTTTTTTAACTGATCATGCTGATATAACGAGATTCCTGCTATAAGTATAACAAGGTCATTTTGATGGTCCCAAGGACCTTGTTATACTGATTTTCCACTGTATTCAACTAGATTATAATCATAAAGGCAGTTGTTTCTTTTACTTTAAATAATTCAGTGTATCTTGTAAAAACATGAAACTTACCGAGTGACCATGGTGACTGATACTTTTAGGAATATCAAATACAAATACACAACTTCACAAGGGATACTTACAAATCACATCTCAAATGTCAAAAACAAAAAGAGGTCTAACGCTAGATCTAGATCTAGATCTAGAATTATGAATAGATCTATTGTAGACTTTAACGACATTCAGTTTCGAATTCAAACTTCAAAGCAAGTTTGGCAAAGATGTTAATTACAACATCAAATCCATGCATTAATCTGTGCACGTGGGACTGAGAATCATCAACAAATGCATGGAATTTCTTATAGTTCATGTATTTTCTTATAAAATACACATGAGGATATATCTTACCGTGTGCATCCTTTCCTTTGCTCATTTTATGTTGATAGTTGACGATGTTCCTATTGAAAGATAGGTAGAATCGCAGACATTTCCAATGGCAATGGTCACTTCGTCAGTCGTCCATTCATTCGAACTTCCCGCAACTCCGACATATCGCGCGCGCGCGTGTAACATATCAACAATTACAACAATATATATTACAGTATGCGTTTTTCTAAGCAGGGAACATAGACGTGTTATAGATTTACATTTCCGTGGTTTAAGCTTTATATTCACCACAGATATTAAGTTTCTTTTTTTTTTTTTTCTTTTTTTTTATTATGGACTGAATTTACTTTATTTAATCGGTGCTTTCATACACTCCCAATTACTTGTTTAAAATGTATTTCCATTCAGATTCTATCCCTGTACCTTTACAATATACAATCAAATTTTACCCCAGAAATTGTTTTTCTATCCTTCATTAATTAGCATCCTCCTCCCTCCCCTCTCTCTTCTCTATTTCTGCCCTATTATTCTCTCTATCTTTCTCATCTTTTATGCTTCCCATTTCCTGTTACTGGTTGTCTCTCTCCCCCTCCCTCCTCCCTATATCAAAATGCTTTTTAAAAAATTATTATAGCCCTGCCCTCCCCCTCCCCCTTCTATGGCTTCTCTCTATCTGCCCTTTTATGCTTGACAGGTTCTTTCTCACACTCACTCTTTCATTTCATTCTTCATATCTATTCCTAGCCAGAACCCACCCTTTCTCTCTCTCTCTCTCTCTATACCTAGCTTCCTTATCCATATCAATCAGCTAATACATGTAATCCTACACCCACAAACATACACACAAAAAAAAGATTTTCCTCACTTATATATTTTTCTCTTTTCAACTTTTCTATAATAAATGTGAACAAAAGTTAATCTCATCTCCTGGTTTTCAAGTTTTTACAACACATCTCCACATTGCACTGGGCTAGCTAAATATTGACTAGCAACATTCTCCAAGCAGTTCTCATGCACTTATTTATACACATTTTTATTGCATATATACAATTCATAATATACAAGTACAATTATTCTACACTGTATTGTAAACAACAGACTGTAACACAGGAGGACAAAAAAAAAAACCCAAAAAATGTTGACTTTCAAGCATCTTCCACATCTTTGACAATCAAATGCTTAAGAATGCATTATAGGCAGTCACTCAGAGGTAAGAGCATTTCATGCAATACTGCAAGCATTATATTACCAGACAACATTATTGTACATCTCCGAAAATGAAATAGGTTCATAATTCCACAAATTTTTAAAAAAGGATTCATATTTCAGCAAATTTGTAATTCAGAAAATGCAATAAGAGCCCGACATAAAATTGGGGGATTATGAACTTTCTGATATATGAACCTTTTTTATTTTTGAAAACATGAACCCTAATTCATTTCGGAATTATGAACCTTATTTTGTTTTCGGAATTATGAACCCTTTTTGCATTTTCAGAATTACGAACCTTCGGAGTAACGAAGCTTTGGACATACGGACCTTCGGAAAAATGAACCTTCAGAATTATGAACCTATAGAAAAACAACATGTAACCCCCCCCCCCCCCCCAAAAAAAAAATAGTACAATCTTATTGTGTCAGAGTGAGTTCAAGGGTGCAAGTATAATTGAAATCTTTATTTCTTTCTGCATTGATATCCTACATATATAAAACAAGCATAAAAGGACACAACTTTCTCCATCACATTATTTCACTTGAGGGTCCTGATTTCTATCATATTCCTACCACTTATTTTCATATGTCAACATATATGTTTGGGAAGGCTTTAAAATTAATTTGCCTGATATCTATATTGATATTCACTTTGATATTTCTCCTAGAGTAGAGTCATCAGCAAAGGATAAATCAAACTATTTCAGATTCATGGTCATGATTTAAATTTCCATTTAGTTATTTTTTACTTTGTATTCAAAATCCAACAGTGGCAGAGCGTGTGATATGCCACTGAGGTGGCACTGGAGTCATGGGAACAGCAGCAGTTTCACTAGATGGATGAAAATGCGAGAGAAACTAGGCAGTCCCTTGGACAGGATGTTAAACGGAGATTCTGCACATAGGAAAGTCACCATCTATGCACATGAAGATCCCTCTGCACTGTCCATAAAAGAGTAGGTGGAAACCCCAGTGTAGTGGTTCACCTGCACATCCCAATCAGTTATAGAGGGAGGAGCAACCTGAGGGTCATCAAAAGTCTTTTTTTCCTATCCCAGGCACAGGTGATGCTAAACACATAATAATCATCAAGTGTGCAAAAAGGATGTGGAAGGGGTCATTATCTTCTATTTATGTTTTCTTCCCCTCTCCCTTTCTTCCAATCTCTTTCTCTGTTTTTCCCCTGCCAGTTTTCTCCTCACTGGACATCTAAATTGGCTCTCCTCAATGCCAGTAGTCCATTTACAATGTCTTGTGGTAACATTCTTAGCTGAGCAAATTCCTCTGTGGTTGAATAACGTAGCTTGGTGCGAGGATCTGTATATTTTGCCTGTAGTAGAAAAAAAGACAACGTACAAAAGCTATTTTTGAAGTACCGATAAAGATGTTAGCAAGAGAGATATAGACACAGGCACTGATGGTTTTTGTAAATGAAAGACATTTTTACAATTAGTTATAATAATCATATGTCATCATAAACACTACTCAATACAGTATTTAGTAAGTAGAATATTTGTCAACAAATGCATTTTTTAAAAATTCAAGCATGTGTTGATAGCCCTACTAATCTTTGAAAAACTATGTCTTATTATGCAGGGGAAAGAAAAATTAGGTACCGACAGTCTTGCATCTGCTATAGCAGCAAAGTATGGGTCCTTTGACAATGACATATCAGGTGCTCTATCTTCATGAGTCCTAAGATTAATTCTTTATTACAAGAGGCATGACCCTGAGGAAAGTTATTTTAATCTATCTAAAACCATGCAAACTTGTAATACAAATTTTCAGTTTCTTCCATTGAGTAAATAGCTATAGTGCACATGACCTATAGATGTTGGTTGATTTACCTGTTGACCACTAAGCCCAAGATCATATGGGCTGGAATTATTTAAGGGCTAAATTGATCACATTTTGTTCTTCAAATTGGCTACAATAATATTTTTTCTTTTAGTGCTACATGGTTCTAATAAGGTGTGTCTTTGAAGACAATACACATGGTTACGAATTTTGTCGAAAAGTTGAAAAAAATGCCAATTTTGATAAAAAACAATGATTTTGAACCTCTCAATGTGTAGTCAATTTAGGGATTTTACAGCTTATTTCCCTTTTTACAATTCCCGACATCAAACGCAATATCATCATACAACAAAAATGGACACAGAAAATTCTGCTCTTCTACTTATGCATCTGGTATATTTTTTAGAGCTCTGAATCAAAAGTTATTGAGCCAAACCACAAAATGTGGTCAATTGTATCGAAATTAAGGAAAGTATCGAAATTAAGGAAAGGCAAGGCTTTACTCACTGGCAAACCTGAAATATCTGAGTACTTCTTTGGTGGTTTTCTTGAAGGAGGTGCATCAATACTGCTATCTAAAATACACAGAAAGAAACCATTGATACAAAAGGTTACAGTGCTGTTTATTTCCTAAATTAGGTGTTAAATAACTGTCACTATCATTTTCATTTCTTCTTTCAGTGAAAAATCCAGGATTACTTTACTGGGGCAGGGGGACACATGTATTTGTCAAGTGTCAACGATCTATGACAACAACAACAAAAAAAAAAGAAAAAAAAAAGGTTTCTCAAATTTGCACATGTGTGTATTAAGCATAGACAGATGTTGACATGGGTGTACTTAACTTACACTTGCAAGCACAATCTTTCTAGCATTAGACAACAGAATTAAAGGGTGACTAAATTAGAGAGAAAAAAGGTGCTGTTTCCATGTATTTTTGCATTCAAATCACGAATCTGGCAATTGATTGTCAAAATTATGTCTCGTTTTGGCGAAAAAGGGGGAAAAGTAGAGGTTTGGGGACCGTTCCTTAAAACTCGTGAGCTGATTGGCTAATTGACGTCACACCCCCAAGTGACGTATGAAGAGTAAGAGGCACAAGATCTACAGGCTGCGGCAATGTAACATTGTACACACAATGCGGTATTTGACCGCTCTGTTCAACAGACAATTTATGAAAAATGGAAATTAATCAATACAGTCTAAGGAGTGAATAATCATTATCAATATATTTTCTTTAAGATCAGTGAACACTTTTGCCCAAATATACAGCTCTTGTTTTGTTTTTTTAACTTTTCTTTGAACAATGTTCTCATCCATCTGAGCTTGCCGAACGATAGTTTTGCATTGGTCTTAAACGCGTACACAGCCGTTTTATGCGTCTGTGCAATGTACTACACATCTTTAGTACGGCAACTATGTTCCCCCTCGTACTAAGCGACTGGTGAACGCTTTTGTTTGGTTTGTTTTCACTCTCGCCTTTTTTTTTACTTCGCTTTTCATGTACTACGGTAGTACTGACTTGGATTTTTGGCTGAATTCTTCGAGTAACTTAGAGAGATGGATAGTGATCGCGAGTCCGATTTGGAGGACTTTTTTGAACCAGATACGAACTCTGATTTATCAGATGATTTATCGATACCGAAAGAGAAGAAGCTCAAGTGCAGTGGCAAGGGGAATTCGACCATTATGTTTGAACCCCTCGAAGAAGACGCGCCAGGGCATGGTGAAGGGGTCGCGGGGGAAGGGGCCGCGGGTGAAGCTGCTGCAGCTGCTGGAGAAGAAAAGTGATCACTGCAAATTGTACTCCACTCGCTTGGCCTTGCCACTCTGCCCGCGTGAGAATACCGTTGCGACCCACAATTCCCGTAGATTTTCATCTTTAGGAAAATTATGTACGTAGGCTTACATCATCTTTAGGGGTCTTGCTACAGCCCGCAACTATACACCGATTTGGCATTACTGACGAAATTGTGTCCCAAAATCAAAGTTATTGTGAGGAATTAAACACACGAAAATATGCGATGCAAATGGTCGATGCGGTGAATGTCATGCTCGGCACCGGGCTGGGCCTGCCTGGGCCTGCGGGCGCGCACGGTATATAGGTTGGTGGAATATTTTCCCTTACTTCTCGTACGTCACAGATCACGTGATCATGATGTCGCTCGATGGGTTTTTTTAGGGGCGGGGCTTATGACTGTGTAAATCATCAAAAATGTACTTTTCAAATGATTATGAAATACGACTGAATGCATAAAAAAGTGTGTGATAGATATTTTTTGGCTCCTGATGACTCCTTCCTACCAAAAATGGGCAATCAATTTTTTAATTTAGTCACCCTTTAACCAAGTTTGGTCGTATCACGGACAGGGAGGGGATTAGATTCTGTCCACCTCCCCTCTGGAATCTCAGCATCCGAATGAAAACTACACTGTCATTATGGAACTTGGCGTGAAGAGAAAACATTTTCTAATGAATGAAACAATAAAGTTTCAAATCAATACTTCCCAAAGTTTTAGAATTATCACTACCAGTAATTAATCATTTATATATTCAGGTATGACAATTCTGCACTGTGTACAATACATACAGTGAAATGTCCCCACCCCTAGTCCTTCTCATCAATTCTGTTTTTACTTACTACAAGGAGGATCAACATCGGCCGATGTGACAAGTGACACATTTGATTTTAATTCTGACTTTGGTTAAGAAAAATCTACCGGTATACAACAGGGCTCTGTGACATCCGTGATACTTACATGTTGAGCCTACTGGTCGATGGAGCTGAGCTCTTTCGGATGCAATGATCTGTTTTAATGTCTTCCATGTCCTTGTCTTTTTCCCAGCTGATAAACCCCCTCTACCTGAATGCTTCAAGATTCAAATAAACAACAAAAAGAATTATTTTAAAATCTAAGACAACAGCCTTTGGTTACTGTTATCACAAATAGAAGAAGAATACAAATGTGGACTTGAAAACCAGTCCTGGCAGGTACTTCAATTATGTAACAAACAAATTTAATTATGAAAAATTGCAAAAAAAACAACAAAACAATTATAGTCTTCATTCTCCAGTTATCACAAATAAAAATACAAATTGAATGGAACTCTTTGTAATTTAAGAACATAGACAGATACAATTCTTGAATAAACCCAGAGGCAGAATTTGGGCCCTACACTAGGTGTAATAAGAATCATCAATTTTAGAAAAGACACTTTGCTGATTATTACAAATAGTGTCTACAGAAATTCATACTGTCTACAATATATCTGAAATGTATATACATGAATCAGAAAAAGACACTTTGTTGATTATTTCAAATAGTGTCTATGAAAAGTCATATCTACAATATCTTTGAAATATATACATGTATCAGAAAAAGACACTTTGTTGATTAGTGTCCACATAAATTCATATCTACAATATATTTGAGCATTTGAACAGGATTTACATCTACAGCTTTTTATACTTTTAATCACAAACGGAAGGAAATTCAAGAGCTGTAAATAATCATAATGCCATTTGGATAAACAATCTTCAGGAGGCATATTAGGTTTTAAGTGTAAACATACTGTAAAGTTTGGATTCTTGAAGATGTGAGTAGGAGGCAAGACTGGAGCTGCCTGTTGAGCAGCGGAATCGACACTGCCCTGAGATGCTGGACTTGACTTGGTCTGTGCTGGCATAGCAGTAGCAGGGGCATTTCCATGTGGTGTAGATGCCACAACAACTGGTTTAGCAGATGCTGTCGGTTTGGAAGGCACATCATCCTTGGGCACTAATGATGCTCCTCTTTGTGAAGACCTCGTGGCAATGGTACCAGTGGATGATGGTGTGATAGGACTGGACAAAGGGACTACGTTTGCTGATTTGCTAGAAGCTGTAGATGGTGTTGTAGGTTCTCCTGAAGAGCGGGTTGTACTCGGACTAACGACATTCTGGATGACTGCTGACTTCTTTGCAGGAATGGTCTGTGGAACACCAGAAGCTTGGTCATCTTTTGACTGGAATAACAGAGAAATTAAGGATAACATGATACACTGAAAGCAAAATTAGTTAACTGTAGAATCAGGGAAATGTAACTAGATTTCCCTGGTAGAATGGTGACACAAAATTGTGTAACAGTGATAAAAACAGGGTGAGTTCTGCCTACAGAGAGTAAATAGTGGGTCCTTATGCATCACCTGATGTGAACATAAGATGCACTACCATTTGAATGCAGTGACTCACAACAGTAAAGTAACAGCATGTCATATTAAAGGGAAAGTCCACCCTGATATCAAACTGGTTTTAAGAGAAGCAGAAAAATTAAAGAAACAGATCAATGAAAGTTTGAGCAAAATCTGATGAGAAATAAGAAAGTTATGAATTTTTGAAGTTGTAGTCAATCAAACACAAAGTGGCAACTCCATGACATACATGTATCTTAATAGTTCCTCTCCCATTTGCCCTGTACTAAAAAAATCATAAATTCACACTTTTTCTAAAAAAAATATTCAATCATACATGTAACCTAGATATCCATTGCACATATGGTTTTACACAAAACCTGTATGAAACAAATGTATTCCTTCATCAACAACAAAGAAAATGAATAATTATGAAATTTTCTGTACAGACCAAATGGGAGAGGAGCTCGGAAGATAAGTCACCAAGTTGCCAATTTGTGTTTGCTTGATCACAACTTAAAAATTCATAACTTTCTTATTCTTATCAGATTTTGTTCAAAACCACTTATACATGTACAAGCTTATCTGAAGATAACCTTGTACTCCAGACTAGTTTTAAGGGTGAATAGGCTTCAATAGCTTTTGTGTGTATCAGCAGGCCTTTTTCCAGTCTGGATCATTCATACATGAGAGGAAAATAATTATTTAAAATTTCACTTTCAATTCTGAATCCCCAAATTTGTGACAAAATAAGAGTTGAAGAGTCCCTGAATCAGGTAATCTAGCAAATTTAAGAAAATTAAATCTTGCTTAGAGCAATTTTGTTGTCTGTTTTTGACTACTGCAAGTCTGCAACAGTGAATCTTGGACACAGTCCCACATAGGCAAGGGCTTATGAGTGGTTCAATTTTTTTTTACTGATGATATGTTTCTCTACTTTTTCTGCTTGTATTCAAATCAACCAGGCCCATGGTGAACTTCCCCTTTAAAAGGCCGAGTCCACACTAATATCAAGTTGATTTGAATAAACAGAGTAATGGACCTTTAAAGAACATGTCATCTATCAACTCATAGCCCGCTATTGTCGACCACTGTCACTCCGGGTTCTCGCTTCTGTCGACGATCGTCGACAGAAATCACGTACAAAAGATATAGCCTTTGAAATAATCCAGCAGCCATGGGTTTCATAATGCACAGGGCAAAGAGTTAACCACACCGCTTCCCCAATATTCCTATCTTTAACATAGCCCATCTGAATTTACCAGGGATTCCAAAGCGCATTGAAAGAGAGAGTTGTGACACGCGCATTATAAGCCTATGACTGTTGTTGATTAGTGTTTTATGGCAATCAGTCAATTTTGACTATTATCACCGCGTACGCGGTCTTTGTTAAAAAATATGGCAGATAATGGAGCTCCCAATAGGCAACAGTTCCCTTTCACATACATTCTCTATGGAAGGGAACTATTTGAAGCTCCATGAAATGACTGACCAATCAGAAGCGACCTCCAGTGTCGCGACTCTCTGTAGACCTAGACTATGTATTTAAAAAAAAAAAAAAAAATTGAATGCTTTTTTGCCTTTATTCAGATAGACCTATTGAGATAAAATGGTACACAGAGACATTATTGTTCATACGTTTTAAACCATCTTCAGATAAGCTTGTGCATGTATAAGTGGTTGTAAACAAAATACACAATTCAATCCAAAACAAATAATACAATGCAAAATCTGCAATCTGAATAAAATTTTCAAAGATAGATAAGAAAAATGTATAGCTCAGAGGGATTCAGGTTAGCGCCCTCTAGTGACTTGTTATCAATTAACCCTGCACTGTCACTGACAACACGAATACACACACATCGGACTACACAAATATTCTTGCACAAAATTTATCATGATTTTCACACTACAAAATGAATGGTCATGATTGAAAATGATATAAATAATAAAATTACATTTTTCCTCTTCCTTGCCCCCACATCTGGCTCTGCATCTGCAGAAACTAGCCTGTCTTTTCGTGCTTTAATTCTTGAAGATGTGCGTACGGTCGCAGACATTTTGTCAAATTGTCAGGCGCTTTCACATTAATTCATTCAATTAAAATCAAAATGTTATTTTTAGAATACAGTAGTCCTATCTATTTTTCAAACCAATATTTTTTTAATTACTTAATATTTATTTATGTATTAATTTTTGACTTTGTGATAGCTTTATATAATTTTTATTCTTTGTGAATTTTTAGTTGATGATTTATTAGTGCACTCAATATACGCGTGTCTTTGTAAGCGAGTGGTTGGAAATGGTCAGTATAAATGCTTTTTTGATTAGACTGAGAGTACAATTTATGATTTCCATATATATATATGAAGAAAGAAGATATTTTAACATAAACACGATTAATGATTTATGTTCAGAATCGCTTTTCATATCGTTATTTAGACCATTGATGCCGAGTTCGTTTCGGACGTTAGCGAGACGGAAAGCGTACGCTAGCAAGTAACGCTGCCGCTGGTTCAGGCGTGAAGTGCAAGTGCAGGTTCTGCTGTGAATTCTGGAGCGCCGGCGCGGCTGCACTCTTCCAACTTCTCGCTAAATCAGACACTTAACTTATGTATTCTTCCAAAATACTGACAGGTGTAGTAAACTACATGTAGCATTCTGATATTATATTGGGAATGAAAGAAATTCATGTGATTTAGTCTATTTATCTTAACCTAACTCTAGCTGTACGAGCTCCGTGGAAGCGACTTGCAAAACCGCTAGACTCTAGAGGGCGCAATTTTTTTGCTGACACAAAATCTCCTTTATAAAACGGGTTCAAGAATGTAGCCATCCTGATTGGTCAAATAACACCACGTGACCGTGCAAAAAAAAAGTACTAACGCACGGCGAGGGGACTAACACACGGCTAATGCGGATCAAACACTAAGATTGTAAGAAAACACTAAGATTGTAGACCCGTTTTATAAAACTATTAATACATGGTTGTGAGTTCGTGCGTTAGTGCGATCTGGCAACACAAAGGTTTTCATCGTGGTGTACTAACGCACAAGGCGTAGCCGAGTGTGTTAGACACCACGATAAAAACCTGCGTGTTGCTGGATCGCACTAACGCACGAACTCACAACCATGTATTAATAGTATACTAGTGCACCATAGGCCAAAACTGTGACCCAGATTCCTCCTTGTTTACCCAATTAGTGTACATTACACTGGACTTACAAATAGCATGCTCGTCAATTTCATCCTGTTGGAAAGTAAATTTTTTTTTTTATTGTGGTGTCTAACACACTCGGCTACGCCTCATGCGTTAGTACACCACGATAAAAACCTTTGTGTTGCCAGATCGCACTAACGCACTCCCAACCATGTATTAATAGTATAATGTAAAATTGTGACAAAAAACTAGGTGTGACACCATGCTGATAAATGTTTGTTAAAAACCACATTTCTTATCCCCAGAATGAAATTTGACAATTTTCGGAAAATTGAGAATTTTCCGGTCATATTAATAGATACCAAATACGAAAGAAGTCAGAAGATGAAGGAAATTTGGAATTAAAAAATGGCGACGAAACTTTGATGTTGGTTCAATGAAATATTGATGTCATCTGTTGCTATTTAAACTTCATCTCGATCAGAAATATTGCTATCTCAATCTCAAAATCAATGATTTTATCATTAATATGGCGGAATTTGTGAAATATAAGTCGGAAATGGCGTATGCCATCAAAAAAAATTTAAGGCGCGAACACCATGACCGCGCGTCTGAGAGATCCCCGGGGCATATGAGCGCAGAGAAGAAACCGCTCACATTGACGGGTTAAACGCCCATGTGTGCATGTGGTTTTGACGCGATCTTGAGCCCGGGAGTTCCCCACGGCTGGGCTGGCGGATGTCGTTGCTCTGCTGTGATTGTGCCGAGTCGACATGAACGATTTGACCTTACTTTTCATCGCTCCCAACCAAAATATTCTTGCAATATCTTTATGGAAAATATGAAAAGAATATTTTTAGATAAACATTTATATTCTCTTTTTGTTTTTGGATGTCAAATGTTAAATTACATGTACTTGCCTCTGAATTAGGTTTCAAAACTTCAGAATGGGCTTATATTTATTTAGTTTTGGTGAGTGCTTCTCGCCAAGTTATATTGGAAAATTGTTTTTGTGGATTTTATTTGCCTCTGAGAATGAGATTTAGCTTTTCAATTTGTTGAAATGAGTTTTGTATCAAAATCTTTTGAGCAATTATATACTTCTTTGTCTACTTGCAGGGTTGATTTTTGTTAGAAATACACTAAATGATTTGAAGAAGTACAGGTGTACATGTATATGTTCTTATTCTTGGCATTTTATATATTTTCATCCACCCCTTTTTCTTGCTTTTTCTAAAATTTGTTTACAATATTGAGGATAAATATGGTTGGACATTTCCGATATTCAACAATTCAATAGTACATTTATATACAATCACATCAGCAATATATTAAATAATGGGTTTTTTTTTTTCTTCTTCTTCTTCTTCATTGTTATGAGAAAACATCAGACAGCTACAAAGTCTTTCAACACAAATATTTCTATCCATCATCTTTGTCAAAAACTAGCAACACTTTGTCTCCGGTAGAGGCCACTCCACCTACTTACAATTTGTCTAGAGTAGGAATAAGAACAAGAAACCCAATGATATTATGTTGTTTTGATATTGAATAAGAATTTTTATTTTTCCTCACAACACATTTCTTTTAAGAAACTCTTTACATCATCTTTCACATAGAAAAGATAAGGAGAACTTCATGAAATTTTTTTCCAAGGAACTCTTTTTTTTTTCCCCCTTTCCCAGAAGTGATATAATTATAATATTATTAAGCATGTTCAGTATTACAAAATTTTCCTGTGAAGAAAGAAAAACAAAACATATCATTCTTTTTTAAATTGGAGTGAAAAGACCAAGAGATAGTATTAAATAAAATATCAAACGAGAGACAGAATTTTCATCTACAAGTTCGCTGACATGATCCCATTGGTAGATCTACTGGTCCACGGAGCTGTGCATGCAATGCATGGTGTGTGGAAAAGGATATCAGCAAAAAATCTAGATCTACATTATCACCCATTCCCATGTACTGTGAGAAGTGTAAACCAATTTCGGACTTTGCTAAAGGGGTTTCCTTCCAGGCTCTACTAAAATTGTAAAAATCGAATGAATAAAGGAAAAAAAAAAAATGAGATATCACTTACCTTGCACGTGTATTCTGTATATATGCTATTTGCATGAGAAACATTGACCTCACTATCTAGCACAGCGCCGGGTCAGCACAAGTCTAGCTTAGACGCTTTGGCCGTGCGTCTCCCATGGCCATACGTACATGAAGTCCATGTGAATCAATGCCATGGACTTCGCACTGTCTACGCATGGGAGACCAATTTTCTTAGTTTACATTTGCTGTAAAGGGATTACCTCAGTTCAAAATGAAAATGTGATAAACAAATTCGTCATGAAAAAAGTATTCCTTTTGACCTTCTACTTTAAAAATTCACAGTGTACTTTTGTTTTCATAATATTTTTTGTTATGATATATACACAAAACAAATGTAGGCTTCTGACCTCAGTGAGGCAAAAAAATTGGCTTCGAGAAATTGTCTTGTTAGTGTTGTTTTTTTTTTGGTCCTTTTTGAAAGCTTAGTCTCCACTCTCCAGTATGGGAAACAGTCTCCCATATTGCCTGTGCGCATCTACTGATTTAGTAAAGGCATTTTTGTTTTTCCTGAATTTTTTTTGCTTTTAAAAGTTTTACCCAGCTCTGCATTTTACCAAGATTAAGAGTTCTCTTTGATGGCAGCATCTCTTGTCTTTCCGTTGATACCCACAGTCAAAGGAATAGATTATTATGGCACTTAGGTGTAGACTACTTAGAGGGGTCTATATACACTCGCACATATGCGAGGTTATAACCTCGCACAACTGACCTCTGTATCGGCTGAAATTGCTTCCCATAGGCGAGTGTGCATTCTCAATCTCAAATTTGTCTGTTTCAATAAAGCAAGATTGCTGGCCAAAAACAGCCTGAAAATTTCACTTGATCAAAGTGATAAAGTTCCTATTGAAGAAATTGTCAGGAAATCAGACATTTTATCATCCTAAAATGTAGAAGGAAGTATTTTCTCAGAATTTTACTGATTATATTGATGTTTTTATCTCTACAGCTTAGAGGTCGACCACTTCTCAAACCCGTGTGTGAGTTTTAAGGGAGTAAAATCGCCAGAAAAATACAGCCTGAAAATTTCAATTTATAAGGTGTTAGAAATTCAAGAGAAGGAATTGCATGAAAATAAGATATTTACTACTTCAATTCTGAATTCAGAGGTTGACCGCTGCCAAAATTGACACAGCTCCACATACCGATGGTTCCCAGTATGAGTTAAGAGATACACCTTTCGCAATCACTAGTGATTAATAAGAGTCTGTCTTGGGAGAAAGAACCCTGACCACTTACAAAGACTCGTATTCATATCATTGTAGGTAGAGAACGTGATTTGAACTGTAAAAGTCCATTCATGAAGTGCATATATTTTAGAAGTAGCTTCATCAACCTTTCATTTTGACCTTGATTTCTTTTCAGTCTGGACCAGGGAACCAGCCACCTGGTGGGGGAAACCCCCCTTACAATCCTCAGGGACCCATGATGATGCCACCATTTGGGGTAAGAGTCCTGGTTTCAGTATTATGTTCCTGCCTTTTTTTTTTTACCGTTTATGTCAAATGTTGACACTGTTTTCTAATATTTCTCTTGATCGGTGATCTTCCAATAAGCTTTTACTAATGGCTTTTCTTCTTTTTTAAACTTTTCACATTTTTAATGAAAAACCTCCTTTAAAATCATTCATAGTGTGAAGCCAGAAACATTCGCTTCATGAGACTTTCACGATTGTAAACAACTGCCATTTTAACATCAAGAAATATTTGTTAATTGTGTGTTCAGTGTTGTGTCAATTGTAATTCATTAATTTGACAAAAACTTTCATGAGTCTGAACCTTTCACAAAATTCAAGAAAGTACAGTAATCAGTCCTGAATGTTACTTGTAACACAACTTTATACTAAATATTAGTAAAGTGTTTACTTGAGAACTACTGGTTTAAGATTTGGACAGTTCCACATACAGAAGAAAACAAAATATACTTTAGGATACTTCTATGGAACTTGGTGATTTTTAACCTTTTTTAGAAGTCTGTAATTGTTGGTATCATGTTAAATTAACCAAAGTCAAAGAAAGTTTTCTCAACATGGGGCGTACTGAATGTTGACGTTTAACTTTTGCTTTTTCTTTGATATATTGACCTTGCTTCAATTGTCTTAAGAATTAAGAACCATTTTCTAAAATTTTAAGCAATATTTTTTTCCAATGACAATTTGTTCCACTTTGACTCTCATTTGCAGGGGCCAGGGATGCCTCCACCACCATTCCCCATGCCAGGTCAGGGACCTCCCCCTTCAGGTGGCCCACCACCCCAGGGAGGCCCAGGGGGAGGAGGACCCCCTATGAATATGCCTCCACCCAACTTTGGGCAGCCCCCTCCTGGAATGCCTCCTATGCCCCCTCCTATGGGCATGCCGCCCCCTGGCTGGCCGAATGCACCAAACATGGGAATGCCCCCAATGATGCCACCTGGATTCCCCCCAGGTAAGTTGTATGTGAATGTAATAAAGATATTGTTGATAATGATAGTGATGATAATGATAATGAATGTAATATGATTGATAATGGAATATACATGTAATAATAGTGATGATGATTAAATGAAATTGAGAGCAGTGGTAATATCCCAGTTTTGTGATAGTGGATGTCCATAATGAAAATCATTACCTCTGCTTTAGCTCTGGAAACTATTATCAGCAGGCATTGATTTTAAGGAATAAACCCTTCTAGGTACCCATGTACCATCCGTGAGTTGAGAGTAGAAAATGGAGATTAATAATGTTGTCAAAGGACATCAGTGCCATGCCAAGACTTGAATCAAATCACATTGCATCTCCGGTCCAGTGTTAAAGCCACTCAATTATGACACATGCAGTAGTTCACAAAAGTTACTACACCCAATTGCAAGTAAACAATTATTTCTGTATAATTTTGTAAGGAGCTGCACCAACAAGAGGTTGAAGTTAATTATAGAGTAGATATTCTGTGTGATTAGTACATTAGCACAAATCTGTCATTCCTTGAGAATATGCAAAGTCGTTAGAAGTTGCCTTGCCATATTGATCTTATAGTACAGGGTTTCCTCACTTTTGTGAACTACTATAATATTACCCATGGCTTACAGGGGTCAAAGGGCATCCAACCCTCTTGACTTTAGAATGAGCCATTGTTCTAATTGGTTTCAAAGATTTTGCAGGACCTCATTCTATTTCATGGTCTGTATCTTTAGATGAACCTTTTGCAGAATATGAAGATGCCTTCATATAGCAGAGACAAGCTTCTGTCATAATTTCATTTAAAGATATTTCTTTCTCACCCTACTCCTTTCCACAAAGTGCACAATATATAAAAAATAATTTACTGAATGGAATCGAAAATGTTTTGAAATTTAAAATTTTCTTGTTATTCTAGGAATGTTTCCACCAGTAGTACCTCCTGGCGGAGTACCACCAACATCTACCATCCAGCCAGCTAAAAGCACATCTTCAGA
This sequence comes from Heliocidaris tuberculata, assembly GCA_025618425.1. NCBI lineage: Eukaryota > Metazoa > Echinodermata > Echinoidea > Camarodonta > Echinometridae > Heliocidaris > Heliocidaris tuberculata. Next base: position 19,029,144 of record CM046849.1, read on the forward strand.
TGCAACAGCCACTACTGCTGCGTCAGGTAATACTCGATAAAGAGAGTAAAGAGATATAATTGTTGAAGTTCATGAAGTTCGTACAAACTCACTACCTCTTGGTGCTATGGAAAGATTTTCACTTGTGTTATTCTAAATACATCACTAAAATGGGTCAAGTTTCTAATCAGTATTCTGGTTTCTTATTGCAGCTGTAGTGACAAGTGCTCCTGTGTCAGACACATCTACTAAGGTGAGTTGCTTAAAGTCTTTTCTCTTGTGTGTTGGTTAACCCTTTCAGGACAGGAATTATTTAAGGCCTAAATTGATCACATTTCATTCTTCAAATTGGCAACAATAGTTTTCTTTTAGTGCTACATGGTTCTAATAAGATGTAATGTCTTTGAAAATAGTATACATGGTTATGAATTTTGTCGCACAAGTTGGAACAATTGCCAATTTTTATTAAAAAAGCATTGATTTTGAACCTCCCAATGTGTTGCCAGTTTAAGTATTTATAGGCTTATTCTCCTTTTTAAAATTCCTAGCATCAAACGCAGTATGGTCATGCAATACAAACTGGACATTTGTGTGTGCAGAAACTTATGCCCTTTCTACTCATGCATTTATTGAATCAAACCAAAAAATGTGGTCAATTGTGTTGAAAGAGTCAGTTATGATTCGATGTCTAAATTTATGTACAAAATTCCCCTCTCAAATAGAATGGTACCATGATCACTCTATGGCATCTGGGCCCGGTTCCATAAAACTTGTTATCAATAACAAGTTACAGTAATTGTTATAATCTACTGAAATCGTTGGCTTTGATTGGCTTAGAGCAAATTTGTCATAGATCTGCAGCAGTTGTTATTAATAAAAAAAAATTATGAAACAGGGCCCAGTATTTACATGTTAGCATGACCCAAAATATGTTCTCTACTTTAATACTCTGTTCTCTTGCAAATAACCAATGTTTTTACTATATTAATGTGAATTGCAAGTTTGGAAAGTAATTAAGATATTTTCCATAACACAAAGAAAAGTTTTGGTAATGGTCAAGTCTTAAAACTTCAACTCTTAAGTTAGACTAAGTCTAAAGGTGTCATTCTCTAAAAAGTACAGGCATTTCAGAAAGAAATTTTTAGGGGTTGTGTTCTACCCCCACAGGGGTGTGTAAAAAAAAAAAGAAAATTGGAAGTAATGAAAATATTATTTTGGCACCTTTCAACTGCTACAAGTGTCTAAATCTACTCTGACTTCTGCTTATTTTAAAGCAGCCTTCATCATCAGGAGACAACAAACCAACCGAGAGTAAACCAGCTCAGAAGGATACAGTTCAGGGAGGGGGAGATGAACCTCCTTCTAAGAAAAAGGTACAAACCAGGCCACAAAGGGCTACTCGACATATTCTCTGGCGACGATTGTTCCAGGATTTATCTCATCAAAGATGTAGGGTTAGAGTTAGGGTTGCAAAAATGTTGAAAGGTTAAAGGAGAATGAAACCCTGGGGAAATATCCATTTTAATGAAAAGAGAGGATAGAGAGAAGCAATTTTTAAAAAGTTCCATCAAAATCGGTTACGAAATGAAAAAGTTATGAAAGTTTGAAAAGTCTCAATTTACTTTCTATGGCGATCCTCAAGTTGGTAGTGTTGCTTCAAAGTGACAGGTTTAGTAGTACAACTCTCCATATGTTTTGTACACAAAATTTCATATTTTCCCCATTATCTCTCAAGGTGCAGCTTGTCTCCTTCTTAGCTCAAGATATATCATGGGAAAATGTATTTGACACAACATATGTTGAGTTCACAAAAGGACAAGCAGCATCTTTAGAGATAATGGAGAAAATATGAAATTTTGTGTGCAAAACATATGGAGAGTTGTACTACCAAACCTGCCAATTTGAGGATCGCCATAGAAAGTAAATTGAGACAGTGGAGTGATAAAACCTCATAACTCAAAAATGTTAGATTTTTCAGGAGAGCAAAAAAACTTTCACGATTAACACAGTAAATGCATTGACGAACTTCCTTGTACAGATCGCTTGTGGTATTATTTTTCAGATAGGCACTAAATGGGTTTTGTCAGAACATCAAAATTAGTCCTTGGCTAAATAATTTTGAAGAAGAAAAAAAATTCGCCAGAAAATAAGTTAAAGTGTACCAGTCACCCCCAAAAATAATTTGTATACAGCTAAAAATTATAAAATCAACATCAAAGAACTTTATCTGGCATTCTATAAGTCAATAGTTATTTGGAGTATGAAAGAAATAAAGGCTAACATGAAGGTATGAATATTAGAAAGCTTAAATTGTGTACTATATGCTCCATTTACTTCCTAAACAAATCATTTGACTTTTTCACTACTTATGTATGATATGTCCTAGTACATTGGCTTGAGTATTTTTTCATCTATCTTTCAAACAATCCATGTCTGTTTCTTTTCATCCAGCCATTTACTCTTAATTCAAACCCTTTTGTTTGTCAATGTTGTTCTGGCTATCATACGTTTGCTTTATTATCCATTACCAACTGCCTTGTATCTTTACTGTGAAAACAGAAAAGTCAATGGACAGAACACAAAGCTCCAGATGGAAGGACGTACTACTACAACAATCAAACCAAACAGTCTAAATGGGACAAACCTGATGACCTCAAGACTAGAGCTGAAGTAAGTAGTAGCAGAGATTCCAACTTGCAGTTTGGGGGCAGGAGATCTCCTGTTTGGGAGCCATTTTCCAAATGTTTCCAGTTCTCCTGCTGAAGCTATGTGTTGATAAAATTGAGTTTATGGTCATGCGATTACATTTTGAAAGAAACTGTCTCGAAGCAATTGGGAAAGGTTGATCATGTCTACATAAGAATTGTAAAGGGGTTAGTATCTTTGCATGCTCACAGCAGGATTCCCACTCTGCGAAGTGGTCAGGCAGACGATCCTTAGGGTTGAATTCTCTAAAATCAGAAGAATAAACTGGAGTTAGTCAAAATGACAGACACTTTTCCTCATATAAGGATGTGACTCAATCTTTTTTGTGTATGTGTATTTTTACCCCAGATCATGCTGTCAGAATGTCCTTGGAAGGAATTCAAGTCCGACTCAGGGAAGGTATACTTCCACAACAGTCAAACCAAGGAATCCAAATGGACCATTCCTAAAGAACTAGAAGAGTTGAAAGGTGAGAATCCAAATTTCAACCCCTTCTTGGCCACTGCATTTTGGAACAGTGGTCATAAATGAATTTCCAAGAGTGAAATTTGATTTAAAATGCCTTTTTTTTTTCTTTTTACTTTGTTAATTAGGCAAAAAATGTCTTGCTTGATATAAATTTCACAATGAAATTAATTGTTTTTGTTTCTGGAAAAAAAAAAGAAGTCAAAATACATTGTAAAACACTCAGATACTTTAGGAGGATTTGGCACCCAAGGTATGGGAGGGGTTTGATTTAGACATGCATCTTCTCAGTACGCTATACTAATGCCCCCATTGGTGATATTTATCCTTACAGTGTTGTAATCAGTTGGCACCCCAACTTTTTACATCATTCTTACTATTTTGAGACAAAGAAAGGCTTGTCTTTCCCTTTTTAAATGAAAACAGTCTCTGAATGGCAAAGTTACATATTATGGTACAGCGTTTGTATCATAATGAACAATGAAAAAAACAGGACTGTAATTGAATTCTTTTTCCTTATATTGTTCAAATTACTCACTAGGTCCAGGGATGTTACAATTTGAAATATAATGCTTTCAAGACCATGTCAAAAATTCCAATTGTACCATTACAGATTGCTGGGGAACAGTTTCTTCACCACCGAAACATACATGTAGTTGAACAGTGTGTACCAAGAATTATTGTTCTTCCCAGTATTCAACCTATCATCTCCTTTTCAAGATTAGTAGTTTTTTGTTTGTTTGTTAATGCACTTATGTTCATATTCTTTTTTTATTCTTATAAAATTGCAGCACGTATTGCAGCAGAGGACCTTGACAAGTGAGTATTCTTGTGTGATTTTTAGATTCAATAATGTAATGTTTCAGAAATAAGCTGTAAAGGTACATGTAACAGAAAAGGTGTTAGAGAAGTGCAATTTTAGATCAGTGAAGTTCATTCAGTTTAATATTATATCTCAATGTTTCCAGATTTAATCTATCCATTGAATTTTCTGTGAAGTAGTTATCACAATGTATTTCATTCTCAGGAATAACCGATCTCATAATCACCTGCAAATACACCACAAATCATAATTCTACTCTTCTATTAAGATTATGGGATGACTTTTTTTTTTATCTTCTAGATATTGCCCTTTATCATTCAAATGAATATCATAGTAGAGGCACTTTATAATTCCAATGGATGTTATCAGGTGCTCTCTTGTTCCTTTGAATATAAACAGATTACTTCCCGATTCTCCCGATGACTCTGAGACAGCGGGGGCGGACAAACCCCAAGCAGAGGAGCCAACTGTGAAGCAGGAGGCTCAGGAGACACCCACCTCCCAGCCAGAGACATCACAGCAAGCTGCAGCCACACCAGCCACAGCAGCAGGGGCAACCGTGGACCCAGCTGCTGCCGCAAGTGTAATGAACCCTGCAGTGGCGGCGGCTGCCATCATGGGGATTCCACTACCGGGGGTTCCCCTACCAGGTGTGCCACCAGGTATTCTACCCTTCATGGCAGCACAAGGAATGGTGCCTGGTGCAGTGGTCACTCCAAAGACAGATGAGGATGCTGGAAGGTTAGTCTTTCATTTCTAGTATTTGAGGCCAAAAATTGAAAATTTCAATCAAGATGTTTTTATTGCTTGGGCGTTTTTTGTTGCTATATATGATATTGCTACGAATATTAATTGTCAGTAAACAGCTAGTCTGTATTTATCTTAAGGTACTAACAAGTTTCCGAACAAGCTTTTTTGAGAGTTTGACTTACAGTAGTGTCATTTATTTAAGTAGTTTCTTCTGTATTTTTGGCTTATTCTTACTTGTACACAAGCAAATTAGTATTCTGAATCTGATATTTTCAGTACTTTGGGAGTTATCATATTTCTGAGAAGTTTGTAAGATAGAATGCCTCCAATCTCCATATTAAGAATCTAAAGCCAGTTCAGAGATACAATTAGCACACATGTACAACCTTGTAATTTTGTTATTTATTATGTACAACAGGGGACTATTGTTTTGCAGGTTTTCTAAACTTCCTTAATATAGCCTCCCATTTCCAAATGCATGATTGTGATTGACTCATGTTGATTGATTGATTGATTGAACTTATTAACAACATCACATCACATATAAATGCCAGTATATTATGAACAATCATACATTGTACTAAAGAGTAATAATTGTACATGAATACATATACATAAAAAAGTAAAAGTATTAGATATATATACATTAATGAACAGAATTGGATTTACAATGATATGTAGTCATAGATCTACATGAAGTCGAATGTACATGACAATGTAATATAGATGTACTAATACTGAGGTGAAGTTGTTAATTGGAACTAGAAGTTAGCACAAGTGCTAGTCGAGCCTAGTCCCATTCTTTTTGCAAGATGTTTTGTGTTGTTAATTTTTGTTAATTTTTTTTTAGTACCTACATGTTACTTTTGTACTTTACTTTTATATTGCTTTTATGATTGAAATCAAACTGAACTGCTGAACCGAACATGAGCAGAAAAAGATTATTTGTACCAAAGTGTAAAGCTAATTTAGCAATCCAATATATCTAATATTAGTGGTTTTATTTTGAGATTATACCAACCAACTCAAAGAGAATACACGTATGTTGATATCCAATGTTAGCTTGTTACTGGTGTCTAAACTTGTTCACTCTTCTTCATTCCAATAATACAGTACAACAGAGTCTAGACCAGATACTCCAGAACTGAAAGAAGTAGTCTACAATACAAAGGAAGAGGCAAAAGATGCATTCAAACAACTTCTAAGGGAAAGAGTAAGTAACCAGTTCCATGATGTGGATCTTGACTTTCTTTTTAGTGTTATATTTATTTTCTACCCTTTTAAAAGACACACACAAAAAAAAAAAATGTGGGTTCAAAGGCCATTTAGGATATAGCAAGAATTATATTGATATTAAAATCTATTTGATGTGATCATTTTTGTCCTTATAACTTCAGAAATTTAGGGACAAGAAGATAATGTCCAATATTTGGCTTAAAGATAAAGTTGGTAGCTGGTTAAGTGATTGTATTTTGAGAAAAAACTGTTTTCAAGTTATTTGGAAAGGTTGTACAGAAGAATTACTGTGTATTTTTCGGTTTACGAATCGTCCAAATGATAACAAATTGACTCAACATAGCTGAAGATCACATATGGTGAAAAGCTCTACACATACGGGACTGCACACACATATGGGCGATCAAATTTTAATTCAAAGTTTGAAACTATTTCTAGTCATATTTGCATTATGATGCATTTCAAGATTAATCCTTTCCGTTTAACATTACTTTTTTTTTCTTTGACATTAATATAAAAATTCGGAAGCTCACAAATTATTTTAAACTCTATCGGAACTTAGCCTTCTCTTTAATTGTTTGTAGAATGTTCCATCGACTGCTAACTGGGACCAAGCCATGAGACTGATAGTAAATGACCCTCGATACAAGTAAGTAATCAACCCATCGTAAAATCGTAGAAAAGTCATGGAATTAATGTTTCTAAAAATTGCAGGAACCCTTAGTTTATATGATATGAATTGAGATGAGTCTTTTTTCTTTCTGTTTTTTTCATTTGGATATTATAAATGAGAATAGCATAGAAATACATGTTACAAACATTATAAATCAACAATTGAAAGTATATAACCATTGTATTGTTCATAGTTGATATTAGAATATGGCATCTCTTGAATGCTGTTTGATTAGTATACCAATATGTTGCTATGAACTAAAGATATGCACTTCTAAGCAGAAAGATATCTGTGAAATAGCTGTGATACCATGCCCCCCCCCCCCCAATTAAACTTCTTTTAGCAAAATGATAACTGCAGAGAATAAAAGAATATACATCTAAAGCTGCCTTTTTATAATTGAGAGATGAATTATTACAGCTGTCTTGGAATCATAATAATTTTAATTAGTAGTGATATGTTTTTACTCTAATTTGTTTCATTATTTCATGTCACTGTTTTGTCCCATCAGAGCCTTGACCAAACTGAGCGAGAAGAAACAAGTATTCAACAATTGGAAAGTACAGAGAGGCAAGGAGGAAAAGGTCGGAAGAAAAAAAGTTTATTGATGAAAAAGATGTCTTCATATTCCAGTATATTTATATCTGGAATTAAATAGATGCATTTTAACAATTACTGTTGAGGCACAAACTAGTAAAAGTATAAGCTGAAGTGCAATGTAAACATGAATTACTGTAGATGCAGTTATAGTTACAAATGTGAATATGGATACATTGAAGGCTGGAAACATGATTATTGGAACAAATGCCAATACTAATGTTTATTTCAGTGAAATTTAAGGGCAGATGTTTGGAATTATAAATATTGTAAAATTATGTTAAGTACAAAATTGACACAGTACTGTTAGAAATCTGCATTTAACAGTACACATTTTATAGCATGCTGAACATTTCATAGAATGTTCCCTTTCTTAATTCCTCATTTTAGGAGGAACAACGATTGAAAGCTAAGAAGGCCAAAGAAGAACTTCAAGGTTATCTGCAGAATCATCCCAAAATGACTTCTACCACCAGATACAGGTAAACATACATTACATGTTTATTGTGTAGATTGTGGCCCCCTTTCATAAAACTTATTATCAATAACAACTTCCACAGATCTGTGACAAATTTGCTCTCAGCCTATCAGATGCAATAATTCCAGTAGCTTATAACTGTTATTGTAACTTGTTATTGATAACAAGTTTTATGAAACAGGGCCCAGGTCAGAAGGGTTCCTACAACTTTTCTTTTTTAACCAGCTTGAACTTAGACCAATTCTGTGTGCACTGCACGAGTAAATTGAACTTGGCAATCCAAAATGCATAGTCAGCATTGTTCTTATTCTCCTTTGTCATTAGTTGTTATTATTGTGTATCCCCCAGTCACAAATTGATACAGGTCTGAAAAGTTGATTAATTGCACTACTTAGTCTTGTCACATTTCTTGTCAGCCTCAACGATCTGATTAAACAGGAATTGGTTTTTCCATTGAATGAAGGCTGTCTTTTTTTTTTTTTTTAATTGATCTCATATTTGATATTCCATTTTGAATTCAAAACTTCATGATTGTTTTTGTGTATTTTTCCACAGGAAAGCAGATGCCATGTTTGAGGAGGAGGAAATTTGGCGGGTGGTGCCGGAGCGGGATCGGAAGGACCTCTACGATGATGTCATCTTCTTCCTGAGCAAGAAAGAGAAGGAGGAAGCAAAGATCTTGCGTAAACGGAACATCGAGGCCATGAACAACATCTTGGATAGCATGCCTAATGTAACGTTCCGTACCACCTGGTCCGAGTGCCAGCGGTATCTGGCAGAAAACCCATCGTTTGCTGAGGATGACGAGCTTATGAGTGAGTTGAAGGGGGATGGCAGCTGCAGCGGAAAAAAAATGGATGGGGGCTGAGAGCAATATGCCCCCAAGTTGTGGAAAACACCACTGTAAATTACTTGAGAGCCTTCCTTTTAAAATTTTGTCATGTGGTCTTAATACATGAAATCGCTGATCGCAATAGGTTGATTTTAAAAGATCCTTGTGAAGACAGTTATCTGTCGGAAAACCCAGCGTTTGCTGAGGTTGGTGAGCTTATGAGTGAGTGCCGAGTTTTCAAATCAAAATCAAATGATGAGATTTTTTGAAGTGCAAGTCCAGGGTATTATGTCCCTTATGTTAACAACCACATCAAATATATATGTAATATTGAATGGCCTTGAGTGGGATACGAAGGTATATCGCAAGAGCTGATGAGCATATTTCATGAGTCGGCACGACGAGTGAAATATTTTCAAAGCTAGTGCAATATACCCTTGTGTCCCATGAAAGAAAAGCCATTCAATATTCTTATTATTAATTGTATGAAACCTAGTTCATCAATTGTCACCAAAAGATGTCCTTTATGTTTTTGTATTAACTTCAACATTAAACAGAGGTGGAAAAACATTATTTTGTCCTTCCCCAAGCATCTTGCAAGGGCTGTGCGTAAACATCCATTGTCTTAGCTTTTGCGTATTTAACACATATTCATTTTTTTATGCGTTGCGCGCACCCTAAACCATGAGATATGGAGATATATTGCACGGTCAAACAGGTACCTTTTCACAAACCATAAGATATTGTTTTAAAATTGCATGGTCATCCGGGTACTTATGGGCAAACCGTGAGATACGATTTTTCTGGTTGGCTGAAAACCCCTCATACAAATGATAATTTGGTATATCTGATGATTGTCTGTTTTATAGAGCTACCAACATTTGGATCAGACCAAATATCACGGAAGATAATATTTGATTATACTTGTAAGATCATTTGGATACCTTATCGAGACAGTGATGATGAAGACTGTACAGGTCATTGATATGAATAACACCAGAGCAGCGTTTCATCAAACGGTCATAAGTACAAGTTCGCCGACATCCCATTGAAACTCGTGTACCAACGTTAACATGCGTTTCAATGGGATGTCGGCGAACTTGTACTTAAGACGGTTTGATGAAACGATGCCCAGTCTATTATGTTATTCCATTGGTATGGACAAGTAGGATGCTCTAATCTGTTATGAGGAACACATCCATCAGATGGACCAGGAGAAGGAAGATAAGCTAGAAATGGCCTAGATGCTATTAACAGTTATTATTACTATTGTTAATATTATTATTACTATCATTATTATTTCCTGATAAATGTCCAATCTATCCCATAGGTATGGACAAGGAGATGCTCTAATCTGTTCTGACAAAGAACGAGGAGGAGGAAGATAAGCTAGAAATGGCCTAGACCATATTAACAGTTATTATTGCTATTGTTATTAGTATTATTACTATCATCATCATTTCCTGATGATTGTCCAATCTATCCCATAGGTATGGACAAGGAGGATGCTCTGATCTGTTTTGAGGAACACATCCGCCAGATGGAGAAGGAGGAGGAAGATGAGCTGGAGAGGGCCAAGATGCTCAAGAAGAGACACTTCAGGAAGTGCAGAGAGGCATTCCTGGTAAGTACTGTCAGGCCTGCCTTAGCCACCATCTGAATAGAGAGAGAGAGACCACATTTTTTTTATTTCCCTTGAACATTGTTTCTCAATTGAAATCTGTACTAAACTAAACCTGTACATAAAGACCACTTGGCCCGAATTCACAAAGGAGGTTTGGTTTAAACCATGGTTTAAACCCCCTCCTGGGGTTTTTAAGCGTATGTGCGCACTGAATCTGATCCAATCATATATTTTCTTTGAGCGCGCGCATGGGCAATGTGCGCTTATTTACGCTTATTTCAGTACGCTTACGGAGGTTTAAACCTTGCCATGGTTTAAACCTCCTTTGTGAATTCGGGCCCTTGTGTATAAAGTCCACTTTTCCCTCACTTCTGAGGGAATCTCCATGAGCAGTCTTTATATACAGGTTTCACTGTACAATGGCATCTTCTTAAAAAGAGATAGGCCATGGCCCAGTTTCATAAAACTTGTTATCATTAACAAGTTATGATAATTGTTATGATCTAGTGAAACTGTAATTGCATTTGATTCGCTGTGAGCAAATTTCTCATAGAAATGTGCCAGTTGTTATTGATGACAAGTTTTATGAAATGTGGCCCAGATTTTCTCAGAATTGGATACTGCTGGGATACCACTTATGCATCGAAAATAAGAAATAGGAATAAAAAAAGTAGGAAGTTATTTCATAATGATAGCCCCAGTTTATTCACTTAGGCCCCCATTCCACATAACGGAGACCCTTGAGAGACTACTTAGAGACCCAAAATTGGCAAGATCTCTCAGCAGTCTCCAAGACCAGATAAAAATAGTGTCTATGTGGGATGGCTCTAAAAACCCTAGAAAGATCATTGAAAGACCAAAAATTAATTTTCCAGCAAATTTCTTAGAGATCTCTGTTGGACCCTTGAAGATTGCCAAACGTTCAGAGAGAGACCAATAAGACTATTGAGAGATCCCTGAGATCTTCGAGAGATCAATCAAGATCTCTGAGAGACTGATCGAGACCTCTGAGAGAACAACTGAGATCTCTGAGAGACCTCTGAGATAACAACTGAGATCTGTACCAAGACCCAAAATGTGGCAATTCTTGAGAGACTGTCGAAAGATAATTGAAAGACTAGTAAGACCATTGAGCACTCATTGAGAAATCACTGAAAGACTGCTGAAAGACCACTGAAAGACCATTTTCATGAAAGACTGCAAAAAGACTATTTTGAACCATTTCAAAAATTTTTGGAGACCATGGAGACCATTAAATTCACTGAAAGATCACTTAGGAATCATGAAGACCTCGGAGATCATTGAAAGTTCACTGAAAGATCAGTGAGAGATCTGTCAATTTTTACAGTCTTTCAGTCGTCTTTCAGAGGTCTTGCCTTATGTGGAATGGCCCCTTTAGTAAAAAAATAATAGTCATTTTTATGGGAAGAGGACACTTGGCTTTCTTTAAGTCATTGGACTATCTCTACCCACTTAGTGTGGTACTTGACTTCAATAAAAGTGCATCCTACTTTACCAACCACCTGTATAAAATAAGACCACCTGTCGATAGAGACCACATTTTTGGTTTCCTTTGAACAGGATCTCTTATTTAAACGTATAGTGTGAAAGGAACCTGTAGTTGAAGAACCACTTGTCTGTGAAGACAACTTTTCTTGTCTCCCTTGAGCGGTCTGTATGTACAGTTCACTGTAGTAATTTAAGAATTCTGGCCATTATCAAATCTTCTAATATCCCTGTGAATTTAGGTGCTTCTTGACGAGTTACATGAGAGAGGGTCGCTCCATTCCATGTCGCTTTGGATGGATCTTTACCCTATCATCAGTGCCGATCCTCGCTTTAACAACATGCTGGGTAAACCGGGCTCAACGCCCCTTGACCTCTTCAAGTTCTACGTGGATGACCTCAAGTCCCGTTTCCATGACGAGAAGAAAATTGTCAAGGACATTCTGAAGGTGAGAAATCCCAGTTTCATCAGTTGTCATGACTAATTGTTAATATGATTATGGTTTATAGTCGTCTAGGCAAGAAATGTTAGGTCAAAGGTCACAGAGGTCATCTACCTTTAGAAATCTTTGTCCTGTAGTTATGATTTTATTACCCCTTAATCCATTATTAGTTTTTACTTGGCAATAGTATGAATAGTAGTAAATACATATAGGTAGTTTGAGTGGTTTGAAATTAAAGTTAGATTGCAGATTTGTTATAACCTTTGCATGTTTAGTGTTCTTTCACCTATGGTTCTTCAAATTTCAAGTATGTTGCAGAAAGTCAACCACGGCCCTGATGGCTATGAATCTTATCTATGGGACTTGGTAGTCGAGGACTTGTGACTTACCAAAGAGCACAAGCATGCTGACTTTCATTTTGGAAATAAATATCTGCATCTTTACTTTTGTGATATGTATGATATACCCTATATGTTTATGAGCAGAATATTGATGTAAATCAATGTTTAATTAATAAAATACAAATAAAAAGTACATGAATCTCCTAGCTTTCAGACAGATCACAGCTTTGAGCTAATAGTCCTTCTGATAGCTTGCTTTTCGTATAAACATTTGGTGAGAAATTTTTACTCTACAAGATTAAGAAATGAAATTTCATTTTCTTGTAATTATCGCCCTTTGATTATAGGATAAGAACTTGACGGTGGAGTTAAATACAACTTTTGATGATTTTGCCAGCGCCATCAGCACAGACAAGAGGGCATCGACCTTAGATGCAGGCAACATCAAGATGGCCTTTAATAGTGTAAGTCTAGGGTACCACAAATATTGGATTGTATTCACAGTATGGTTTGGCTGCTATTAGTTCACCATGTTTGTCATAGATGGGAGCTTCAGGAATACTGAAGAAAATTTTGATTCGTAAGCTGCTTGAGGTACAGTGTAGGAATCTGACAGTAGTCACTCCCGTAGACATGTGGAAAGGAACATCCATCAATCTGAATGGGTTACAAAAAGAGTGTACTAAAAGCAAAAAACTTTTGCAAATTGGTAACGCTGTCAATTTTTGCTGCAAGAATCTTTCACTAGTTAAAGAAGTTCAGTATTGTAATTCAATCCTTTTGTGGCATGAAAGTGTCACAAATCTTTAGAGCCACACAGTCTTCAGTTTCCATGTGCACTGCATCATAATTCGCTGACACCAGATTTGGGTTGAATTGCCAATTAATGTGTGCGTGAGGTCTCCCAGGCAGGCAGGCAGCAGAACCAAGGAGATGGGTCTGACCATGAGTCTGTCCCACCATAACGTTGCTCGAGCAGGGGAGATTTATGATGATGACATTTCCTGACATGGTAGTTGGAGGAGGGTCCAATGCATTACATAAGAACTACCTGTCATTAAAAGTGAAGTCCACTCTCAGTGATTGACTACACCTTTTATTAGGTAAACACCCGAATGGTGTCACATTTCCCATGAGAACCCACGACTGTGGCTTTAAAGATAAAGTTGAGTTCTGGTCATGCGATTACATTGTGAAAGAAACTGTCTCAAAGCAACTGGGAAAGGTTGATTGTATATTACATAAGAATTGATGTATGCTGTAAGGACTCTGAATCACCAAAATAAGAAGAAATTGACTCAATCCTGATGAGAGTGACATGCTCTGCACACAGATGTTCGGCCTGAACATTTCAGCTGTTTCTTGTCATTTTTTTTAATGTGAGAGCATTTGAAGAGCAATGCTTTTTCAGGGGACATTTCTTCTATGATAATCTTCCAAATTGAAATAAAGAGAATGAGAAAGCTCATAAATTATTTGTTTACCTTTTCGAGAACTCAACCTTCTTTTTAAAGTTTCATGCACAAGAAAGTTTCTGTTTTACAGTATTCTAATTGTGGATTGTTTCTTCCATTCTCTTTCAGTTGATAGAGAAAGCAGAGGCACGGGAGAAGGAGAGACAGAAAGAAGAAGCCAGAAAACAAAGGAGAAAAGAGAGTGCCTTCAAGACTATGCTCAAGCAGTCTGCCCCACCCCTTGATGTCAACTCTAACTGGGATGATGTAAGTTATCCAATTTCAATCAATTTCTTTTAAATTTTATTTTTCATTAATATACACAAAACAATTATCTTTAATGATACAAAATTATTACTTTTACAACATACTTAACATGATAAATTAACATAATACGTACTTGAAAGGAGTGTAAGGCTTTAAAAAGCAACTGAAGTGTATTATACCCGTGATGCATCAGGCCAAGACATAGGCAGATAGTGAAGGAACAGATAATGAGAGAAGATAGGAACAAGAATATATCTCAAAAGTATCTTTTCCACAAATATTTGTGATATTGATAAAGTTGGCATTTACATCTGTTTTGAAGCCTGTGGGTACTTTTAGGAGCAATACATGACAGGCCAGAATTCACAAAGGAGGTTTATCTTGAGCCATGGTTTAAACCTGCACAAGCATAGTACACATTGTAGCCCCATGTCCAATGAACAAGCAACATGCAATTATATATTTTAGTCCATGGCAGAGGTTAAACCATTCTTTGACTGACCTTGGTTAAAATTTTAACCTGCCATGTATTTTGGCTGTAAAGTTCACAGCAGTTTGTCCATAGAATCATATCATCCTAAATGAGAATGATAAATATGAATCTTTGAAGTACGTCTATATTTCTGTGAATTGAGTTCTGATTCCACCCAGGTGAAGTAAATTGGTACCCGGTAGGAAGAAATTCCTTGAATGCATGAGCGTCTTATCATTATCGCTTGGCTAAAGCCGGGGTAATGATATGATTACAGGGCCCTCAGGGAAAACAGTATGTAATACTAATGAGGCTACCCTGGGTAAACAAGACATATGTTTATTATTATTCCAGGTCCGGGATCGCTTTGTCAATGACCATGCGTTTGATGGCATCACTGTCGAATCCGAAAGAATACGTCTCTTTAAAGAATTTATTACATCTCTAGAGGTAAGCATTGTATCATGTAAGATGGGCATAGCATGTGGTTTATTTGTTACTAGCCACTTTATTAAGATATGAAATGTAGGAAAGTTTTTAATCAAGTTGACAGGTAATGGTCATTCTATCAAAGCCTTTAGGAAACAAATTGAAATTTATGAATCTTCTGTGCTTTGATAATTGAAGCTTCGTATGAACAGTGCTTGGAAAAAGATTTGACATTGTTCAAAATCACTGATTTTGCTTTCCAGAGTCAAAAGTTTTCAAAGGAGTTACATGAAACTGGCCAAGTGTATTTTTAGTACAGGTTTGCTTTGTGTATTAAAGGTAGCATTTAACTTTTAGAAATGCATGTTGAAAATATCCTTCCACAAAATATTGGGGAAAAGGTTACATGGGTGATGATACTGGTATGGAATTCCTTTTAAATCACTCTCCTAGCTCTAGTGATATCTGTGATTGTAGACTTATATGTACCTTTGAATAGAATACATAGTATTCTTATTGAAAATGAACATTTTTTTTCCCCCTTACTAGGCATAAATGTTGATAATTTCTCTGAAAACTGGCAGGGCTGTTTTTTCATTCATTCTAACCCAAATTGATAAACGATCCACTCCTGTCATGACCATGCCAAAATGTTAGTGAGTACATTTAACAAAGAATTTATTTTGTCTCTTCAAGGTTGCGTGTGCACATCATCATGGGAAATCCACATCTCGTAAACATTCCAAGAAGTCAAAGAAACACCGCAGCAGACGATCTCCATCACGCTCGAAATCGGTGAGTCTGGGAATTGTGCTATAGGAGAGCATTCGTAACCATGAGAGAATGATATGCAGCTGTGTAATGTTTATGAGCAAGATGGTAAAAGTATTTCATGAGGCGTTAAATGTAGCTGTTCCATTCAGCAAGGTGGTTTCATGGTTAGAGAAGCACACAGCATGTTGCGAAAGTATTCTAGGTCATGTGGTTTGAAGTTGACCAATCAATTACCTAGATTCTGTGTACTTGTGGTATTATGTGCATTCTGCTCTATCAGAACGAAGAGTATGGCTGTAAGTAATCAGTTTTATCTTAATACCATATGTTTTAAACTTATTATGTTGAATCAATTGCTGTTTCAATGTTTTGTTGTACAAATTGTCTAAGTTTCTGCATAAGTGTATGTGTTTAAAACAAGTGTAGCTAAATATCTACATGACATCTTTCTGTGAATTGATTTGTCATCAGCAAAAATGGTGTCTTTTACAATTATTATATTTACATTTCTTTTTCTTTTTCTTTTTCTTTTTCTTCTTTCAGTCGGATTCTGATGACGAACAGGAAGAGAGGGAGCGAGAGAGGGAGAAGGAGCGTGAAAGAGAGCGAGAAAAGGAGAGGGATAGAGAACGTGAGAGAGATAGAGAGCGGGAAAGAGAAAGGGAGAGAGAAAGAGACAGTCACAAGCGCTCCAAGAAGAAGAAACGGTCAAAGACACCTTCAGATTCATCAGGTCATGAATCAGGTGAGAGAATCTTTTTTTTAAACAAATATTCTTTGTTGTTAAACATGACACATGTAGACTTAACCCTCCTTTATATGCCATATACTTCGTGAATGCATCATAAATGAACTTTCAAGATACATCTTGAGCTTTTTCTTTTTTTTTCAGTGCTTCATTTGGCCAAAAATATCTTTCATGGGAATAAACTTGACAATGTATTCATCAGTCATTATTTAAATCACTAATGAAAAGGAAAAAACATGCTTTAAATCAGCTAGATTTTTTTTTGCCAACACTTGTAAGGAATCAGGACAAGAAAAAGAGAAAATAAATGATTAGTCATTACGTATTTAACATATAACTAATGGAGAGGGAATGAGTGAGGCAAAAGTGGAGGCCTGTCTTCTATTCAAAATTTTAACCGGATGCTGGAATTAAGCATGACTCAAGTCTATTTTAAAAGCAAAGTCAGATTAACTTGACAGGCTTCAACCAAGTGTTGTGTTTAAAATTTTAGTAGAATACAGGTCAGAGTGTCTGAACCTTTTGAAGGTCACATTAAGGTTACTGCATTGAAATCTACAACAACATGAAAATATCTGATACCCAGGATGTAATGTACAACCAGGGAATGTAAGTGCCATGCAATGAACAAGAAATCAACAATCAATCATCTCTCTAAATTCCAACCTGTCAATCAAATAGTGAAATTTACTTTCCAACAGGATGAAATTGACGAGCATGCTATTTGTAAGTCCAGTGAAATGTACACTAATTGGGTAAACAAGGAGGAATCTGGGTCACAGTTTTGGCCTATGGTGCACGAGTAGTTGCTTGAAATTTATAATTAGAAAAACTAAAGACTGCAAAAGGGTGTTTTACCTCGTGATGTATGATGATAGTTTGGTCTGTGATACAGATGTAATAGTTGCTTGAAATTTATAAGTAGAAAAATTAAAAGATTGCTAACGGTTGTTTTGCAGAGTGATGTGTAATAGTATTTCTGTGCAGCTCTGTTATGGTTTTCCTTTCACTATGTATACAGGTGGTTTGGTAGCTGGCTTTGAAATTTGACTATAAAAATCTGCGGACCTCAACTATTGTTGCCCTTTGCATGTAATGAATTGGTATGCTCCAGAAATCAAAGTCTAATTTCTGGGATTTAAATTAGTCCTTATGCAAAATGGTGCTAACATTTCTTTCTCCTAAAGTGGAGTCATTTCAAGCTTGTAAAAGTTCCATGGATGATAAAATTTCATTTTTTTTCATTTATCACTTCTTCAAATTACCCATTTACATGTGTAGTTGGCATTTTGATAGATATGATGTTGATTGAATTAAATCAATATAATTTCTTTTCATTTGTTTTTCATGTAATAGATCACAGTAAGAGCAAGTCATCGAAGAGACACAAGAAGAAGACAAAGAAGAAGCGGAGGAGAACGGTAAGCATCAGATTTCAGAAAGCATCACAGAAATTTTGTTTGGATGATGAATTTCAAGTTCTCGGTGCTAAGCTAACATTGAGTGAACTTTCGTCTTGTATGCATCAAGAAATTTGTCATAGTTTGATGACCTCTATTCGTCCATGATGTTCAACAGAAAAGTCAATATTTTATATTATCTGATGATGAAGCTAGCCGGTGTAAGCTGGTTTGCTCCATCAGATTATGTGCTTTATAGCCATTTATGCTCTGGAAGAAACAGTAAATTTTGTATGGTTTCACACAAAATGATTTTAGAGTTACACAATTAGACTGGAAGGTTGCAAAAAAAAGATAATCCACACTATGCTTTTGCTGCTATGTAACTGATGAAATGGTAGGGGAGGTTTTGGGTGGTTCAGGGAGTAAATACAAGTACATGTAGAAAGGGCATTTGGGGGCAACGCAGGAGCTGAAGGGATAAATGGATGTTTTCATGACCCATGTTAGTTTGATGCAAAGCCTGCCCTCAATGGGCTAAAGTTTTATATCATAGGTAAAATGGCATCCTTCTATTATATTATGAATTTATTCTTTTTAATCTATGAGTTTTGAATAATTTTAATCACTGATATACCATACCGTGTAGGGAAGATGGACCATGGCAATACCTTTTATGTACATAAAAGTCACACAACTGATTAAAAAAAATATTCAGGCTTAATGGATCAAGTGGTTGATTTTGTTGAATGTTGAATGTTTGATTTCCAGAAAACATAAGATTATAAAGAAGCAGAATATGAGAAATTATCAGTAGTCAAATTTTGTGGAATTTTGGCAGCATGACCCCACCTTTTGTGACGATTGTTCACCCGATAGAATTATCTTGTCCTTGTTACAGCCTGCCTCTGATTCTGGCTCTGATGAGAAGGAGAGTGGTGAAATATCAGTTCCTCACAAGCCAAGCAAGTCTGCAACTCCATCCATGTCTGCAGAAACTCCCAAGAAAGAAAAGGTAACCAGTCTATGCTGAAGGGCTATTTGTAGATAGTTCTTCTCTTTAGAATGAAGACATTTTTTACACAAAACGTTCATATTCAAATAAATGTAGTGGCCTTTCCATAAATTTGTGCTGAATTTTCTCTTGTGGAATGGCCCTTCATTAGTATTGGTGCTGTAAAGTGTATGCTTTAAGTGTACTGTGGTTATTCATCCTATATTTCTGTTTTTTCTCTTCTATTATCCAGACCGGCTGGGACACGTCAGACAGCGAACTTAGTGAGGGAGAGCTGGAAAGACGGAGAAGAGCACTGCTAGAACAGCTGGCTGAAAATCATTGATGATGCAAGCTCTATTCAACCCTGAAATGTTTTTTGTAAATTTCATGATTGTAAGGGGGGGGGGGGGGGGCAATACACCAGTTTGTAATTAGTATATGGTACAAATGACCCTGAAATGACCCCATTTTGTAGGCACAAGTGCATTTCGTTTTGGTTGACGCGCTACCTGTTAAACAACTATCCATCCATATAAAAGCATAATGGTGCGTACAAAATGACAGCGTATAAAGGTCAATTATACTTGTTACAAATTACCTTTTTCTGCACATGCGCAAACTTTAATTTCGAACTGGCTTATTAGTATGCGAGCACATATCCTTGTTGTCAGTCCTAAAGCATAACACAGGGTCTGAACTGTTGCTGCTGTAGACTAGCATTTGCATACACCCTGTACTGTGGGTACTTGATTTTAATGTTGGTTTAGGCTTGAATCACGTCGATGTATTCTGTAAAGTGTCAAGTTAGGGCCTGTCCTTTGCAGACTAGTAAATCTTTTAGTACTTCTGGTTGTTAAAAAAAAAAAAAAAGTTACCCATTTGTATACAGTGTAAACATTGGGAGTTTTCTAATTCCATGTTCAGTCTTTTTCAGCCCTCAAAATCGAATTTATCGTATTTGATTTTTTTTCTCGATATTCTGCAAAATATGCATGATTATATTCAAAGTCTTTTCTTTCAGTAATTTCATTAAGAGGAGAGAAATTATCTATAACACCTGACCATGTTGTTTTCCTTCATTAGTATGTAATTCATGTAAATTCTTTAAATGTGGGATTTCAAGGAAATTGCTGTTTACATGATTTCTATTTCCAGTCTTGCAGCAATGGATTATGTCAGCTGATATCCAAGTCATCCAATATAGTATAAAGGATTACTGTCCAAACTATTATAATGCCCATTTGTAATGGAAAATTCCTATATTTATGAAGTAGTTCTGTTGGTATTTGCAATTTTATTCAATGAGTGTATGCATGGTAAAAAATGGATTCTTGTGGACAATCATTTGAGAGTTGGAATGTGATTCACAATTAGGTGTAAAATATGACACTTCTGCCAAGATTTTACTCTTTTTTATGGTTTAATCATCAAAAACAGATGTTAGCATGATCAAATACATGTATGTACTCATATACAATCAAGTAAGAAATAAAAAACTAGTCAAGTTTTGATATAATTTAGGCTCGTTTCAATTTTGTATTGACATTATAGTACTTACAGAGGATCCGCAGGTCTAACATATAATCTTCTTACCAGTGCATAATACTGTACCCTTGGTGGTGTTACCAAGCGTTAGGGACTTCAAAAGAAAATGCCGAGGGCAAATTCTCCCTGACAAGGATGCAGACGAGGGTGATGAATATGTCGACGCATACTTTCAATGCCCTGAACTCTTTTTGCTTGCCCAAAACCACCTCCCTAGGATTCCATCAAGGTCATGTTTCACATAGTCAGTGAATGCTTCCTCTGACCTGTAAAATTGCTGTGGTGCTCTCAAATCACCCCCCTGGGATGCCACAAAGCCATATTCCTTTCAATTTGGTCCAAGGGTAAACAAAATTTCTACCCAGAAGCCGAATAATGCTTGTATAAAAAGCTTTTGGCAACCATTTGCAGACACACGCTAGCAATGATTGCTGTAAAACCAGAAACTTTCGCGCGCATTTAAGCCCACTGCACACTATACGATCAGTCTATGATCTGATTTTGAAAGAAAATGTTATAGCATCAGACATAAGCATAAGATATGTTTGATTGAGGTTCTGAATAGTTGCATAGATAGTAAAATCGAAATTATGGCCTATTACGAGCCTTCTAGTCGGAGGAAAAGCCAAATCGGCTCCGAATCAAAGTGATGTCAGAGCAGTCCTGCGATTGTCTACGATTTGAAACTGATTTGGCCCTTATTCCGGATATAAGACTGACATCGCACCAAAGTCCTATGTTGAGTATTCGAATTATTGTTCAGAACCTGAATCGGGTAGCTTTCACTTGTTAAAATGCCTATATTTAATGCTGTTGCGAGGATCATATTCGATCGTATAGTGTGTGGTGGGCTTTAATGTTCGCGAATTTCGCAAGTGGTTCAGATTTGCGAAAGTTTCTTGCTGTGGAAATGGCTGTCATATACAATTCGCTAAAGCTGCATGTCGCAATCGTTTCTGGTTTTACATTAGTGTACATGTACATGTATCTGACGGCTAGAGAGAGTTCGAAAATGCCAAGTGAAATGCCTCAACCAAGTCGATTTCATTTTTTATTTTTTTCGTTTTTTATGGAAAAGGATAAGAAGGCACAGTTTGATGTTTTCTTGATAATTCTTCAATTTGAGGTGAGGCTTTGGAAAAGTTTGTTGAGATAATATCAGTGAACTGTAAGATTGTTTGCTATGCTAGAGTGAGTTTGAACTCTTCCAACACTTTGGTGTCATCTTCTTTGTTTACAATAGATGCTCTGTTCTCACCGCCAACGTACACCCATGCATAGATAAGCTTAAATTTACATCAATCACTCTGTTCTTATCTGACACGTGAACTGAGCTGAAGTTCTTGTATTTTTTCAAGTGTTTTCCTTTGCCAAGGTTTATGCCCACAAGTTGTTGCATCATCAATATTTTGATTCCTTAAAGTAGTTAAAGTTGTCTCTTTGTTTTTGAAGTCCATTCTATGCTTGTACACACCCATGCATAGATAAGCTTAGGTTGTTATCAATCACATGTTGCTATCTGACACGTGAACTGAGCTGAGGTTCTGATATTTTTCAGTGCCTTCCATTGCCAAGGTTTACGCCCAAGTTGTTGCATCTTTGCAATTTATTTAATTTGATTTTTTTTTCAGTTATCTTCTTTTTTTTATAGTCTCCGCTGAGGCTATGCTGATGCATATTTCAAGTAGAATTTTCCTATTTACAGGTACCATTTTTATTGACCAGTTTACCAATGAATTGAATTTATAAATGTTTCTCCCCAAATCCCTCGTCTGGAATATTATCTTATTCATCTGTTGTGTATACTATGTTTGGAGCCAGAAGGGCGTTCAGTCCCAACATTTGTATAGAGTTAAAGTTAACACCCTTCTCGCTCCAAACAGACAATATCTCTATCGATGTAATCCACCTCTTACACAATAGAAGTTGCTATGTCAGCAAGTATTGTAAAAGCTTTTTTAAGTCATTAAAGATGATGCTAAGTATTGGTCATGTTACTGCATTGTGAAAGAAACTTTAGAATACTGAATGCGTAATTATGTAGTAAAGAGGATTAATTTTGTATCTTAAGGTTTTGGAATTATCAAAATGATCTCAAATTCAAAATATCACTAACAAAGGAAAGCAAGGGATACGACTATGGATATATTGGACTACACATAGATGAGGCATCAGAAATTTGGTTCAAGTTGTAAACTATCTCTCGTCATATTTGTATTATGAGAGCATTTCAAGATGAATCCGTAACATGTGGCATTGCTTTTATGATATTCGTAGAGGTGTTGTAGTGGAGCGGTTTAAACACTTGATTGATGATGCGAAGGTTGTGGGTTCAATCCCCGGCACAGCACTTATGTCCTTGAGCAAGGCATTTTATCTACATTGCTTCTCTCCACCCAGGTGTTAAATGGGTACCTGGTAGGATGCGAAATTCGTTATGAATTGATCAGCATTGTGAGCATCTTAAAAGGTCACTGGCTGGAATGCTCCCCAGGGAGTGGAGAAGGTGCATACATTGTGTGTGTATGTGGGCAAGCCATAAATCCGATTACCGGGATAATAATATGTCTGTAGAGTGCTTAGAGACATCGTAGATGTATTAGGCACTATATAAATCCAGAATATTATTACCATTTTTATCACAAATAATTTTTCACCAGAATTCCTCCTTCTCCTTTAAGAGCATTTTTGTCCCCGCCGAACGAAGTTCGCGAGGGGACTATGAAACGGGCTCCGTTCGTGTGTGCGTGTGTGTGTGTGTGTGTGTGTGTGTGTGTGTGTGTGTGTGTGTGTGTCCGTCCATCCGTCTGTCCGTGTGTGCTCAAATGTTAGAAAATGCTACTTCTCCATCATTTCTTGGCCGATTTTGATTCTGATTCTGATTGTTTTATCTGATAGGGCTGGGTGGGGGCTTCCAAACTTCTACACAGAATTTTGAAATTCATTAATTATGCAAATTTATGCAAATTTATTCAAAATTGACGAAAAATGCTACTTCTCCTCTATTTCACATCGGATTTTGATTCCGATTGTTTTATCTGATAGGGCTGGGTGGGGGCTATCAAACTTCTGCACAGAATTTTGAAATTCATTAATTATGCAAATTTATGCAAATTTATTCAAAATTGACGAAAAATGCTACTTCTCCTCTATTTCACATCGGATTTTGATTCTGATTGTTTTATCTGATAGGGCTGGGTGGGGGCTTCCAAACTTCTACACAGAATTTTGAAATTCATTAATTATGCAAATTTATGCAAATTTATTCAAAATTGACGAAAAATGCTACTTCTCTATTTCACATCGGATTTTGATTCCGATTGTTTTATCTGATAGGGCTGGGTGGGGGCTTCCAAACTTCTACACAGAATTTTGAAATTCATTATTCATGCAAATTTATGCAAATTTATTCAAAATGGCTGAAGGTTCATAATGTTTTCATGTTTTATATTTCAGTTGTATACATGCATTGTTGGTATTCTCTTCTTTTGCATGCAGTAACATTATTTTATTCACTAAAGTTTTTCACTGAAGTTTTAAGGTTCAGGCTAGTTAATTTCCACAGATCTGCACTTCCGGCGGGGACATTTATTACGCATTGCGTAATTTACTCATTCACTTGTTTAAGTATGCATAAAGTTCTTACACATTTGTAATCTTATAAATTAGTCTATTGCCCATGTTTGAATTGAATTGGAGAAGAAAATATCGTTTCATAATGATGCAAACCATTCAATAATTGTTTTCTTTTTACGGTAGCTGCGGTCATCTCATTCTGTAGTTGGATGAGAGGTCAGTGGGCACTTAGACTGTTTTTGTACTTGGGTTCATGTATAATTGCACAGTCATCCAAATGATTTGCGTTGATAGTGTGGTATTAAATACCACATGTTATGTATTTCTTCCATTACTTCAAATTTATTGTAACTGAAGTTAAGTTAATACATGATGAGGAAGGATAGAAATCATGTTCCCTTTTTTATTTTACCAACAGGATATATCGTCTGAAGCCATAAGGGCATTAACTCATATACTACATGTATAACATATAGTTAACGCCCTTCTGACTCTCAATAGACGATATAAGAAAAAAATTGCATGTCCTGTGTGATTGTGGACAAGTTCTATTTCTTGGTCAACCTGTATATTTGAAGTGGACCTGAAATGAAAGAATGAATCAGGATTTGTTGTAAATATATCATTGTATTATAGGCAAAAGCTCACATAACGTGTATATCGTTTGTCCTTTTGGGGTTAGAAGCCCTGTATGTCACATTCTGTCGTCACAACGTGAATGATATTTTTCAGATGCTGATCACAACTACATGTACATAGGAAACAAATTTTATGCAAGATTTTGGCTTGGAGGACATGGGAGAGAGAGGACAGAGAGAGGGAGGAAGAGAGTGAGATAATCTAAGACTCTAGGAGAGGAGTGAAACAGATCAGGGCCCTGTTTCAAATAACTTGTTATCAATATCAACAAGTTCTTTAACAAATCTGCTCTCAGCCAATGAGATGCAAGGATTTCAGTAGCTTATATCAGTTTTTGCAACTTGTTATTGGTAACAAGTTTTATGAAACTCGGCCCAGAACAATGATTAAAAGAAAGAAACTCGATCACAACGACTTTCGATGAATCAAAGTAAGGCAATTTCAATAGCCTTGTCCATTGCCATTTGAAATGTGCGAACATTACAATGATGTATTATGTAATCCGAGGTGTCGTGTAAAATGATGTACAGAAATGAAAAATATGAAAAGTAAGAGAAAATGGAAGGTTTTCAAAAAGAAGAACAAATGAAATAGAAGTTGGTGTGTGTGTGTAATTGGGTTTTTACAGACGTGTATCAATCAAGTTGGGAGAATAAAAGTCGAAATTGAACCAATTTTAGTATATAAATTTCTAGGTCACCACCTGTTGAAATGCATCGCACAATCTTTCTTCATCCCCAAAATGAATTCAAGTGTTTGCAAGTCATGGTGTTCTCCCATGGTCTATGGCAAGAAAACAAAAGATACCAAGATATGATTCAAAGTGCCCTTCATGAAAAAAAAACTTATCAATCATATAGCCCAGGGATGAGACGTTGGCAGGACTTGAAAGAAGACTTTTCAGATAATCTACTAGTATTGGGGGAATGCTGTTAATTAGATCTTTTATCAGCAAATTTGCTCTAACAAGAGAAAAGATAGAGGGAATAAAAATGAGTAAAATAGTGGAGAGAGAAAGGCAAAGGAGGGGGTAAAAAAAAGATGTAAAAAGTTGGGGGCTGCTTCTGCTGAGAGGCAGAAGGGCGTGAACGCTTTTTTCCCCTTTTGTTTTCAGAGATTTAACATCCTTCTCGCTCTCGACAGACATGACAGATGAACAGAAGGAAAAATGACGTCACTGGTAAAGATATACATGTATAGAGAAGCCGGGGCAAAGAGAGAAGTGATATTGCAGAAGGGATGGGGAAGGGGACAGATGTGAGATGTGACACAAATTGAGGATTAAATATAAAGAGAATTTAACATGGGGAAAACTACAGTAAACGGACAATGATAAAAGCAGAAAGAATTAAGGTAGAGAGAAGGGGGAGGGGTGAGAAAAGGAGAACAGGAGATAGAGGGAGAAAGAAAGGGAAGAAAAAGAAAGGAGAGATAACAAAAGAAAGTGGCCCGTATTCTCGAAAGGCGTCTAACCTAAGCCCCTCGCCTAAGTGTGTAGATTTAGGCCACCGAATTATGGAGAGCCGAATGTCACCCTCTTTTAATCCTACAAAATCATCACAGTTCTTGGACTAAATACAAATACAAAAACCGACACGATAAAACTGATTTCTGATGCTCATTTCATGTCAGAAAATAATTTTGTTTCTTTATTTTGTTACATAAATATAGTAATTTATGCGGGACTTAGGGGCTGACGAATGGCCTTCCATAAATCAGTGGCTTAAGTTAAGCCAGGCTTCACTTAGGCCACTTTCGAGAATACGGGCCAGTGTGTTTAAAAACAAAATAAAGATGTTGTTATCTATTAATGGCAAGAAACATAGTATTGGGCAAAATGTTTTCTAATGCCTCAAAATATAGGATGCGGAAATGCAGAAACTGGTTCGATGAGAGCAAACAGAGGCATATAGAGCCGAGTCATATAGTAAACGTATGTATAACACATTGTATAGATTGAAACAGAAATGCTAAGCAGGAGCAGGATAGGGTATAGTGGTTCATTCACTTGTCTCTTGGTTGAGAGGTAGAGGGATCGAATCTCTGCCCGATGTGTATAGCCGTACACAGTGCTTTTATTTACAGCTAATTGCCTCTCTCGACTCAAGTGTTAACTACGTTGATATCTGATAGGAGTTTTCTTTTTAACATACGTTGGTGCACTGGTATTGACCATATTTACTGCCCGAGCTAAAGCTCACAAGGACGTCATAATCATGATTTGTGCTATGTCCAAGAAAGAAGTATTACTAAGTATTATTAACCCTTTCAAGACAATTGACCACATTTTGTGGTTTGGCTCAATAACTTTTGATCCAGAGCTCTAAAAAATATTCCAGATGCACAAGTAGAAAGAGCAAAATTTTCTGCACACACTATGTCCATTTTTATTGCATGACCATATTACGTTTGATGCCAGGAATTTTAAAAACAAGAATAAGCTTTGAGATCCTTAAATTGGCAACACATTGAGAGGTTTAAAATCATTGTTTTTCATCAAAATTGGCAATTTCTTTCAACTATTCAACAAATGTCTAACCATGTATATTGTTTTCAAAGACATTACACCTTATTTGAACCATGTAGCACTAAAAGAAAAATATTATTGTTGCCAATTTGAAGAACAAAATGTGATAAATTTAGCCCTTAAATAATCTCTGTCCTGAAAGGGTTAAAAGGAGGAGAAAGGGGAAACATTTGAAAAGGAGGAACAAAAGAAAGAGAAGGAAGAGAGGGTAGGGCCTGATGGAAAGAGAAGGGAAGGAGGGAGGGGAGAGAGAGAGAGAGATGGAGAGGGAGAGAGAGAGATGGAGAGGGAGAGAGAGAGAGAGAGAGAAGAGAAAGAGAGAGAGAGCAAGCATTATGGCGAGTACAGCTCACCATTTTTTTGGTGTGCACCGACATTTCGCTCCGGCGACAATTGCTTCGGGTTTTAATTCGTCAAAGATTTAGGCTTAGGGTTAGGGTTAGGAATAGTGTTTGGTCCATGCAGGGCTGACGTGTTGTCTTTTAATTGGTTAGTGTACGAAATTACCGCGGAGCAATTGTCGCCGGAGCATGTGTCGTACAACCGTCATTACGACGCCCATTAGAGACCGCGGTGCTTCCCCGCACTTGGCAGAGAGAAAATTTTGCTTTCTTGCAGACGATGCACTTTTTTGGTGGCGCCAAATTGCGGATCTGAAAGGGTTAATAAATTTCTCTCGAACTTTTTGCTGTAGCCTGCACAAGGCATCACATCCAATTTGTATTTCAAAACTCCCTTTGGCCTTGTTTCATAATTGTTATCAATAACAACTGCAAAAGTTCTATGACAAATTTGCTCTCAGCCAATCAGATGCAAGGATTTCAGTAGCTTATATCAATAATCGCAACTTGTTATCAATAACAAGTTTTATGAAACGTGGCTTCGGTGTTCCTCGGCTTAAGAAAAAATATACTTTGATCGTCTCGTGCTTACATCCTTACTGATCATGCTGATGACTATATTTTTTTTCAAAAAGAATATTAATTAATATCATCTTATCAACATTTTGAAAGACGTCATGACTAAAGTCTTGGTTCGAGAGCCCAGGAAAGATGACAGATGTTCCTTCTGGAATGGCATAAATACGCCACTGCTTCCACACTGAAACCATCTCATCTTCGGACTGTAAAGAAACAAGCAACCGGTAAGTAGGAATGTTTCTCGTTCCCTTTTCAGCTGCTTCTCTGGGCTACAGTCCACGAGACCGACAGCCCAAGAAAACGACATGTCGGTCAGTGGGCCTTCTGACAATTTTTCTGAGGGTTCACCAGACCGACATTCATTGTCGGTTTCGTGGGCCGCTACTGGGATCCGGATGTCCCGCTTCCCTGATCGAGTGATTGAGGTGAGCCTTGCTTAGGTTATCTTCTCCGCATCTGCGGCACGGAGACTGCCGGTAATATTCTTATACACGGCTTTATATCCCGTTTGAGGGTAACTTAATTTTTGAATATTGTTTTATGTTTGCTCCAGTGGCCATAACTCCGATTTTCATTTCCTCAATGATGCAATATTAGAGTTAGGATTGCAAACTGAGTTCTAGGTTAGGTTTAGGGTGAAGGTTCGGTAGTTTAGGGAGCAATTGTCTCAGGAGCATGATGTCGAAGAACCTTTAAAAAATAATGATTTATGAAGTTTCAATGCTTTTTTTTTTCTTCTGGTGGAGAAACTTTTTTTTCAGAATCATAGAGACATGGTGTTATCTGTGCAAACTCTACCTACTGATTTATTTTCCCCTCGTTTCTGACAGAAATCATGCGTGCCTTCCTCGTTCTCCTCTTTGTTGCTGCGGCAAACGCCGCTCACCTCCTAAAGGCGTCGGAACCAATCCCAGGCAAATACATCGTGAAGATCAAGGTAAACCTGGGTCTGAAGTATAGGGCTGTAGACTATACGCGTCAATATTATGGCCTGCAATGCAGTTGCTCTCGGGGGGGGGGGGGGGGGGCACTTGCCCCGGGCGGCACTTTAAGGGGCGCAAAACGCAAAAGAGAGAAAGCGAAATTAAGAGAGAAGTTATGTACCTTAAAGACTATACCCCCTCAATCCAAATTAAGGTGCATTACAAACAAGGTTTTAGAGGGTTCAAAATGAGTACATTTTCTAAAGCTCGGTCACTCTGCAACCTCGCATATTTTAATTCAGGATCTGGTAGTTTCACGTCTTGATATACTATACAGTTTGTAAATAGTGTTTTGATTTAATTAAGGGTTCAACATTTGAAAGAAAATGTAATTCTTGTTGCCTTGCTTCCTACTGTAAGTTTAATCAGCCTCCTGTTGAATAATGTTCCCCAATATAGGACGAAGGGTATAAAATAGCATTTTGCAAAGGTTCAACATTAAATAAATGTTGCCATGCTAAAATTCTCGAGGATATTTACTTTCTCTTTTTCAAATTTTCCAGTGGGTAAAATGCATAAGAAATTGCGGGGGTTTTTTAAGGGATAAAATTGCAACAGAAAAATCTACAGCTCGGTCGCTTTGCTCCCTCGCATGTAAAAGTTTGGGCAGGGAGGAGGGGGTCAATTTCATTGTTTGCCCCAGACGCTATATACGTACGCCAGTAGTTAATCTTAACTGATGTGAAGCTGATTTAGACTCGACTCAAACCACCATGCATATTTTGTTAACGTGTCAATATGTTTAGTGCAGTAGTCAATTTCTGTGACACAGCCTTTTTGCCATTTCTTCGGGAGCTGGCTCAACTTAATTCTGAATTGTTTACGTCTGTTGTTTAGAGTAGCAATTAGATATAAACGAATTAACTCACTGGGATTCACATCCACTGGAAAGCACAGCTCACATTTGCACCCATGAGCCCACTTGTTATACCGGGTACACTTGTTTCAACCCCGGGGTCTCAACACGACTCGCTCAATTTTCTTATCTTAAGTTGCTCATTATGCTTGTTGCACAAATCGAGGTGACATTTTAACAACTTGGGACTGCGTCTGCGCCGCCGTCTGCGACTAGCGCGGGCTTAGAGAGTGATAGTGTACAAATCAAATGAATGCAAAATACATAATTCAAACATTGCTTTGAAGTTTGAATTACTGGTGTATGAGCTCAAATCCCTTTGCAGGTTTGATCAGCGCAGGTATTGACGTAATCGGAATAACGCGCCATGTGCGCACGACTCCGCGGCCGCGCCAGGTCGCGCCCTTACCATAGACACATAAAATAATATAGACCAAAAGGTAACTTTAGGGGCTTGGGGCCTTGGGCTATGTTATATTTCTCCCCAAATCGTTTGGCAGATAGTTTTGTACACTGATTCAGGGGCAACTTTCGTTTGATTCTGCATTTATTTTTCGCCATCATGTTCTTGAAATATTATCATCAAATAAGGGTATAATTATCTTTCGGTTTTCATGTTTAATTTTAGTCTGACATCGACGTCCAGTCCGTTCTACCAACCGTGCGTCTTACTGGTGGTCGTATTGGACACGTCTACAGGTCTGTCTTCCACGGATTCGCCGCCGAGCTCACCGATAAAGTCCTCGACGCTGTAAGAAACAAAATAAAATGTTCATTTTGATAGTCTTTATTAATGAGAAATAAGAAAGAAAACGTAAAATGATGAATTTGAGCTTACATAATGTGAACAAAATACATATAGAGAATATCCTCGACGCTGTAATTTGTAACAAACTAAAGTTGTCTTTAGAAAATGTAAAATATCATTTTGAGGGGGAAGTCTTTTTCCGAAGCACACAAACTTCCTATACCAACGGGTTCGTTACTCAGAAAATGAAATAAGGTTCATATCCGAACATTCGGTGCGCTATTTCGAAGGTTCGTTTATTCGATAGTTCATAATTCCAAAGAAGGATGATAGGGTTCATTCTTCCAAAGGTTCGTAATTCCGGAAATGAAATATGACTGATTCCGAAAATGAAAGAGGGTTCATTATTCCGAAGTTTGGTAAAGTCCGAAAATGAAATAGAGTGGTACATGTTCATGTATTTTATTTTCGGAATTATGGACCTTTGGAATTATGAACCCCATTTCATTTTCGGAATTACAAACCGTCGGAAAAACTCGGAATAACAAACCTTCGGAAAAACAAAACTTTCGGTTTTATGAACCTTGGGATTCAGGGGCAGATCCAGGATTTTGTAAAGGGGAGGGGGGGGGGGTACAAATCTCAGAAAATTTTCAGACAAGCAAAAAAAAGGTCATCAAATTTTTTGTCCAGTTTTCCTCCAAAATTCTCTTACAAGCAACAAAAAAAAAGAAAAGAAAAGAAGAAGATTATCGGTTCTAACGGCGGCCGGGGGGGGGGGCATAATGAACATTTTTCTTTCAAAGGGAGGGGGGGGCACGGGTCGGTAGTGCCCCCCCTAAATCCGCCACTGTTAGGATTAACGAAACTTCGGGAAAATGACATGTAACACTTTTGTTGACTGTATAATATAGGTCCTCAATCTTCCCGCTGTCGAGTATGTAGAAGAGGACGGTGTCGCCCGCACTCAAGCTGTTGCATCATGGGGTCTCGATCGTGTCGACGAACGTGACCTCGCACTGGACGGCATCTACAACCCGGGTGAGAAAGGGTTTCATTCTTGATGTTCATATTGCAGTTGTTCTTGTCGGGGTAAAGATGTTTTGATGGTTAATTGATTAGATAAAACTCTTCAGTTTGTTGGGTTAAATTCACACATTTTTTGGCGTCAGGCGTCAGTTCTACTGGTATAAATGTATAAAATGTAGTGGACTTAGAAGAATTTGGAGAGGGGAATAAAGATTTCCATTATATTTGACTAATTTTCCAACAACTAAAGTGAAATTCTCGGGAAAACTTCAGTAGAAATATTTCAAGGTAATTTAGTGAAATAGGAAAAAGAAATAGATCAAGCGTGCTAGAAATAGAAAATGACATACATGACAGAAGAGGGCGAAGCAATGCTTAGATTATGAAAGTTTGATAAATATTTACCAGAATCTGAATTATACTCTATAAAATGCTGAATTATGGTTTTAAAATGTAATTAGAAAGCTTTCACCTATACTATTCTCATCACCGATCGGGATCAAGGATCAATAAATTTAGAGACTGTCGATCATCACTATTTACCTTGGCAACACGGGACAAAATGTCAATGGTTTTTTTCAGGGGGATAGGGGCAACGAAATTTTCTCTCCTGAGCTGAGACTGAGATGGCAGTTTTTAAATTGGAAGTCAACCCTCATTTAAACTTAAAGGGAAATCCTAACTTAATGGCAAGTTGCTATGAAAGAAAGCAGAAAAATCAGAGAAGCAGATTGGCGAAAATTTGAATGTAATCAGACAAGCCATACGAAAGTGGATTGTTGAAAGCTGTAATCACTATACATAATGGGAATGCCAAATTTTGCCGAATAGGTAATGTCAATGTGCCGTAGCGGCGGTCAACCCTCCCATTTGTTCCAACACACAAAATGACTAAAATGTCAATTTTTCAAAAACGAGTACCTATAGGATCTTTTTCGTTTTGGAGAAATGTTGATATTATGCTTTCTAATAATATTTTGAGTACTGCCCCGAGGAAAAAGGCGTTTAGGAGAAAAACGCACATTACTGATATTTTGAGTGTACGACAAACGCGAGAGTTGACCGGGAATACGTCACAACCGACTGACCAAACTGCCAATTTGAAATTCGCACAGATTTAGTGATCTCATTTTTCAAACATTCATAACTTTCTTATTATTTGTCCGATTTTTCAAACTTTCACCATCCTCTTTCTCTTATTTTTCTGCTTTCCCACAAATCGACTTACTACAAACAAGGTTGGATTGCCCTTTAATTTTGATAAAAGCAGAAAAATGATAGAAATAGATGAATGTTTGAGGAACCTTGGTAAAGAGTGTCGCCATCTTCATAAGACTCTTTGTTAAGGCGTAATATTAACCATTATGAGATTTGCTTACTAACGGATGGCCATGAAGAGCAACCAAGCTAGTTAACAAAGCCATTCAACTCAAACCATGCCTATTGTGTTTTACAAGAAAGTGAACCAACTAGAATTTTGCCCAAAATTTGAAGACAATGGTGTTCATTGATCAATGCATGTCCCTGGAAACCTAAACAAGTTACCATTGGAAAGCAAATGAATAACTCTTTCAAAATTAAACGCCTGTAAATATATAGTCCACTTGCAGGAAATTTTCAAAGTTGGGTTTCCTTTTTTTTAAACGCCCAGTATAGGCCTACTATACACAAAGAGTTACCAGACCTCTTGCGATACTTCACCGTACAATACTATACTATTTGTACTTATTATAATACGTACTACTTCTTATTGTACGCAGATGGTTGGAGCATCTCTAGACCTCATCATTTCAAGTTGGGGTAACCATTTTTTCTAGCGATAAAAGTCATGTAATGTGAGGAAGAGAGATCATTGTTTTAAAAAATAGATTCAGTTATCCTTAAAATGATTATTGATTATGCAATAATTTTGTTTTATCTTTATTAGCTAATAATGGAGCCGGTTACAATGTGTATGTGATCGACACCGGTATCAGAGAAACCCACGTTGACTTCGGCGGGCGTGCGAAATTTTCCTACAGTGCCGATGGCGTCACTAGACCGGTAAACACACATAAATAAGAAAAGTATGGTATTATGAAATTTAGGAAGAAAAATTCGTGAAAATAAATTATATCTACTTGAGTTTTCTGGTCATCCAATGTAAGATAACATTATCCTGCGACCAGTCGCAAAGCAGGGATTTTAGAAATTCAAAAAAAATGCAATTGGGGAATATCCACAACCAACACACACTGTAAAAACATGTTGGATAAAGATTTGGGTAATGTTTTGCACAACCACCTTGACGGCCACCTTTTACTCTAAACTGAGCACACACAAAAAAAATCTCACAAATTGGGCAGCTATTGCCCAAAAGTTGGTCGGACACACCGTCATCATCATGTTGATCAAATTTTTACCCAACTGTTTTAGAGTGCATGTCATCTTCATCTTTTCTTAAAGCCTAAGTCTCACTAGAGTGGCGACCGGTTGCCGACCAGCACAACCGAAAAAGCTGCAAAAACAAACACTACCGAAATTTGAAATATTTTTAAAATCTGTGGCTTGTCGCCTATATAGGTTGCACACAGGGCCGCCAGTCGGTTGCATTAAGCCTAAATCTTACTAGGCGTACTATCGGTTGCCGACTTATGACAACCAAAAAAAAAGCTACAACCATCGACAACCAATTTGCAAAAAAAAATCATTCCGCGAGTACCGGTAGTTGCTAATCAGTTGTAGGCCAATCGCCGAATGTCGTGCAAACATTGTCCGATTACCAAAGTCTAATTGGAGACCGCTCGTAGAAAAGTCAGAGAATGGGCGGCAGTTTATGTGCGATTAAAGGCCGATATTCTTACGTCAGTCGGCGATACTGGGGAAGGGTATGAATCACTGACGCAGATATGCATGAATTGTATATTGATTCTTATTATTATTATCATCATCATTATTATGAAGTATCTGGCGTCACCTGTTGCAATACATGAATAATACATTTTAAATGTGGCATCTGCTATTAAAATGTGTGATCCATAGTTACATTCAGTCATCTCTTTTATGAACAAAACACTTTTTCAAAAGGCAATACAATCAAAATCACCTTTGAGTGGATTTCATGAAAGTCTTTGGGATGGTTTTGGTTATTGTTGGTTGACGGTGTTCGGCGAATGTTCGAGAATTAATCGGCGACTGGTCGTTTAGTATTTGGCGATCAATCGTCGACCTCATTTTCAACCCAAATCCGCTCGCCGATGGTCGACGGACACTAAAGATCAGTCGGCGATCAGTCTGAGAACTGTCGCCCACCCTTGGAGAACCAAGGAAAACCTCTCCACAACCAGTTTGGTCGACAAAAGGTTTTCGATGCAGCAGCGTAAACCTCCAGCCGACCAAAATGCTCCGACAACCAGTCGCCAACCGCTGACAACCTTTTAAAGACTGGCAGAAACCTCTTTGCGATCTCTGAAAACTAACTACTGACCAGTGTCGGTAACGCCTAGTGAGACTTCGGCTTTACGGTCGCCAAGATTTATACAATCGCTTAAAGATCTGTGAAACCTTCTGCCGACCAGTTTGGTCGGCAAACTTTGGCTGGCGACCAGTCGTTAACCAATGAAACACTCTTACAAGACTACACTGTAGAAATTATGGAATCAGCAGCTCAATGGGGAAGTGATGCTACCACAAAACCCTTCTATGATCACAGACAATGAACCGACTGTCGTTGGTCAGCGATCGGCCGCTACTATAGTGAGACTTAGGCTCCACCAAAATGGACAAAAACCCTCGTATCGGCGTCTAATTTACGTGTAGGTCGCGCGACGATCTGCGACCACATGAGACCTGTCGCAAGACCTGGACTGCATGAGTCACAAGTATTCACAGGTCCCTTCGGGACCGTGTACAGGATCTTTACACAGGAGGATCTTTGTACAGGAGTATAACCGTTACAACGCCTTCTCTGAATGTTTTCTTATATAGGCCTACACCAAGATCACCCTTAAATAATCACGAATTGTTTTCTTTCTTTGGAATCAATCGCTATTCTTCCCCCCCCCCCCCCCCCAAGTAAAACGTTCAATAAAATGTGCTCAGTTTATTGTTCCAGAAGTCAAATAATTGTTAATCAGTTATTAGATTAAAGGGAATTATACAGAACGCACATTATACGATCTGACTATACTATCCGATTTTGGAAGAAATTGCAATAGCATTTGATATGAACATTCAAACATGAATAATAATATGATCGAGGTTATGAATAGTGAAATTATGGAGGATTGCAAGTTTCCCTGTAGGGGGAAAAGCTATAAATCGGCTCCGAATCGTAGTGTCGTCAGTCCAGTCGTGCGATTGTCTGTGATTGGAAGACGAATTCCGACTAGAAGGCTTACAATGCACTAAAATCTTGATTCTTCTTATTCATCATTATTCAGAACCTCGATCAGAAAAATGTTTGTTTAGATTTCCATACCTAAAGTAAACTTAGGAAAATTCTTCGAATATCGGATCGTAGTCGGACCGCACAATGTGCGATGGGTTTTAATCCTTCACAGAAAACTAGTCACATATACATAGTCAGTGAAAATATGAGAAAATTTGACAAAGAATAAGATGTTATTAGAAGTTATATCACTAATCATAAGTGGAAAATCAGTACCCTCCAATTAAGTTAAGGTGTGTAGATAAATAATCACAATATCCACTTAGCCATTTTAATGATAGGCCTACAACTTAATTTTTGTTCACAATATTTAATATGGTTTAGACATTTTCACATGCCCCCATCCTCCAGCCAACAAAAATCTGTGCTGCCAGGAGGATTTAGAACAGGGATAATTTAGGCAGTATAGCTACAAAACTGTGAAAAGATAATAACTTTGTACTGTTTCTATAATTTTTCTTATTCTCCAAAGCCAAATTCATATGATATATTAATTCTCTTTTTTGGTTCATATTATTGGTTGCACTTTGTTTTGTGAATTTATAATAACAAAGGGTGTAGATTGCAACGGACACGGAACTCACTGTGCAGGAACCGTCGCAGGAACGAATTATGGAGTGGCGAAGGGAGTCAATGTCTTTGGTGTCAAGGTTCTTGGTTGCCTCGGCAGTGGATCATGGAGTGGCGTCATTGCTGGTACGTGTTCAGTAACTTGTTAGTAACTTGTTGGTAACGTTTGTTACCGGTATACCGGTAATTTGCTTATAGAAAGTTTTCCTTGAATCTATCAATTTTTAGAGGAATTGCGATAGGTATTGTCGTCACTTGGATCGTCGCTTGCATGAAAAAACTGAATCTCGACACAATTAGTCTTATATTCTTTTGATAAATGGTTCGCTCAATAATTAGATTGTTTAAACGGGAAATAAAATTGTAAAAAGAAACAGTGACCCACATACCTGACTTTAATTGTCATGGAATAATCAAAATCTGATAGATAAAAGAAATGTCATCAATGATAATGTACCATCAAATCGAGGAGGCGTGATTGCTCAGTGGTAGAGCAGTGGTCTCGTAATAGGTCCCGTATGCAAAGCCAAGTAGATGCTCTGTTGCCCTTTGGTAAGGCACTTAGGTCTATCCTCAATTTTACAAGCCCCTCGGAGAGGACTTAAAGCCGTCGGTCCACTGGTTTTCCCAAGTCCCTCGTCATTTGAATCGTATTTATACCTGACTTTAATTGTCATGGAATAATCAAAATCTGATAGATAAAGAAAATGTCAGTGATAATGTACCATCAAATCGAGGATGCGTGATTGCTCAGTGGTCTCGTAATAGGTCCCGTGTGCAAAGCCAAGTAGATGCTCTGGTGCCCTTTGGCAAGGCATTTAGGTCTATCCTAAATTTTTACCAAATCCCTCGGAGAGGACTTAAAACCGTCGGTCCACTGGTCGATTACCTACAAACATGTACTTGCTCTTTCTTAGCAGTCAGTTAAACTAAATCATCCTCATCTTCATCATGACTCTGTGGAATGTAGATAGTTTGCCACGTTTGGTAGCTAAAACTTCTATGATGAGGTATGAGTTACGCCTATATGTGAATCAATTACCTATGAACATTGACCCCCCCCCCCCCCTTTCCCGGCAGATACCTCAGCAGATAAGAAAGAGAAACGTCACTGAAAGGTGTGACTCAGTGTGTCCAAGGTGGTAGAGGAGTGAATAGTAGTACAGAAGCTGAACAGTAGCCTAATTGGTTGTTCGACTGAACGCTAATTGGACCAAATGGTACTTTACTTAGACCAAACTGCAATTAAATCAAACGGTGATTAGACGAAGTGGTGATTAGACCACATGGTTATTAGACCAAATAGGTATTAGGCGAAATGTAAATTGACCAACTGAATTTAGACAAACCGAACCATGAACCAAATGATTGGTGGACTAAATGGGTATTGAACTAATTAGGTTTAGACCACTTTATAATAGACGATCAATAGCCATGCACTGCATA
Organism: Heliocidaris tuberculata; assembly: GCA_025618425.1. Classification (NCBI taxonomy): domain Eukaryota; kingdom Metazoa; phylum Echinodermata; class Echinoidea; order Camarodonta; family Echinometridae; genus Heliocidaris; species Heliocidaris tuberculata. Next base: position 19,067,406 of record CM046849.1, read on the forward strand.
AACTGATAATGGACCAAAATGGCTAGTGGCCCTACTGGTTATCAGACGAAATGAAGATTGGGAAATATGTTGATTAGACCCTGGATAAAATACCGACATTATATCAGTGGCGTATCTAAGGGGCCAGAGGTGGCACGTGCCCTGAGCGGCACTTGAGGGGGCACCCAAAAAAATACGCAAAAGAGAGAAAGAGAAAGGGAACAAAACAAAGAAACATTATGATCCTTACAGATACTCCGCCCCAAATCCAGTGTAAATTGCATAATAATCAGTGTTTTAATGATGTTCAAAATGCAAAATTTTCTAAAGCTCGGTTTCATCAGGCTCTTGTTCAATTCTGCGCCCCAATATAGTATATTCCTTGAATTCCTTGAACGAAATCGGTAGCCTAGCTAGAGCCGGGGTAATATTGGAGCGCCTTGAGCACCATTCATGGTGGATATAAGAGCGCTATATAAATATCCAATATTATTATTATTATAAAGTGCATAAAGTAGCATATTCAATGGGTCAACATTCGAAAAAATGTTAACTCTCGTTTACCTGGTATAATGTATTTCGAGGTTTTTGTTAATTTTGCTCCCCGAGTAGAGGGAGAAATTAATAAAGTGGCGTTTTTCATTGTTCAAAATATGAAAAAAAAACTCTGACACTCGGTTGCTATACTCTCTTGCGACTTTGTTCCAAGGGTGAAATGCATAAGAAATTGCGTTTTAGAGGGGAGAAAATGCAAAATATTTCTACTTGTCGGTCGCTTTGCTCCCTCACTCATCGAACTTTGGATACCAATCCCGGGTAAGGTGCATCAAAAATCATTTTTACGTATTGCTTTGATGTCTTAATTTAAAGCGGGAAATATATGATTTGTATTTTTGAGCTGAAAAGTTAAGGTGATGTGGGGGGGGGGGGGGCAATTTTCTTGTTTGACAAGGGCGCCACAATCCCTATACGCCACTTATATCCAGATTAGACCATATTATGTTGTGGAAAAATTGATGATACACCAAAATGGTATGACAATTTGACCAAATTACATTAGACAGATGTGTTTCCTCCTTATGACCTTATTAGGTGTCGATTGGGTAAGAGACAATGGTGTGAGACCAGCAGTTGCATCCATGTCTCTTGGTGGTGGCGTAACCGTTTCCTTAAACACTGCTGTCCGGAATTTGATCGCTTCTGGAGTCCAAACCGCCGTCGCAGCCGGTAACGACAACAGCGATGCCTGCAACTATTCTCCTGCAAGCGTTGAGGAAGTAGGCCTTTCGATTTCTTGTACCTCGTATAGATCTATATTAAGAACTTAGTACGTCATAATAACTCAATTTTAGAATATAATGTGAGACAGGGGCGTCTTTTGATCTTTTGATATTGATAATTTCAGACCCATCTCTGTGCTACCTGCCTTGTCCAAAAATATTGGAAAGAGCAATAAGAACAACTTTTAACTTAAATGTAAACAGACTTCTTGCAAATTGTCAATCAGGGTTTAGACCATTTTATTCTACTACTACATGTTTAACTGAAATTACAGATTATTTGTGTGACAAAATGGACCAAAAACATATTATTGGGGTATTTTCTTGGATCTACGTAAAGCTTTTGATGTTATTCCACACAATTTTATTCTTGGAAAGCTTATGTAGTATGGTATTAAAGGGAAATAATATAATTGGATGGAATCCTATTTAACAGACAGGAGACGATTTGTAACAGTTAATGATTGCACTAGTGAATGTTTGAAGACCAGATCAGGAGTTCCAGAGGGGTCTATATTAGGACCGTTGATATTCTGTCTTTTTATTAATGACATGTGTAATGTAAATTTGCATTTCAATTCGAATGTCTCTTTATGCTGATGATACAGCTATTTTTGATCATGGTAAAACAATCAAGGAGGTACAGAAGAACTTGCAAGATGATTTTGTTACAATATGCAAATGGTTAGACCTGAATAATATGCATTTACACCCACAAAAGACGAAAATCATGGCATCTGGTCGTAAGAAAAAAATGGGAAATGGTATTTTGTTAATAAAATTCAGAAACTTACCTTTAGAAAAAGTAAAGAAAGTCAAATACTTGGGTGTTATGCTTGACTCCGGCATGACTTGGGGTGAACATGTAATGCTCAGACGTGTGCATCCCTTTTTAAGTTTTAAAAAACAATGCACAGTTTTAAATCTTGACTCAATGGAATTATCGCTGTTCAAATATGTACATTTTACAATGCCATCATTTTCACTCTCCATTTTTGTATTTTACCATGTTACCTAATTGTTATGTATTTTGTATTTTCATATAGAATGATTTGTTGAACTGCAGTGCGCCTTTGGAAAGCAGTTTTGCATAACTGAATAGGCCAACCCTGCAGTATAAAATAAAGAAGACAAATTAAACAAATAAATAACTAAACACTCTTTTTTCTTTCTTTCTTTTTTGCCCAGATATAAAAAAGATTCAATATAACAAAGGTGATTTTCTTCTTCCCAATAAGTTTGATATAACAAGGTCCCACAAGGTACCATGTAGGCCTATATAAGCAGGGCGGTATTCTGAAGGCTCACTTAAATTTCCTTTTAACATGTTTAACTTTCCTCTTAAGTGCTCTTGTTAACTGAGCGCCAATAAACCTCCAAATCGGTGTTCTGAAAGCTCACTTACCGCTCAATTCTGCGTAGGTTGTCAAATATGCTCCTCCTCTTTTTGGTCCATTTCCACCAATCAGATGCGCTGTAACAAAGCAAAATTGTGTTAAACATAGCAAAATGTCTAATGAACCGCTGCCTGCGCGAGCCGATGACTACTAAGAATTTGACTGTGTTGATTTCAAACATCTATCAAACGTTTAGAACCAACAAAATGGATAAGGTAATTCTCATTTAATCGAATTTCCCTTCCTTGAATTCCGTCCCTGCCCCCTCCCCATTCTGACAACCATGGATTTGCCGGGCAAAAAAGTGCTGATTTTTGAAAATTATACATTTAGCTTGTGTGGCATTAAAAGCATAAATTATACCAAAGGAACGGATAAGTGGAAGTCTGAGAAGACTGAAAGAAAGGAATGTCACTTATGAAATGTAGAAATTTTCAAAAGCACCTTCCAAGTTAAACTAATGCCTAATCAAGAAGTACTGCTTTTTTTTACTTGTTATACGGCTTATGATTTACTTTCCATTCCTGCAGGCCGTGACAGTTGGATCCACCACAAAAAATGACATTCGCTCCTCCTTTTCCAACTATGGAACTTGTGTGGACATCTTCGCTCCAGGTAGCTCGATCACATCCGCCTGGAAAGACAGTGACACTGACGAAAGAACCATCAGCGGAACCTCCATGGCTTGCCCCCATGTTGCCGGTATATATCCTCCACACAACTATCTTAAACCTTTTCCTCCTCAGGGGTGGGGCGGACGTTCTTCAAAGTGGGGGGGGGGGGACCGACAAAAAAGGCAATTAAAAAAAACATGAGATATTCGCTGTGAATGTCATCATTAGTAGTGGTGGTGGTGGTATAGTAGTAGTAGTATCAGTCTTATCATTATTATCGCTAATAATATTATAATTACTATTATCATTATTATGATAGGCCTATTATTATTATTATGTTTATATTATAATTATTGTTAACATTATTATATTAGGCCTATATTTATTATTATTTTATTATCATTATTATTATTTTTGTATTATTAGTATTATCATCATCATTATTTTACATAATGACGACCAATCAGATCTTAATTCATAGCATTTCCACATTACCGTAATTCTCTTTATCCAGGTGCCCTTGCTATCTTTGACAATGATGTAGATGCTCTGATCGCAGCCGCTACCCCAGACAAAATAACAAATGTCGGCACTGGATCTCCCAACGCGTTGCTCTATGTGGGAAAAGTGTAGTAAAAGTCAGGGACACTGAGATCCAGCATGCTAAAAAGAAAGGGGTACACGTTAGTGCTGTAGCTTGCAACCCCAAATCCTGTAATTGCATGGTCTTACCGGGGTTCTGGACCGGTCCAGTAATTCGTTAAAGAACACAGGTAAATCTATCATAAAAATTTTGACACCAATAAATATCTGGGGTTTTTTTTTCCTTCAAGGGCTTTGTAACACACACTATACAATACACTCTAGGCAGACATAATACACACACATCTATAGAGTCTATTTTGAAAATGCATTTTTTTAGTGATAAAATAATTTATGACAAAAAGTGCTGAGCTTTTTTATAACTCTTTTCTAATGGACCCCTGTCACCGAGTTCACCAATTTTGAGTTTTTTAGTCTGGTACGTGTCTGGCTTGGCTCAAAACCTTCAGTCTTGCGAGTTTGAGACCGGTTCTGGTTTCGAATTGTAACTATAGTAAACTCGGGATTTCTCGAAAAACACAAGCATTCCCATACAAACTTTTATGGTGTTGTGTTCTACTATCAGATTTACACACACAATAGAAAACAATTAAGAAATCTGTAGTTTTTCCCCTCCGACTTTAAAGGGGAATTACCCTTTCATAATTATAAAGTTTGCTTGGATGAAATTTAAAAAACCAGACACATTCATATTAGTGAAAGTTTGGGATAAATCGGAAAAAAAATAAGGAAATTATAAAATGATATGGTGATCATCGCATTGGCAATGCAGTCATGATGTATGGATAAGTTTCCCATTTGATTTGTACATAAATTACTCTAAGTATCCTTTTTCTCAACTCTTATGGTGAAACAGACATTTTGTCACAGGGGGACATTAAAATGAACAAAGGGGTATTTTTTTTACACAACAAATGAAAGAGTTCTCCATAATATATGACATCACACAATAATGAGCACGTTGCCAATGGGAGATTCCCCTTATCTTTAGTGATCTCAGCTTTCACACATCCATAACCTTTTTTTTTTTTTTTTTTGCCTGATTTTTTTTGAAATATTTTCTATTCTGCTTCTCTGATTTTTCTGCCTCTACTGAAAATCCAAGTTACCATGAAGAGTTAATTCCTCCTTTTAAACAGGATTATGCATTACCTTTAATTTGTAGATTTCGTAGCTCTCCCTTCTCTTCTTAATTTAAAGGTACTTCATCCCTTTTATAGACTTTGCACAGGTCTAGTAGACATCCTGTAGATACATGAAATTTCAAGGTAACAAATTCTATAACTTCTCCGTAAGAAGTGAAAATCTTGCTTTTGTCGCAGAGGGAGCTATTCAGAAATCAACACAAGTACAAGTACTAGTAGCGGTCAAAAAAAATAATTTTTAAAATTACGCGATTTTTTTTTTCGAGTCGAAAAAAAATAAAGTGTTACCAGATTGCTGTTATTACTTACTTACTTGTAATCCTTTTCACATCCGCACAAGTTTTTCAATTATAATTCTTTTGTAAATTATCGCATACTCACATAACTTTAAAATTTATAGGGCTGCAAAAGGGATGAAGTATAGTTTAAAGCCCATGTACAGTATATAATGGTAGAATCGCAAAACATCCCGTTTATCCTTTAGATCCTTTCTCCAAAAGCATTTGAAAATTAAAAAGAAGACATTATTTAACAACATAATTTCATGTTTTTATAATTTATTAATCAAACTATATACCTGATGCACATGCCATGTAGACAATTCACTCAAGCTATTGTACATTCTTACTGTGAATGATGTTGAAGAGAAGAAGAATTATGAAAATAATGATGATAGTGATAATGTAAAATATGACAATTCTCATTGCATATGATAATAAAAAACAACACTGATAACACAGAAATCCAGCATAAAATACTTTCAATTTGTCAAACACTGCTCATTGTGCTGTGATTGCGGCATGTTAACAGATTTAAGGGCTGGTCACATTTGTCCGATAATGATAACGATAACGAGAACGAGATTTTAAGTTAAAAGTACACCCAAGAGCTGCCCTACTATTAACAGACACGTGTATACCCACGCGTTCTCACAATAATTATAGTAGAGTGTTCTTTTCATTGAAAATCTCGTTATCGTTTTCGTTATCGTTATCGGACAAATGTGACCTGCCAGCCCTTAATAGAGAAAATGCATATAATATCAAGCATACTCTAGAGCAAAATCATTTTTAGATGGATAGGACGTACTTTCTCTTTTTGTTGTTGTTGTTGTTGAGATGACTACCATTTTTCTTCACCTTTTGTATATTTCTCTTCTTTTTAACACGATAAAAACTATTTTCGAAAAATCAACTCAAGGCAGTTTCAATAGCCCTGTCTATCACCTTTAGAAATGTGCGAACATTACAATGGCGTATGTTTCCGAACTGATTTCTTTGGGCAGTACAATAGGCTTTGAAATTGCCCTTGAGTTCATTTTTCGAAAGTAGTTTTTATCGTGTTCTTTGGTTTCTTTTTTTTTTTCTCAGAGAACTAACATGCTGAGCTCAAGCGGACATCATCCACACTAATCGATTGCAAATTGTGACTGAATTGACAGCGAATTATGAATAACATGGTCGTTCGGGAAATACCATCGAGTCCTGAAAAAAATATCAATCATAATGACGTGCAATTGATTATGACGTCATCAACTAGCATTATGAATGTCATTTATGTTTTGCGTGTATCAGAATTTGCTGGGCAGTTCTTATCGCTAACATATTATTAATATTGACTTGAATAAAGTTCGCTTTGATCTCAGCAATAACACTAATAGTCATAATTATTTCAGTGTGTTTTTTCCCGTTAGAATTAAGAGTATTGTATTAGAGTATCCACCCTTTTGCAGTAATTGCCCACTTTTGGTGGTTTGTCTCCATAACTTTTAATTCAGAACCCCCAAAAATATACCAGATGCACGACTTTGGATGTAGTAGACTAATTCTTGCAGACATGGATATTATGTAGTGGGGAATTATTCTACCTTTTCCAGACTTGGGTCAACACAGATTCATGGAGAGCAGTAAAAGCCCGTTCCACATGAATCGAAGCAGGGAAGAGCCACAGAGCTCGTGATATAACTGTAGAATCCAGGATTTTTTTGGCTTTGGCGAGGGGGGGGGGGGGGGGGGGTAAGCGTTAAAATTCTCTGAAAAGTATATAAAGAAATCATCAGAATTTGGGGAGTGCTTTTTACTCACAAAATTCTCTGACAAGGGAAAATTCGAGGGTCTAAATTAGCCGCACCAGACTGGGTTTGGCGGCGCTGTATTATCATGATTATCGTGTATCGAGTTGTGACATTGAGCGCCTGGGATGAATTTAGTGATTGATTTTTGATGAAGAAAGGGCCAGATGAATGTTGTAGTTGATGATGATGATGATTATGATGAGATAGTGAGGTTATAATGATGATGATGATGGTGATTTTATAACGATGATGATGATATTGATGATAATGGTATATGGTGATGATGAGGCGGACGATGACGACGATGATGATGACGATGATGCTCCTGTTAGTGTTGATGATTGATCAATGGATGATTTATTTTACCTGACTGCTAAGAAAGCAAGGACATGCTTGTAGGTAAGCAAACAGGGGGACCTGTGACTTTAAGTCCTATCCGGGGGACTTGGTAATGAGGATTAATACCTTACCGCTCTTGCGCATCGACATGTTTTCTAACCCAGGACCTCTCGGCCTCAAGACATTGCTCTGAAACTGAATGATGATGATAATGAGGAGGATAATGATGATGATGATGAAGATGATGATTACGATGATGACAATGATTATGATGAGAAGAACACCAAATAACATCACAGCCGATGGTCATGCAGGAGCAATGATTTCGGTTAATTCCTTTGGAATTGTGCTACTAATTAAAGTAGGCTTTATTACCTGCCTAGAAATATGAATGATCAGATGAAACGAAATATAATATTCTCTCAAAACGCAATAAATCAAAATTTTCAGTAAAAGTTTTTTCCCCCCTTCTTTCTTTTATATGTAGTTATTAGTATGATCATCATCCCCAGGTCTGAGCAAATCCAAATGTGGAGCGCGCCCCCTCTATTTTTGGAGAATTCATCTAAAGCACGTAGAAGTTTTACGTTGACGGGTAGAAAATATCAGAGGTTAAAAGCCAGTGGAAATCATCAGAGGCATTTTTACCCTATACATTTGGCCTTGTTTTTTTTTTTTTTTTTACCCCTGACAGTTTACCCCTGACATTTTTTCCTGTTCTACTTTTTACTTTGACATTTTTAACACTGAACCCCGCGGGTGCCCGCTCTATTTTCAAAACCCACGACACAATAAAATAGCAGAAAAGTACAACTTCATACATAATAATAATAATACAGTGCTAAAAGTAATACTCCGATCCGAGTCATGATGAGTTTCGAATTTTCGACCTTTTATTTAAGATCATCTTCAGGAACGAAAACATTAGTGATCATGAACTGTTTATATAGTCAGGAAGTTTGACATCAAATGAACTCAATCAATGAAATTACAAACAGTAAAGGAATGAGAGTTATAATGTTACAAAGGAGAGTGATTGAGAAGTGTACCAAACAAATGAAATGTTAAATGGGGGATAAACAAAACATGTATAACCAATAGAATATATACAGTGTACATATATTATTATAGGCCTCCTGCTAACTCTTCATACCTTTTGAGACAATAGACCACATTTTGTGGTTTGGCTCAGTAACTTTTGATTCAGAGCTCTAAAAAATATACCAGATCCATGAGTAAAGAGAGCAAAAATTTCTGCACACACTGTATCCATTTTTGTTGCACAGCTATATTTTGTTTGATGACAGGAAATTTTAAAACAAGAATAAGCTTTAAAATCCTTAAATTGGCAACATATTCAAGGGTTCAAAATCATTGTTTTTCATCAAAATTGGCCATGTTTCAATTTTTTGACAATATTTTTAACCATGTATATTATTTTCAAAAACATTACACCTTATTAGAGCCATGTAGCACAAAAAGAAAAATATTATTGTTGCCAATTTGAAGAACAAAATGTGATCAGTTTAGCCCTTAAATAATTCCTGTCCTGAAAGGGTTAACATTGAAGTTTACCTAAGTCTTATTCTATCACTGTTGCTATAATGCTACAATATCCCTATACTATACTCTGTAGTCTGTATTGGTTACAGTCATGTCGTTTTTCCGAATGTTCGTAATTCCAAGTGTTCATTTTTTTCCGAAGGTTCGTATTTCCGAAGGTTCGTTACTCGACGGAACGCTCATAATTCCGAAGGTTCATAATTCCGAAAATGAAAAAGGGTTCATGATTCCGAAAATGAAATAGGGTTCATAATTCCGAAAATGAAATAGGGTTCATTATTCCGAAAATGAAAAACGGTTCATATCCGAAGGTTCGTTATTCCGAAAATGCAACAGAACCCTACATAACTTTTTCGGAATTATACGAACCTTTGGAATTATGAACCCTTTTTTCATTTTCGGAATTATGAATCTTATTTCATTTTCGGAACTGTGAACCCTTTTTAATTTTCGGAATTTCGAACCCTATTTCATTTTTGGAATTATGAACCCTATCTTATTTTCGGAATTATGAACCCCCAGGCATGGGAAATTTGTTTTTCGGAATATAATATTATGAACATTCGGAAAAACGTACCTCCTGAAAAACGAGTGCCCCCCCTGCATTATATGTAAAAAAAAACTTCTTAAATTTGCTCATATATTTAAATGAAGTTACTATATTTTTGAAATAAATTTTATATTTGTTCGTTATAGGATGGATACCGTTTTAAAGTAAGTTCAGTTTCTACATCTAAATGGCAGGTATATGTGGGACATATACGTTTATCAGATCACCTTCTGAGTTTTTGTGACATCCCTGTTCAATCAATAGTTTACTATTTTCAATTCCTGTTTTAGATCTTAAAGGGGAATTAACCTCAAAATGTAAATGTGCTTATATTC